>CM075807.1:19732075-19957075 GCA_037975025.1 Excoecaria agallocha
AAATACATAAATAAAAATATAGATAATATATAATATATGTATATATATAAATGCAGAAATATAATATAATATAATATAATATAATATAATATAATATAATATAATATAATATAATATAATATAATATAATATAATATAATATAATATAATAAGAGAAAATAAATGTAAATAAATAAATGAAAAGTGTGATTAAATAAATATATGTGTACACACACATGCATGTATATATACAATTGATATATTTATTTATTCAAAAAGTAAATATCAAAAATTACAAAAATAAAAATAAATAAATGCAGTCACATATATATACATGGGGGCGTATATACAACAGTACATTTATTTATTAAAATAAAGTAAATAAATAAAAGAAATAAAATATAGTAAAATAAAATAAAGTGCAAATAATAATAATAATAATAATAATAATAATAATAATAATAATAATAATAATAATAATAATAATAATAATAAAAAGAAGAAGAAATGGTAGAAATGATGAAAATAAGTAATAATAGTACAAATTATAATAATAACAAAAATAATGATGATAATAATAACAATAATAATTATAATTATAGAAAATTACAATAATAATATTAACAACAAAATTAATAAAAGAAATTAAAATAATAAAATAAAAGGAATAAAAGGGAATAGATGAAAAACATGCAAAGTTGGCCAACTTTGCATAGTACCATGCAACCATATTGAGTGCGAGAAGGGTGAGTGGTAGGTAGCAAAGGAAGATTAAGAGTGGAAGGCTTTTAGCGACGTAAGAAAACAAGCGTTACCAAAAGCCTAGAGAAAAGGTTGTTATCTAAGGAAAAAGACCTTTAGCGATGGGATCTTTAGTGTCACTATAAAGTCGAGTCGCTAAAAGTCCACTACTATCCATGAGATGACCAAGTGGTGCCAAGAGGAACCTTTAGCGACAAAAAAAATAGTGTCGCTAAAGGACCTGGAAAAGGAAAATTTATGCAGAAATGAAAAAAGCTTCATTTTTGGCCTATTTTTAATTTGTATAAAACATGAAAACACTTTAAAAAAGCTTACAAAAAATCCTTAAAAATCATTTAGAAGTGATTAAAACTCATGTTAAGTGAATTAAACTCAAAAAGCCAAATTAAAACTTAGAAATCAAAGGTTAAAGATGATGTATAGTAATTTTTTTTAAGTTAATCAAATTTTTACATGTTTTTAGTTAGTTTTCCATGTTTTTATGATTAAAACAAACATAAAAATAAAGAAATAAACTAATTAAGAGTTAAGAACAATAAATAAAAAAAAAGAAAATATTAAAGGAAAAAAATGGAAATTCAACATATTTATACTAAAAATTAAAATAAATATAAAATAATGGTTTAGGAGGGTAGGGGCTCAAGAATATTACCCTTAGATTGCTTTTCTCAAGACTCAAGGAATTACAAGTTTTTCCTTTGGCTCGTCCTGTTTTATTTGTTCTTGGTTTTTCAAGTTATAGTGAAGAAGAATAAGAAGAAGAAGAAGAAGAAGAAAGAGAGAGAGAGAGAGCCCCATTGATTGGTGCAAAAGCACCTATTTATAGGCAAATGGACACTACCGCCTAAGATTGGAAAAAATATCCTTGAGTTTATCCATTCTTGAGTGAAAGAAATGAAGGAAACAAATTTGTGTGAATCTCATCCACAACTCACCCACTTTCGGCCGATACTCACTTTCGGCCACAGCTCAACCGAGGCTCTGATACCATGTTGGAATTTAATGGTTACATGCATCACATACATGAGCGAAATTTTAAATTTTTTAACCATTATATCTGATCTTGCCATGAATACACAATATAACTATATGAGAATAAGAAAAATCACCTTTGATTTTTGTTGAACAGTTGATTTTACTTCGCACCGGGTTGTCGCAAACCACAGTGTCCAAAATCGAACACCTCCAATGAGTAATCCACATTAGAGAGGGGTAAATTGAACCAACAAATTGGTATTCAACTAGGGCTGGCCGAAATCCAAGAGGCTAGCAATGGAAGTGGCGCAAAAAGGGAGAGAGAATTAAGAGAAAAAGACTTTCCTTTTGTTTTAATCACTTAACCCTAATTCTCATTAGTTGGCCTTTTATAGTTAGGTTAAAATTCCAACTCCTTAACGAGATTGGGCTCTTTAAAATTGCTGGAGAATTATTAATTGGGCTTCTGGAATTAATTATAATCATTTGGGCTTAATTAAATCCAAATTAAATCTTTTCATAAAAGACCATGCACAAAATCCACAAACTAGGCCCTTTGTGCATCTAATTGGATTTAAATATCCAAATGGATTCCAAATCCAACCAAATTAAATATGTGAGTTCCATAATACTTATGTAACATATATAAATTAATTTGGTCCAAGAAAAAGCCCTTTAAGCCCTTCTGTATGGAGTTGGCGTGTAGCCCTCTTCTAGAGGGATTCCTCCAACTTCTTCATTCCTTTGGCCCTTTATAATTTCTCCAATGGTCCTATTAATTATTATATCAGTCCTATAACACTTATAGTAGTCTTATAACACTTATAAGACAATAATAATTAATCATGAAATACATTATTTCATTTAGGTCCAATTTACAGAACATTTCTCAAAAGTTTCGCGGACAATTTTATTTGATCATAATTAATTAAACTCTTTAATTAATTATTATCATATTCTCCTCTCTACCTTTATAATAATATCAAATATTATTATTCTTGTCATTTTACCATTTTACCCTTTTCTCTATATGTGTGTGACCTATTGGGTTCCTGTCCATGTTGGCAGTATAATATGTAATTGTGAGTTCTATTCAAAACTCACATGATTTAAACTCCTTTAAATCATTTTATCAATCTCTATTGATATTTTGATACATCATTATACAAGTCATGATTGGCCTCTAGCTAGGCATCATGACTACCCAAATGTCAGGAAAGTCATGTGGTTTGACTGTACCCTTCCATAGAAACAGTTACCGTGCAATTACTCCTTTCACCACTCTTATCTCAATTAGATTCTGAGTATGGATTTCTGTCAACTCATATAAATCTAATTATGTATGTTCTATTAATTTAACCATTGTTCCTAAAATGCCCTTCATGGATCTCCATCCATCTCGGCATATTACTCTGGCCAGAGATTCACTGAACAAGGTAATTATAGAATCATGTGAGATAACTTCCCTTGTTAAATCTGGGATGGTGAATCCTTTGTCAATCACTCAACTATCTTCAAGTAGGTCATGATATACCCAATCTCCTAACTATGTTCACTCCCAGTTGGAAGTAATCAGTTATGGAGTCAAAGTATACCACTTGCTACTTAAGATAACTTTGGTGATCTCAAGTCTAAGGATACTTGCACAACTGCTATGAAGAGATTCCTCACTGACATAGATTTAATATCCATATGAGGATTCTCTTTGCAGGTCTCCAATGAACTTGTTCCTCTAACAAGCATCCACATGTTAGCTTTGATTATCATCCATAATCACAATTATGATAACCATTGCTTGAACCATTCAAGAAGCATAACATGTGCTAGTCTGTCCGAATTAACAATGTCCTATCTTGTTAATTCTATGACTAGGGATATTTAAATATTAACATATTTGCATGCAATAGACATCTCACATCATGAACACCTTCATGATTGCCTTTGCACTGTGTTTATAATATCTAGGACTTCATTTATTAATTTAAGATTTACAAACTCATGTATTCAAACACAACATTAATAAATGAATGATGCCTTTTATTAAGAATATAAATTTCATACATATGAAAAACATCCCTATTACATGGGCTCTAGGGCATACTCTCTAACAATCTCCCACTTGCACTCGAGCCAATCACTCATATGTCTCAGACCCATGCTATTTATATGGTGATCATGCTTTATCTGGGAAAGTGCTTTAGTGAGGGGATCCGCCACATTGTCATCTGTGGGAACCCTTTCTATTTTCACATCATTTCTAGCTACTATTTCCCTTATGAGATGGTAGCGTCTGAGAACATGCTTGGATCACTGATGAGACCGTGGTTCCTTTGCTTGCGCAATGGCTCTATTGTTGTCACAATATAAAGGAATCGGATCAACAATGCTAGGCACCACTCCTAGTTCGGTTATGAAATTTTTGATCCAGACTGCTTCTTTGGCTGCTTCTGAAGCAGCAATGTACTCAGCTTCCGTCGTGGAATCAACAGTTGTTTCTTGTTTGGAACTTTTCCAACTAACTGCTCCTCCTTCCATTATGAACACATAACCATATTGTGATTTACAATCATCTTTGTCAGATTGGAAGCTGGCATTTGTGTACCCATTTACTTCCAAACTGCCCTCTTCATATACCAAGAATATATCCTTAGTCCTTCTCAAGTACTTAAGAATATTCTTGACAGCTACCTAATGTTCCTCTCCAAAATTAGATTGGAATCTGCTTGTGACGCTCAAAGCAAATGCTACATCTGGACGTGTATATAACATAGCATACATGATAGAACCAATTGCAGATGCATATGGTATTCTATTCATGCTCTCTCTATCCTCCAGTGTCTGTGGACACATAGACTTAGAAAGGTGTGTCCCATGCACCATGGGTATAAACCCTTTCTTAGAGAGATCCATATTGAACCTCTTCAATACTTTATCTATATATGTACTCTGAGAAAGACCTAGCAACCTATTGGATCTATCTCTATAGATCCTTATTCCCAGAATATAGGATGCTTCTCCAAGGTCTTTCATGGAGAATTGCTTGGATAACCATATTTTAACAGATTGGAGAAGAGAAATGTCATTTTCCATGATCAATATGTCATCTACATATAGAACTAGGAAGACAATTGCACTCCCACTGACCCTTTTATACACACAAGGTTCATCTTCATTCTATGAGAAACCAAACTCTTTTATTATCTCATTGAATCGTATGTTCCAGCTCCTAGAGGCTTGCTTCAATCCATAAATGGATCTTTGAAGCTTGCATACCTTTTCGCCATTTCCTGATGTGAATCCTTCTGGTTGTGTCATATACACATCCTCGGTAAGATTTCCATTAAGGAAAGCTGTCTTCACATCCATCTGCCAAATCTCATAATCATAATGAGCTGCAATGGCTAAAAGTATTCTTATAGACTAAAGCATCGCTACAGGAGAAAAAGTTTCGTCATAGTCAATACCTTCTTTTTGACGATAACCTTTTGCTACTAAGCGAGCTTTATAGGTAACTATATTACCTTCCATGTCAGTCTTCTTTTTGAAGACCCATTTGCACCCTATGGGTTTTATCCCTTCAGGTGGTTGAGTTAAAGTCCATACTTTATTCTCATACATGGAGTCCATTTCGGACTGCATAGCCTTAAGCCATAAATCACGTTCTGAACTGTTCAAAACTTCTTGATAGCTTGTAGGCTCATTGTCCTCTACTACAGTTATGCCTCTATCCGAATCAATGTGAAATCCATATCTCACTGGGATAGAAAGCATCCTAGTAGATCTTCTAGGATTTTGTGTATAATCAGGTTCAACTGTGATTTCATCATTATGAAATTCAGTTTCGGGTTCAATTGATTGATCATCTTCTATTTGTGGGTCTTGAACTTCACCAAGCTCAATTTTACTCCCACTGTCCTCTCGTAGGAGAAATTCTCTTTCCAAGAAGACAGCATGCCTTGAAACAAACACCTTTTGTTCTAAGGGATGATAGAAATAATATCCAAACGTTTCTTTTGGATATCCCACAAATAAACATTTGTCAGACTTAACATCCAGTTTGTCTGACATTGTCCTCTTCACATAAGTAGGACAATCCCATACTTTCATATGAGAAAGCGTGGGTTTCTTGTTATTCCGCATCTCATATGGAGTAACATCAACCGATTTACTAGGAACTCTATTTAACACATAAACATCAGTTTCTAGTGCATATCCCTAAAAGGACTTAGGCAAGTCCGCTCGGCTCATCATTGATCGAACCATATCTAATAGTGTTCGATTCCTCCTTTCGGATACACCATTGTGTTGTGGTGTATATGGAGGAGTCCATTGAGATAAAATCCCATTATCTCTAAGATAATCCTGAAACTCTTGACTTAAGTATTCTCCACCTCGATCTGATCTAAGTGTTTTAATACTTTTGCCAAGTTGTTTCTCTACTTCATTTCTGAATTCTTTAAACTTTTCAAATGCTTCAGACTTATATTTCATTAGATAGATGTATCCAAACCTGGAATAATCATCTATGAAAGTAATGAAGTAGGAGTAAGCTCCTCTAGCATGTGTAGTCATTGGACCACATACATCTGAATGTACTAAGTCCAAAACCATTTTAGCTCGTTCTCCTTTACCAACAAAGGGAGCTTTTGTCATTTTTCCCAATAAACAAGATTCGCATGTATCAAATGATTCATAATCAAATGATCCCAAATCACCTGACTTGTGCAATTTGGTCATGCTTTTTTCATTTATGTGGCCTAAACGACAATGCCATAAGTATGAGGTATTTAGATTATCATGTTTCATTCTCTTGGTATCCACATAATGTACTTCTTTAATTAAATCAAGAACAAATATACCATTCTCAATGATAGCTTTTGCATAAAATATATTGTTCTTAAAAATGTAACAACATTTGTCCTTTAAAGAAATATCATAATCGTTCATCAAACAACTGAAATAAATAATACTCTTGGACAAAGCTGGAACATAATAACAATTATTTAATTCCAGTACTAATCCATTAGGAAGAGGCAAATAGTAAGTCCCCACAACTGTTGTAGAGATGTTTTGTCCAGTAGCTGACTGCAAACATATCTCTGCCTTTCCAACTCTTCTAAAGCTTCTAAGCCCCTGTAGATCATTACATAAATGAGATCCACATCCGGTATCTAATACCCAAGATTGTTTTGAAGCAATAGAATAAGTATTAATTTCAATCATATGAATACCTGAAGTAGAAGCATCAGCTTGCTTCTTCTCCTTGAGAGAATCTAGATAGGCCTTGTAGTTACGCTTTCAATGACCATCCTTTCCACAATGGAAGCAAGTTCCTTTGGGATTCTCTTTCTTGGAAACCTTCTTCTTAGAGATCCCACCATTCTTTGGCTGCGCCTTGGTTATCTTCTTCTTCTTCTGCTTCTTGCCTTTAGCAGAAGTGACAACCATGACACTTTTTGGATCCTTCTTAAATGATCCATCAGCTATCTTGAGCATATTGATTAACTCAGGAATGGATACTTGGATCTTGTTCATGTTGAAGTTAAGCACGAAAGGTGCATAACTTGGAGCCAATGAGTACAAGATTAAATCTATGTATAGATCATTATCCATAACATAGCCAAGTCTACTCAAATGCTCAATATACCCATACATCTTCAATGTATGAGTAGCAGTTGAAGTGCCTTCCACCATTTTGCAGCTAAATAGAGCTCGAGCAATCTCATATTGCTCAGTTCTAGCCTAAGAAGAATAAAGCTCCTCTAGATGCAAAATGATGGTTCTAGCATCCATCATTTCATGTTGCTTCTGAAGCTCCGAGGACATAGCACCCAGCATCAGACATGCTGCTGTTTCACTATCCTCCATGTATTTTCGATAAATGCCTTTGATCTCATCAATGGCATCATCTGATGGACGTGGTGGTGGATCTTTATCCAAGACATAGTGGATCTTTTCAGCTCTGAGAACAATTCTCACTTGCCTGATCCAGTCAGAATAGTTGTTGCCAACCAGCTTGTTATCCAAGATTGATCGTATGTTAATGTTTGATGTGCTCATGATGATGACCTAGATGTGAAAAAGAAAAGATATGAGAGTATGTTCATATATATATATGCATTAATAAGGTCTTTAATTAATCCATTTACTCCCACTATTTTATTGCGAATTAATAGCCCTCACTATATAATCCGAAAAAACCCGATGGTTTTCTTAGTGGGCCAATATCCAATCCTTGATATGTAATTTGACCTTGACTGTGGTCAACAAGCCAAATTCCATACCCTTGAAAGGTAGGTATCTTTATACCAATTGTGTCTCTACACAACTATTGGATCATTAGGTTATCAACTCTTGATGCATGCATATCATATATGCATTCCCTAATCTTGCCTCTAGAACCATTAGCCTTGACTGTGGTCAACAAACTAATGGGCTAGCTAAGATGACCCATTTAATTAGATTTGAACATATTCGATATAATGTGAGCTTGACTGTGGTCAATAACCCATACTATAAAGAACTCTGGTTCTCCTCAAATTAATGGAAGGCTTATATACCTTAGTATTTGTTTGAGGGTTTTAGTTAATTAAGTCTCATCATACATGGTTGGCATACATTGGTATGCATCCTATATCTATCACATAAATATAAGCATACAAATATGGTATAGTTATGGACTTCACTACATTGATTTCCCCGAGCCAAGAGGGAAATCAAAAGGTCACACCTAGGTAGTATGCATGATTCAAACAAGAAAATAATTACATTATCTTCAAGCTTGTTGGATCTCCATCCGGCCCATCTTGCTCCTTGATATTGGTCTCCATCTCTATTTCTAATTCTAATCTAAGTAATCTAATTACATATTACAATTTGAAATGAAATACAAACCAAAAACAAGTGGCCGGGACATGAAAGTCCTCATTGGGCCAAAACATGCATTATGCTCAATCACATTGGGCTTTGTCCATAACTAACCATCATGCCAATCATTCACCCTTATATGCCTCTCTAATGCATAAATAAATGGATTACTAACTTTGTTTCAACCTTTGAAACTATATTTTGAGTTATTTAATGATGTGATCAAATTAGGAAACTTTTTCCATTTTGAAAACTTTCATTTTAGGAAACCTTTTTGCATGAATGTGTTCTTGCCTTAATAATCAATCAAATTGATTATTAATTAATTATAAATTTATTATTTAATTAATTAATCATATTAAATAATTAAAAGAATCAATTTTGGGCTTAAAATAAGTGTAGGCCGAAACTCACAGAAGAAAAACCCTAAGTGTGTTCACACACAAACTAGTTTTGTGTCATTTGGATCATTTGGGCCTTTTGGAATGAGCCAAGCCCACTCCAGCCCTTAAAACCCATTAATAAACTTAATTAATGTTTATAATAGTTAATTTAAATCAGCTCCTTGGGCCCACCAAGTCATTCACTAATTTAAACCAAGTCCGTAAACATAATTAAGCCCATTAAGTGGTTTTAATGAATTAAAATTAATCAAATTAATTTAAGGCCCATTTTAATTAATCCAATTAATTAAAAACACTTTAATATATCATATACATCAGATTTAGAACATCAAAAGTCGTTCTAACCAAGAACACATCAAGAACACACGATGAACACCAATTTATCGAACTTTTCGACAAACTAGTTTTCATGCAAAACTTGTTCGATTTTAATTCCGTTCGATCCTACGGCTTAATATCACATATTAAACACATAAAATATCATCTAAATGATTTTTAAATGGATCCATAAGAAATTAAATTAGAACAGCCCTTACATTACCTAGGGTTTCACGCCAAACCCTTATGTTAATCATTCAAAAATTTCGTTTTTGTTTCCACCATATTTATTTGATCACACATACAACCAGAAATCAATATTTCTCATTCATGAACAATCAAATCTAATATTTTAAAGTTCATGAAATAAATAACTCAAAACAAAACAAAACTTATTCCGCAGAAAAATATAGAATTGTATATCCATGGCAAAACCGAGGCTCTGATACCATGTTGGAATTTAATGGTTACATGCATCACATACATGAGCGGAATTTTAAATTTTTTAACCATTATATCTGATCTTGCCATGAATACACAATATAACTATATGAGAATAAGAAAAATCACCTTTGATTTTTGTTGAACAGTTGATTTTACTTCGCACTTGGTTATCGCAAACCACAGTGTCCAAAATCGAACACCTCCAATGAGTAATCCACACTAGAGAGGGGTAAATTGAACCAACAAATTGGTGTTCAACTAGGTCTGGCCGAAATCCAAGAGGCTAGCAATAGAAGTGGCGCAAAAAGGGAGAGAGAATTAAGAGAAAAAGACTTTCCTTTTGTTTTAATCACTTAACCCTAATTCTCATTAGTTGGCCTTTTATAGTTAGGTTAAAATTCCAACTCTTTAACGAGATTGGGCTCTTTAAAATTGCTGGAGAATTATTAATTGGGCTTCTGGAATTAATTATAATCATTTGGGCTTAATTAAATCCAAATTAAATCTTTTCATAAAAGACCATGCACAAAATCCACAAACTAGGCCCTTTGTGCATCTAATTGGATTTAAATATCCAAATGGATTCCAAATCCAACCAAATTAAATATGTGAGTTCCATAACACTTATGTAACATATATAAATTAATTTGGTCCAAGAAAAAGCCCTTTAAGCCCTTCTGTATGGAGTTGGCGTGTAGCCCTCTTCTGGAGGGATTCCTCCAACTTCTTCATTCCTTTGGCCCTTTATAATTTCTCCAATGGTCCTATTAATTATTATATCAGTCCTATAACACTTATAGTAGTCTTATAACACTTATAAGACAATAATAATTAATCATGAAATACATTATTTCATTTAGGTCCAATTTACAGAACATTTCTCAAAAGTTTCGCGGACAATTTTATTTGATCATAATTAATTAAACTCTTTAATTAATTATTATCATATTCTCCTCTCTACCTTTATAATAATATCAAATATTATTATCCTTGTCATTTTACCATTTTACCCTTTTCTCTATATGTGTGTGACCTATTGGGTTCCTGTCCATGTTGGCAGTATAATATGTAATTGTGAGTTCTATTCAAAACTCACATGATTTAAACTCCTTTAAATCATTTTATCAATCTCTATTGATATTTTGATACATCATTATACAAGTCATGATTGGCCTCTAGCTAGGCATCATGACTACCCAAATGTCAGGAAAGTCATGTGGTTTGACTGTACCCTTCCATAGAAACAGTTACCGTGCAATTACTCCTTTCACCACTCTTATCTCAATTAGATTCTGAGTATGGATTTCTGTCAACTCATATAAATCTAATTATGTATGTTCTATTAATTTAACCATTGTTCCTAAAATGCCCTTCATGGATCTCCATCCATCTCGGCATATTACTCTGGCCAGAGATTCACTGAACAAGGTAATTATAGAATCATGTGAGATAACTTCCCTTGTTAAATCTGGGATGGTGAATCCTTTGTCAATCACTCAACTATCTTCAAGTAGGTCATGATATACCCAATCTCCTAACTATGTTCACTCCCAGTTGGAAGTAATCAGTTATGGAGTCAAAGTATACCACTTGCTACTTAAGATAACTTTGGTGATCTCAAGTCTAAGGATACTTGCACAACTGCTATGAAGAGATTCCTCACTGACATAGATTTAATATCCATATGAGGATTCTCTTTGCAGGTCTCCAATGAACTTGTTCCTCTAACAAGCATCCACATGTTAGCTTTGATTATCATCCATAATCACAATTATGATAACCATTGCTTGAACCATTCAAGAAGCATAACATGTGCTAGTCTGTCCGAATTAACAATGTCCTATCTTGTTAATTCTATGACTAGGGATATTTAGATATTAACATATTTGCATGCAATAGACATCTCACATCATGAACACCTTCATGATTGCCTTTGCACTGTGTTTATAATATCTAGGACTTCATTTATTAATTTAAGATTTACAAACTCATGTATTCAAACACAGCATTAATAAATGAATGATGCCTTTTATTAAGAATATAAATTTCATACATATGAAAAACATCCCTATTACATGGACTTTAGGGCATACTCTCTAACACAACCAACTGACCTTTAATTTGAAATGTCTCCCAATATTTAGGTTTGAAGATGCCATTTTTTAGATAAGGTGTCTCTTGATGTTGGTTCCCACATATCTTAGCTTTCCAATGCATTAAGAATCACTCAATTTGAGTTTTTATATTTGGATTTATGCCCAAATTACTGACAACCGCTCTTAGGAAATTTTTAGGGACAAAATTAGTATTTCGACTTTGAAAAATTACTGGGAACAATGAGTATAGAATTA
Source organism: Excoecaria agallocha (assembly GCA_037975025.1). Lineage (NCBI taxonomy): Eukaryota > Viridiplantae > Streptophyta > Magnoliopsida > Malpighiales > Euphorbiaceae > Excoecaria > Excoecaria agallocha. The sequence continues at coordinate 19,744,176 of CM075807.1, forward strand.
GGTTATATTCTCTTCACAAAAGTTTTTCCAAAATGAGTTTAGTATCTATAAAAATTTGATTCACGTAAAAAGGAGCTCTACGAAGGGAGATATGCCCAAAAAACTATAGATTGGTCTAGTTGTCGGGATAGATTTTAGTTACCTAAGTTTAAGCCTAATTTTGAGGATCTTAAGGACTAAAATGGGTTTAGATTTCTCCATGAAAGTTGTATTTATGTCTTAAGATTCATATGGATTTAAAATCATCAAATTATGAGGTCTTTAGGCTGAGATAGGCCTAAAATACTCAAGATTGCTCCAATTTCTCGAAACCGATTTCTTTATTTTGCCCATTTTGAAAGAAATAAATGGGTAGAGCCCGGAAAAAATTATTTTGAAAATATCAAAAACATGAGGAGACCCATACACTTCCATTCCTTATCTTTTCTGAGAATTATTTTCTCATTGGGTAACCCTGATCAGAAGTTTTGTAGGCTAAGATAAGCTTAAAATACTAAAGACTGCTCCAAGTTCTCGAAACTAATTTCCCCATTTTGCCTATTTTCAAAGAAATAAATGGGAGGAGCTTGTAAAAAATTATTTTGAAAACATTAGAAACACAGTAAGAGCCATACACTTTTATTCCTTATCTTATCTGATAATTATTTCCTCATTGGGTAACCCTAATCAGAAGTCACCTCAAAATCCAGTGTCTACACCCTATATTAGGCTTTCTTCCAATTATGCACATGCATGTCTTAATGTGAAATGACCATATTACCCCTATTCTTTTAAAACAATACCTTCAAGGTCTCAATCTATAATACATCGACTAATCAGACATATATTTATCATAATACCATTTTAACATTTATACATTCTTAATCGATATATTAAGACTCATTCGCATGATTGATGATTCTATTGAAGTACTTATTTTCCCAATTGATGCCCTCCCGATCGATGAATTAAATCCCAATCCTATGATTAATGCTTAATCACTCTCGCACAATTAGCCTCAGCCATTTCTTAACCTAAATTAGACTAAAGCACTATGTAACATTGACGAGATAATAACAATTTGATTCTGATTAGATTTATGTATTGTGATGATTCTAAATTGGCTTTATGTCCCGATCAACAAGATCAAGTATCCATACAAGCCTCAAATTCTTTATTATCCCAAGTTAAGAGTCGTATTTCTTAACATGCACTCAAAACTTGATGAATATACTTGAATAATGCTCGCCATAGATTATCTAAGAGAATGAGCACTTAATAACATCATGTGGTACTTGCAAAAACATTTTGCTCGAAGTAAACAAAATATGCTGAATGAAAAAAAAGAGGAGTTAATTTCATTGATATAAAGTTCTGATCACAATATGAAGAAGGAAATACGATAGCGCAACAACATCCTAACAATTTTATCTCGTTAAATTATCTCTTTTGAATTAGATTAAATAGAATCCAATCATATTTGTAGGTTCATTACACATAACTTTATTATACTTTTTGCATTATTAAAATTACTTTCTTAATTCTACATACCATTTCCATATCATAATATGCAAATCCAAATAAATCTCAAAATATATGTAACACCTTTATATTTCTTGTTCATTACACATATTATATATCTCATACACAATACAATACAAAAATAATTGTATACCAAAATAAAACTTCAAGCTTCACCCCTCGTGACCCCCAGATGTTGACTTAAAAATCTCGCACTTTTATTCTACCTACACCTCTATACCTACATGGGAAGAACACTCATGCTAAGCAATAACACAGTGGGAGCAAAACAATGCAATTGCGAAGTCACAAATATTAATGTTATGACATGCAAGTTCAAACTTCCCAAATTTACATTCAATAATTATATATATACCTTAAAAATGCTTCAATACACACATGCATTCTCGATAATAATTATATGCATTAACTGATACATCAATACTATCACTCATTACTATCACATTATTAATCAACTCATCAACATTAAAATAGGTCACTAATTCATTTACACTATTAAAAATAATTCATTTACATTATTAACGATAAAACACTTATCACTAAAATGCAACCATTACACTTTAGTTGCCTGAATTCCTCACAAATTATGGATAACGGGACAATCACTAGATACTAACGAGTAGTATTAAACACTAAAAAGATAAGTTTTGAATCACTAGATACCAAGAGGTATCAACACTAGACACCTTTTCGTGCCAACACTAACAGCTGCAGTCACTAACCCTTATAGGCATACCTATCTATTCACGACTATGTAAAATTTAGGCACTCATTTTGACTTTAACTACTTATCAACTTTAAATACAACACACTCATGTTCACATAGCCATCGTTCATTTTATAACATGTAACACTATTAATATAATCATATTTAAATAAGCCTATACATCAATTTAAATGTATATGATGTCAAATTATACTTAATTGTATCTATAACACTTTTATATAAACTTATGTGGTCATATTATATACATATAAACCCTAATTGAGCATAAAATTTTTCTATATGAATAAAAATTTCCTTTAGCATACATTATGTCCAATCTTACATTTCATGGCTTAATCACTCAATTAATATAAGGTAGCTCAAATTTAATTTATTTCCAAGTTTTAGCAAAGTTTCATAAACATTGGTGAAACTTAGGATGGGTTTCGGTGATGTTAGGTGCAAAGCATGCAAAAACAAGGCATAAAATAAAATGGTAAAAAGTAGGACAACGTGTTGTTTTTGTGTGGACAATAGATCTGGATAAACTTGGGCAAGGTTTTTTACCATGTAAATGAAATTTTATGGAGAAATGGTCTTCTAACTAAATGTTTATTTGGGTCTTAAGTTTCTATATAATAAAAAATCAAGTCATTTAGACTTCTAAATCTTGATATATTCATGATAAAATAGGATAGGCTTCTTTAAATGATAGGGTAGCAACCAACATACAAATTTAATCCAAAATTCAAAACTCATAAATGTAGAATAAACTTTTGATTTCTTAATAAAAGTTTTAGATATATGTCTCTAGTTTCCATATCAATAAAATTCAAGCCATTTGGACTTCTATATCAAGAGATATCTCTAAAATACTATAAATTGCTCCAGTTGATAGGGCAGCAAGCATTAGTGGCTCAATTTAATTTAAAGTTACATTAGATAGATGTGAATAGACCTAGTTTGAGTAAGAATTTTGAGGAGGAAGTTTATATGGATCAACCTAAAAGGTTTTCCATTGAAGGTAAAGAAATTATGGTGTGTAAATTGAAAAAGTCAATATATGGACTTAAACAAGCTTTCAAGCAATGATATATTAAGTTTAATAATATCGTTACTTCTTTTGATTTTGAGGAAATCATTATTGATCGATGTATTTACTAAAAGATTAGTGAGACTAAGTTTATATTTATAGTTCTGTATGTTAATGGTATTTTGCTTGCTGCTAATGACTTGGGTTTGTTGATTAAGACTAAAGAATTTCTTTCTAAGAGTTTTGAAATGAAAGATATGGGAGAGGCATCCTATGTGATTGGAATTTCAAAGTTTATTAGGATTGTCTCAGAAAGCCTATATTAAGGAAATTCTTACAAATTTTAACATGAGCAAATGCTGAGCAGGTGTAGTCTCTATTCAAAAGGGAGATAAATTTAGTCTTATGCAATGTCCATAGAATGTTGTGGAATGTAAAGAAATGGAAACAATTCCATATGTTTTTGTTATGAGCAATTTGATGTAACTACAAACCTATACTAGACCAGACATTAGTTTTGTAGTAGCGATACTTGGTAGATATCAAAGTAATCCTAATATTAATCATTGAAAAGGTACAAAGAAAGTGTTAAGATACCTTCAAGGAACAAAGGATTACATGCTCACTTATAAAAGGTTTAATCATTCAAAAGTGATTGGATATTTAGATTTAGTTTTTGTTAGGTGTGTTGATAGTTAAAAGTCAATATTTGACTATTTGTTCCTATTAGCTGAAGGAGCAATCTCATGGAAAAGTGTAAAACAATCTATCATTATTTCATACACCATAGAAGCAAAATTTGTAGCTTTTTATGATGCTACAATTTATTCATTATGGTTGCAAAACTTTATTTTAGGGTTTGGGATTGTCAACACAATAAGCAAGCTGCTAAAAATTTATTTTGATAATTTTGCAGCAGCATGATAAATATTCAAGAGGCACAAAACATATGGAATTAAAGTATTTTATTGTTAAATGGGAGATTCAAAAACAAAAAGTGTATAAAGAACATAGTAAGATGGATCTCATTGTGGGTTTACAACCAATGAGATTTAAAGAATAGGTGCTTAAGATGGGGCTTGGTTGTATCGATGATTGACGATGATTTTTAAACACTCTTGAGCTCAATAATGATATATTTCTGAATTTTATATTTATTATTCGTTATGTTTATGTATATATAATTGTTTGAATAAGAAATTTGTGTGTATTTTCATAACATGTATGTGGACATTTTTTTTGTTTCTATGCAACTTATGAATCTAACATAATATATGCATAATGTACTGGTATATAGAAGAGAGTATATGACTATACTATGTATGACCGTCGTACCTAACATTATGTAATTTGTTGTGTTAAGGTGCTTATGATGTAACCGTTTATAAGATTTAATTTTTGCTACTTTTATGTTATATACTATTAAATGTAATGATGAAACATCTGGCCAAGTGGGAGAATGTAAGAAATATGGCCCAATGTTATGGCCCATAATCTGTAAGCCAATATTAAGTTAGTTTTAAGATTTTCTTTTTTTTTAATGCAAATTAAATCTTCATTAATAATATAAAAAGTATATCTGAAAAGTATAAATAAATTTATAAAATTTAAAAATACATAAGATGTACGAAACTAATGAAATTGTTAGAATATATCTTTGAACTTCTTTGATGAAAATAGTGGATAATGATAACATGCCTCAGGCAATATGGCTTTCAACAGGAAACTTAGTTCATCTGCTGTCCACGAAAAAACTCATTCCAGAATGACAAAAACTTCCATAAAGGAAGAAAATAACCTTCAAATATGAAGGACAAACTTGCGTAATAAAAAATTCTAAATGAATCAGGTCTATAAAAATACAAATAAGATATGGATAAAAACGAAAATTAAATCTAAAATAAAAAATTTCAGATTTGAGTTTATTGAAACCAAAATACAAAAAGACCAAATACGAATAAAAAAACAACTAACAAAATTAAAACTTCAGATTTCAACTGATATGAGAGATTTGAAAAAAATGAAAAAAATATAAAAAAAATTGAAAATCACAGATAAAAATTTAATAAAAGAGCAAAATGAAAGAGATCAGGGGCTACCGCCTGTAAATGAACTGACAAAAGAAAAGCTTTGAATTCAGGAAGAAAATGAGGCTAAGCTTTTTTTGTAGAGGCTAGAGAGAAAATGAGGCTAGGGATTTTTAGATAGTTTTAAGATTTTCTTAATTTAGTAGCATGTTAAATTTTGACCATTAATTTAGTATTTAATGGATGTACAAAATTTAAAATTAACATGCATATTAATTAGTCCTCTCTCCACCCTAATCAAATATGCAGACAAAACAAAATACAAAACAAATGTATTTTAGCTATCAATCAAGCCTCTGCTATAGAAAGAAAGAGGGTTAAGGGAGAGAAATTAGTTTGACTAGTTCGTGATCGTTGAAAACTCTACATATCATGTCAAATTTTGCTCAAGATAAGTGATTTATTTATTTCATCTATGTGATTATTGTCATATTTAAATTTAAAATTTGAATGGGTATGAATGTCTTATGATTGATTTATGGGTTGATGTTTAATTTCATAATTAGAAAAACTAACATGTATGAGTTTTCAGTTGCTTCATTAGATCATTATCATGATCTGTTAGCATATTGCATTTGCCTTGCTTGGCCGCTGGTGATTTCTTCGAATAATTATTATTTCCTTTCTTTTTTTTTTAAAAAAAAATAATAATAAAATAGTGACATTAATAGAAGGAGTATAATCGGAGGCATTTATTTCTTATTCTAAATTTTATAAAGTTGACTGTTATCTTAACATAAATATGCCGGTATATTTTGAAATGCGGATATTAAAATATTCAAACTTTGTATATTAATTACTTCTCACATATTTGATTATGGCTTTTTGTGTAAGATAAAGTGAGTCAATCTTATTTTTTTCACCATTCAAATTAAATTAATGAGTCAATATTATTATGAAATTATTGCGTTGACATAAACAAGAGTATTACAAATTTATTTTTTTTAAAAAATTATTTATTTACAAATTTAGATTTAAGACTACGATGTCCTTTAGGGAAAAACAAGAAAAAAAATAATGCATTATAAAAATAAAAAAATTATATATGTGGTGCATAATTTTTTTTTTTACTAATTTTAGATTATGGGATTGCTCATCTATTAAGCCAAAGGTATGTTTCTATTACCAACATTATTATAGTGCATAAGTAAAATATCTTTTATTTTTGTTCGGAACAGTTGTACACCTAAGGTTAAAGCTAAAGGAGACTGAGGGGGGCCATGTCTCCCGGAACTTGAAAAATTACAAATGTAGTGGATGTAATTTTAAAAATTAAAAATATACTTTCAATTTGACACCTTCAAATTTTATGCATATAAATAAATAGAGTATATATTAAAAGTTTAGAATTCAAAAAATTAAAATTTTACTTTTATTTTAACTCTTATATGTCTAAATTTTATTAATTGACTCTCCAAAATTTTATAATCACACTCGTATTTTAATTTAACACTAAAAATGTGCATTTATCATTTAACAAAATATAAAACCGAATAAATTATTAATAAACTAATCCTTTACGAGATAAAATTAAAAAATGATTATTAAAAAATCCAATTACAAGATAAAACTAAATGGTAATTATTAAAATTCAATAATTTTATTAAAAAAAATTAATTTTTTTCTATTTTTTCTATTTTTTTTTTTTTAAAAACCAATTAAATATTCAATTTTTAAATTTAGAAGCCATCATGAACAAGGAGTCCTTGGCTGAGAGGAAATCGTTGTGGACGTTGGAGAAGGTGCCGTCGCCATCACCTCTAGATGATTGATTAGCGAAAAAATCAAAGTAGGGGTTAGATGTCTCCTCGACAACACATAAGGAAGAAAGTTTCGCAGGCAACAATTGTTTTCGTGATGTATTGCTTCGTAAGAACACCAATGCCAATGCGCTTATGAACAACCTGTGGCCATTTGACAATGAGGAGAAAGAGGACGATGAGAGCAGAAGTATGGACATGGAAGGAGTCAAAATAGATTCAGGGGAGACCCTGGATGATGATAATGAAATTGTCATTGATTAGGATGAAGTCTTCCCTCTATCACTATATCTGATAGGCTGGAGATGAAGTTGGCAAAGCCTTGGCGACAATCAGTGGTAGTTAAGATGTTAGGAAGATATATCAGTTATAATCTGTTGAGTGCAAAAATTGAAAAGTCGTGGAATATTATGGGAGATTACAAGGTGGTGGATCTAGAGAATAATTGTTTTCTGGTACAATTGGTGGATAAAGAAGATTATCGAAGATCCTTGTTCGGAGGTCTTGGGCATTATTTAACGGTTCAACTGTGGCACCCAAAGTTTTCAACTAACAACGAGGACTTGTCTGCTATGGTTGCATGGATAAGAATACCTAGCATGGCCTTACATAGATATCATAAGAGAGTTTTACGTAAAATCAGTCAGATGTTGGGTAGGTTAGTCAAAATCGATTATAACACCTCACAGTCAGAGAGGGGATGATTTGCTTGCATTATGGTGGAGCTTGATCTTACCAAACCATTGATCTGGAAGTTTAAATTAAATTGTGTTAGTCACCGTATTGAATATGAAGGATTACCTAAAGTTTGCTTTCATTGTGGCTAGTATGGGTATACAACTGATACTTGTGCAATAAACAGTAGTTCGAATAAAGAGGAGAAAGCATATGAGGTGAATCAAGCAAGGCAGGACCTACAAGAGCAATACCAACAAAACAACCAGCATGAAGATTTATTGTACGGTCCTTGCATGGTAGTGTCGAGAAAGGGACGGAGAGGAAAATCATAGGTTAATAGTATGAAAGGGAAAGAGAAGACAAGTAGCATGACTTGATCAAGATTTAAAGTGCTAGCTACCAATGTTTTACCCGAAGATGATAATGTTGTTAGGGAGATTAATCAACAAAAGGAAGAAAAGAAGGGCTTTAATGAGATAAAGCAATAGAGGAAAGGTAGATCATATGAGGTTATAGCGAGCTCTGTTAATGAATTAGAGATGAAAGGATATGATCTTCAAGAAGGAAGGACAAGTTCTAAAGGTGACCTGTAAATAAAAACTAGTTTAATTCGTCAAGATAACAATATTAATGCAGCTAAGCCAATGTGCTATGAAGAGAATATGTGTGCAAGCTTTAATGAGGATGATTTAATAGGGACACCAGAGGTGTCAAAGGCTCAATTTAATAAAGTTTTGATGAAGACTTCAGCCAATAACTCAGAGTCATTATTTATTATGGATAATCAGTTAGAAGTGTATGGCCAAAATATGGTTTCTTCAATTTTAGACCCTAATAATCATATGGCAGTAGTAGTGGATAAACCGACCATTCTTTCTTCATCGTCCCCTTTCAACTCCTATAGAAACCTTAAATCGGGTAGACACATCAGAGGACTCCTACTATACATCAGTTGGAAGAAAAAACCAAAAGGTGCTCTAACATCCATTCCAGCAATGCAAGGGTCGGATGGAGCATTGGATAACTCGGTGATGCAGTTGGTGCATACGTCCCTTGGGGCTGACAGAATCAAAGAAGAAAATGCAGCAATACAGCAGGGTAGTGATGTTGCTGATCATGAGTAGTAAGTTTGCTTGGTTCATCTATTAATTTATTTTTGTTTCTTTATATAGAACTAAAAATAATGATTTGGAACTGTCAAAGGGCTGGGTCTAACAACTTGATTAATGTTGTTTGGGATTTTTGCAACCTATTTAAGGTGTCAGTTTTAGTTATCTTGAAGATTAGAATTAATGGTATCAATATGGACAAAGTAATTAAAAGAATTGGGTTTTCAAATTCTTTTAGAATTGAAGCACAAGGATTTTTAGGTGGCATTTGGGTTCTTTGGAAAGCTAATATAAAATTTCGGGTTCTGTCCTTCTCTTATCAATGGATTCATGCAGACATCTCTCACCCGAATATGCAAGATTTTTGATTTTATAGTGGTTTATGCTGACTTTGTAGCTATTAACTGAAGAAAGCTATAGGCTAAACTCATTAACCTACTTAATAGATCAGAGCCTTGGTTATAGCCAAGGACTTTAACTATTTCCTTTATATGCATGAGAAAATGGGAGGTTCTCAAAAAGGAAGCAAACCTTGTCCACTATTCCAGGATTGTATGATGAAATATGGGCTGGTAGACCTGGGATTTCAGGGACCAAAGTTCACTTGGCAAAGAGGTTGTATTTAGGAGAGGCTAGATGAGTAGTTTGCAATTTACAGTGGTGATAGTAATTCAATAAAGCTATGGTACAACGCCTTCCTCGTGTGGGGTCGGATCATCGTGCATTTTTGCTTGCATTACACAATTCTGCAGATTTAAATAAGTCTCCTCATTTTCATTTCCTGGCACCTTGGCTTCTCCATAAAGAGTTTTCTTCCTTTGTCAGAGAAGCTTAGAACTCGAAAGTGGATATCAGTTCAGGCATGTCTTTTTTTTCTAGTAAAGCAACAACTTGGAAAAAATATGCCTTTGGTAAAATTTTTAGGAGAAAGAAAAGTTTGTTGAATAGACTTACTACTTTGGGCAAGTGGCTTAAGTGCAAGCATTCATTTTATCTTGCTCAAGTGGAGACAGAGGTAAGGCTTGAATATGAGAATGTGCTTCAACAGGAGGAGTTACTGTAAAAATAGAAGTCTAATTTAGATTGGCTGATGGAAGGGGATAAAAATACAAAATATTTTCATAATAAATACCATATAAAGAATAATAGAATGAGAATAGAAATACTTTAACTTCTAGATAGAACATAGAGCTCAGACGAAAAGGACTTGAAAGAGAATGCTATGAAGTTTTATTCAACCTTGTATTCTGAAGATAATCTCTTTGCCCTGGCTTATCCTATAAGGGAACGGTTTGATCGACTTCCCGAGCTATTGACCAATAAATTAATTGAAAAACTAACGGAGGATGAAGTTAGGATAGTAGTTTTTAGTATGAAGCCCTTTAAAGCTCCTGGCAATGATAGGATGTGTGCGGGTTTTTTCCAAAATAGCTGGGATATAGTTAAGCATTCAATTTGTCGGTTTGTTGCTAGTAGCATGAGAGGGGAGAAATTAGATCTTAACCTGTGTCAAGCAATCATAACTCTCATTCCTAAAAAGGATACACCCTCTATAATATCGAACTTTATACCCATTAGCCTCTTACCAGTTGTTTTCAAAGTTTTAATGAAAGTTATTGTTAATAGAGTTAAACCTTGTATGGTGAAGCTTATAAGTAAAAGTCAGTCTAGATTTGTCCCTGGATGACAAATAGTCAATAACATTCTCATTACACAAGAGATATTTCATTCAATGCATACTAAGCAAGGTAGGAAAGGGTGGATGATCATCAAGGTGGACCTAGAGAAAACGTATGATCGATTACGCTAGGACTTCATCTTTGATACTTTAGTTAAAGCAGGTTTCTTGAAATCTATTATTTAAATTCTTATTAATAGTTGGGAGACCAGCAGTGCAAAAGTTTTATGGAATGGCGTTATGTCATATACTTTTATTCCATCTAGAGGAATTAGACAAGGGGACTTATAAGCATTGGGTCCTGAGGAGGCCATTTTCAGGGTTACCTGATGAGGAAAATTGCTCATCTAAAGAAAATGAATCGAGGATGACGGACTCTTGGTTGAATTAAAATTATTTTCTTAAAGCCTCTTAATTATTGTCGAGCCAGGCCTGCATGGTTGAGTGGCTCGAGGTGGACAAATGATGAATGTACCCTTAACAGGGAACTTGAAACTTGTGTTAGGAGCATGTAAAGGCCCTGCACGTTGCGCATTTATGGTATGCGCACCAATACGGTAAAAAAATATTCATCATTTGGCCTCAATAGAAGAATTTTTCCTTTTTTAGAATGCACGACCATGCACAAAGGAGTGTACAGCTGTGCACTCCAAAGAATCTTGCCTTTTTAGGCAAGTTGGCCAACTTTTGGAGTGTACAGCCGTGCAAACCAAAGGCACGGCTGTACACTTAAAAAGATGGTTGGCTACCCTAGGAGGTAAGTGGGTAGATAGGCAGCACCGCTAGAGTGTACAACCGTGGATACCCATGGGACGACCGTACACTCTGCCTCTATAAGCCTCCTCTGAGCCTTTTCTCAAGGTTGGCCTTTTTGATTGGTTTATAGATTTCAGTTAGAAAGAAAATTCCAAAAAAAATGCTTTCTAAGCTAAAAAGTGAGCTTTTGGCACTTAGCCTTTCGAATCTTTGGTTATTTTTCTGGGTATTTCAATACTACGAAGAATCTACAAATCCAACATTTGACAGTCTAATCGAGTAAGTGTACTGAAGGTAATATAAAAGGCCTTTCTCGGTATTTTCTTAACTATAATAAATTTTGTCACTCTTCTCATTTGTTAGTTTCTATTATTCATTGATTTCTGTTAGATCCAGGTTGTGAAACCCTTAAAAAGGGTATATTGCTGAGTGGTAGAAATTATTAGGCTATTCTCTTTCAATTTTATCTTGTCTATTTTAAAATAGTTTTTATCAAAATAAAATGTGGTTTAAAAACTAGTCTTTGTATTTGGCTTTTTCTTTTTGCTCCCTTTTGGATTTGCTGTTGGCAAGGACTCTATTTTAAAAAGGAAGAAAACTCATTGTCATTAGATTGAGAAGGCTGTGCATTGTTTGATGCATACCCATGCATTAATTGATGCATGGCTTGAAATTTGTTTTCTTGCTTTTTAAGATATAAGAGCTGACCGCATGTAGTCAAATGCGCCCTCGTACATTTTTAGACATACATGCCAGATCTGTATCCTTTTATCTTTTTGATATCTCTTAGTTGAAATTAGTCTTATGTATGTTTCCTTATCATTTTCATTACCATTATTATTTTTGTTGTCATTGTTATTGCTATTATTATTGCTTGGAGGAATAAAGCTTTTTGCAAATATGATCAGGAAAGCGTTCCAGGTAAGTCCACTATCCTTTCTCTTTACTGTAAAAATACTTTTTTGACCACAAATGAAAAATGTCACAAAAAGTATTTATAGTAAATAATTGGGGTATTTCATTAATAAAATCATACCAATGTCCGCCTTTTTGCCTAAAAAATTTACATGCAAAAAATCATCTTTTAATAATATAAATGATTTTTATATCTAATTAAATAAAATGGGACGTTTCTTAAATAAAACTTGGACTGGCAGGTCCTTGTCTTCAAGATCTCGTGATGAAATGCTTCTTCAACATTCTGTATGTAAGGACTAAAGTCCTTACCTAAAGGGATCATGATGAACAACCCAATTTATGAATGCCTTTATAGCTTTATTCAATGCCCTGATTTACCACTTTCTTAGGTGATTGGGTGTGTCTTTAATTTCTATACTTGCTTTATTCTTACATGAAAGAAAAGGGGTAACATGATTTATTTGAAAGCCATTATATCACATTTGTCAAGGGTAAAAATAAGAGTAGAATTCTGAATCCTCTCTGGATTTTTGGCCTCACAAGGTCGGAATACCCTTCTTTCCCAATATTTCATTAGGTGGTGACTCCTTATTATTCAACCTTGTGGTGCCTAACTAGAGGCCTCTCGATCATCGATTGCTAGCAATGATATAGGGATGCCTTGACATACCACATCACACCTTTCGAGGTTTATAATTGGGGCAAGTTAAGTTGAGTCTTTTTTCTATCACGAAGCGGCTGTCGGCTTGGATGGGAAACTTCAACCTGGTTTTGACCCTAAAAGTGGGATTGAATCGCTAAAAGTCAGAGGTTTCCTCACTCGAACTCGAAGATCCCTTGGTTTCAAGGGTGAAATCGGGTATCAGTGACTGAAAAAAAGAGAAAAAAGCCAAAGAGCTACTTGGGCAAAGGGCATGCATCACAGTGGTGTCTCTGTTGGGGAAGTTCAAGATTTCACTCTGAAACCATTCTTGACTTGTGTGGAATAAAAAGGAATTCGGTTAAGAAATTTTATCTCTTTTCGAAACTACATTAAAATCATAATAGAGCCTTAAAATAAGTTAGGCATCCTAATTTTCTGACCCCGGTGCATTCTCGAAGCACTCCCTTATCATTCACTCAACCAAGGATAGTGTTAGGGATAATCACCAGCCCAAGTCTAGTACCTCATGGTATATTAAATGGTGGCCCAATTGGTCGTTATGCTTGTGATGAGCTAGACCCATTGGTAGGGACCATGCTTGGGTAGCCTTGTAATTGAGTACCTGGACCAAAAGCCTATCTAATGACATAGAAATCTCCATTAGGATGTTCGTAATAATTTTACATTTCTTGTGATATATATCCTTGTGTATTAGGCAAGCCTAGACAAGTTCAGGTATTAGCTTATCAAAGGTTGCCATGCCCTGCCCATTCTGATTTGTTTAGGTCACCCAAATATGCATAAATCGACACCCTTCTATGTGCCTTCGGGAGAGATATTATGCTATTGAATTTTTGCCATACACTATAAGAATTCAGCAGGATCCCCTATTGACCCATGAATTAAGTCCACATAGGAAATAGGACTTTGACTACTTGTGTGGGAGAAATAAGGTGGAGAGGATCCCTGCATGTGGTTATCGATGCTACATCTCACAATCATGCATCTGCATATGCTCGTGTATCATGTTGATAACCCCCATTTTGGGAGCCATTATAGAGTCATTATTTCCCAGGTGGTTTCGGGGTTCGGACGGCTATTGGTTAAAAAGTAGTTTGCAGAACAGACAGAGAATTTAGTATCAGGGCAGAGTTTAAAATTAGGATCTGAGTCAGGGTTAGACAGTGTCTCAGAAGGATTTTCAGATAAATTTTTAGAATAGTTAAAAGGGGAAGTTATGGCCGAGCTCACTCCTCCGGCTCCCAAGATGCTAAAAAGAGGATAGATAATCTTGACAAAAAGATGATGTCGATGTTTTCCAGTCTCACAGCTAGTTTAGTCTCCCTCATAGCTACTCAGCCTATTGCAGCGGCCATTGCTCGAGCTGAACCAACCCCCATCGAGGAGATTCCAGCAGCTCCTGTTATGATATCCCCATCTGCAATAGATGTCAAGAATGTTACTTCGTAAGGATCAGAGAAGGATGTCGAGCCCGAATGTGATTTCATATCTGATAAGGAGGATGAATTGCAGGCCCCTCAAATTTTGAAGAACCTCATCCCTAAGGAGGAAAGTCCTATTGTGAAAAGATGGAAGAAAAGTTGGAGGCTTTGACTAAGATGTTGCTTGTAAGAAAGGAAGTCAGTCCTGAGGACATCAACTTGGATGGCGTAATGCTTTTCCTAGACAATTTAACATGCACGACTTGATGAAGTTTGATGGAACCTATGATCCCCTAGCACATATAAAGCAGTATATCCTACTTATGAAAAGGACTGCCCTTAGTAAGAGGCAAAAGGTAGATCTCTTTAGCCTTAGCCTAGTGGGTCCCGCTATTGACTGGTATCATAGTTTGAACAAGAAGATAAAAGAGGATTGGGAGAGATTGACAAAGAAATTCTTTAGGCAGTATGATTATAGCACATGCATGAAAGTCACCCTGAAGGATTTAGAGTTGTTATAATAGAAACCTGGAGAGTCCTTCCATGAGTATCTCACTCGATGGAGGAATAGAGTGATGGAGATGAAGAGAAAGCCTGATACACAGGATCAGATCTGCCTATTTATTCGAAATGCCAGTCCTTATTTGAATGAAGGTCTTAAGATGAAAGGATTGAAGGATTGGGAGTCTTTGAAGGACATAGTAATTGAAGTAAAAGGGGAATATTTGGCAAAAAAGGCCAATGATATGAGTTCAAATAGTGGGGGATACAGTGGTAACAAGAGGGGTTTTGGAAACTTGAGATTTGGTAAGAGTACTAATAACAGTAACGGTAGTGAAGGCAACGGTGGAAGAAATATCGAGGTGTCGGCCATTGGAATCAATCCACATCGTTACTCTAAATTAGGTAAGTCACTATCTTGGTGTCTTGGTCATTTAATGAAGGAAGCTAAGTTGCAACCAATACCCCCTAAGCCTGCAAGGAGTCAGGGTCAGCCTGGACATAGATCCGATTGGTATTGTACCTTTCACAACCATATGGGGCATGAGACCGATTACTGTTGCACTTTAAAGGATTGTATCCAAGATTTGATTGATTCTCGACAAATATCTAATCCAAAGAAGAGGGCTAAAATGAAGAAAGCTTATAATGCTGTGCCACTATCGATCTTCATGGTCGGGTCAGGGTTGCCTAAATGGTATGTCTTAAAGGATCTGTATAGGAATGAGTATTTGGCTATCATGCGTAAGGCTCGGGGAGGCAACAAGGGTCCTGACGAAGGTGTAAAAAGGTCCGTAAAAATGGGGAAAATAGTCCAGCTAGTAGATATTTGGGATACAGACAGTGAGAAGGGTTCAGTTAAGGCTAAAAGGGAAATAAAAGACTTGTGGGAAACTGATAAAGATGAGAAGGAAACAACGAATGGTAAAATGATTTAGGCAGTCATCAGAAGTGGGAGAGTCATGCTAGAAGTCAAGAGGCCACAGGAACCCATTGCTCCCATGGAGGAAAGGACTATGGAGGATAACTTGATCCTAAAGCAACTCAAGAAAACTCCTGCTCAGATTTCGATTTGGGAGTTACATAGGCAGTCACCTTCCCACCACCGAAAGTTGGTTGAGGCTTTATATGAATCCACTGTTGCTACCACCATATCTCCTTCTGAGTTGTTAGAAATTGTGATAGGAGATTCCAAAGAAAAGATTATGTTCACTAATATATATCTCTTAATGAAAGGACATGAGCACAACCACCCTTTATACATTAGGGCTGAGGTAAATGGCAAACACACTGCATGTGTAATGGTGGATGATGGTTCTTCTATCAATGTGTGTCCCTTTTTGGCAATGGCGGCATATGGTATTGATGAGACCATGCTCACTCAATCTTAATTTACCATAACAGCCTATGACAACTTGAAGAGGCAGGCTGCAGGCACTTTTAGGGTAGTAGTGAATACGGGGCCTATCAAGACTGAGGCAAAATTTGCAGTGCTATAGATACCGACCAATTTCTCTTTGTTATTAGTACGACCTTGGTTCCACAAGTTAGGAGGGGTTCCTTCCATCCTACACCAAATGGTCTGAGTCTCGCATGAAGGAGGTATGGTCACCATTAAGGCAGCAAAAGAGAATTATGTTTCTACTTTGAGCATAGCCAATCAACCTTTTAATGGGTTGCATGTGGCTAGAATTGGTATTGGAGGGGAAGAGACAGATTCTATAAGCTCACAGGTCATTAACATGATGAAGAAAATGAATTATTTGCCAAGTGCTGGATTGGGAAAGAATTCTCAGGGGATACCTTTGCCTCTTACTCCCATTGGTAAAAAAATATAGGAAAGGCTTGGGTTATTGGAGGAACAACATCAAGAAGCAATGTGAGATACAGCCGGGAAAGATTCCTCATATACTTGAAAGCTTTGTGCCTGCATCCGAGGAATGCAAGTGTTGTGGTGAAGCTAAACCCATAATAGTTCAGGGGAAGATTGTTCTTAGGTTTGAAATCTTTAATGATGTCTTTGACTTGTCGATTGGAACTATCTAGCCTGTATTAGGGTTTTGGGATGAAGAGGTTATATCCAAGCTCACCGATTTGGATTTAGGTTGTCTCGAGGAGGTATTAACACCGGAGTCATTAGCCACCAAGGCTAAAGGTAAAGAGAAGATTGAAGATGAAGCTACAGTCCTTGAAAAAGAGTTACCATCTGAGAAAGGAAAGGAATTTGCTACTACATCGGCTGTCCCTAAATTAGAAGATGTTTCATTTGCTAATGTAATTTATGTTCCTTAATTGTTTTGTAATGATGTACACTTTCCAGCTCAAGTTAATGAGATGGATAACTTTGCTTATTTGTGTAATATCTCATCTGATTACATCATGCATGATCATAATCATGCCTCATTCATATTTGACATTAATTTAACAAACACTACTTCATTTAATCTTGGAACACAAGATGACCTTAAAGAGATCTTAATTGCATCCGATGTAACTCCTAAAGAAAGAATAAAATTTGAGAGAATACTGAAAAAATATGAAAATGTATTAGCCTGGACTTATGAAGATATGCCCGGGATTGATAGAAATGTTGCAGAATATGCCATTCCAACATATCTGGAGAGTAAGCTAGTAAAGCAAAAGCTTCGAAGACTTAGGCTAGAATGGGCAGAAAAAGTGAAAGAAGAAGTAAAAAAGGCAGATTGAAGAAAAATTCCTAGTTGAAGTCCAGTACCCTACCTGGCTAGCCTATGTTGTCCCTATTGCTAAGAAGATGGAAAAGTGCAAATATGTATGGTCAAATAAAGCTTGCCCAAAGGATGATTTCCCGCTCCCTCATATAGATCTGTTAGTCGATAGTGCAGCAAAATACATGATGTATAGTTTTGTTGACGGATATGCAGGGTACAATCAGATCCTAAATAAGTTAGTGGATAGGGTAAAAACCACTTTCATTGCTGAATGGGGAACCTATGCTTATAAAGTCATGCCATTTGGGTTGAAAAATGCGAGGGCCACCTACTAACGAATGGCTACCAAGATTTTTGGTGATTTGATACACAAGGAAGTCGAGGTATATGTCGACAATATAATGATCAAGTCAGCTACAAGGGAAGGACATTTTGAGGCCTTGGAGAAGTTTTTCCAATGGATTGACAAGTACGACCTTCGTCTCAACCTGAAGAAGTGTGTGTTTAGAGTGACCTCCGACAAGTTGTTGGGGCATGCCGTCAGTGAAAAGTGGATAGAGGTGGATCTAAACAAGGTGAAAGCCATTTAAGAGATGTCAATATCAAAGAAAAAGAAGGAGATCTGAGGGTTCTTGGGATGGATTCAATACATCGGTCGATTTATTGCCCGACTCATTTTTATATGTGAGCCAATTTTTAAGCTTCTAAGAAAGGATTAGCCGGTCAAGTGGAACTACAATTGTCAAAAGGCCTTTGATACCATCAAGCAGTACTTGCTGCACCCTCTGATCCTCCAGCCTCCTAGGCTATCGAAGCCTTTAATCCTATACATCACAGTGGAGCAAAGTTCAGTAGAGGCCATACTGTCTCAAGAAGATGACACCAAAGCTAAGTTCACCATGTACTACCTGAACAAGAAATTTGCATTGTATGAAACCAAGTATACAGATGTGGAAAAGATTTATTTGGTTGTGATATGGGCCTCAAGAAAGCTAAGGCATTATTTTCACTCCTACAAGATCCACACAGCGGCTAAGCACAACCCACTCAGATATGTCCAATCAGCACCATTCTTGCTTGGGAAAATGGGTAGATGGCTATTGCTCTTGTAGGAGTTCAAGGTAGAATATGTAACTAGGAAGACAATTAAAGGAAGGGTGGTTGTATAATTCCTAGCCGATCACCCATTAGAGAGAGACCAAGTTGAGTATGAATTTCCAGACGAAGGCATCAGTGACATTACAGTTCAAGGTTGGCAAATGTATTTTAACGGGGGCTACCAATAACAAATAAGCCAAAGTAGGGGTCATTCTCATCACACCTGATGGTGAAAAGCTTCCTTTAGCCAAGAAACTGGGATTCAAGGTAACCAATAACGAAATAGAATACGAAGCTTGTCTACATGGAGTGGAAGCCTTGATAGCACTAGGGGCAAGGATAGTCAACATTTTTGGGGACTCATTTTTGGTAAATCATCAAGCAAAAGGCAAATGGTCTATTAGGAAGGAGAGACTGGTACCCTATGTAGAATACCTGAGAAAATTGAGCATATAATTCGAGACTTGCATCTTCCAACATGTGCCCCGAGATGAGAACCAGCTAGCAGATGCCCTGACAACCTTGGTGTCTATGTGGGACAATCCTGAAAGGGTGATCATGAGACCTATGATAGTCACGAGCTTGACCAAGCCCTGTTTTGAAGGTGAAAACCTCATAAGCTTAGATGGATCTGACGGCAAGCCCTGATATTACAATGTTCAGAACTACTTGGAAACTTCCAAGTTCCCTAAGGCAGTGACGAAGAAAGACCAAAGGATAATCCAAAAGTTATCTAGTTAATTCATCAATGTAGATGGGGTCCTGTATAATAGACAAATTGACGGTATTTAGGTAAGATGTCTAAATGAGAAGGAGGCAAAGAAAGTCATGGAAGAAATGCATATAAGGGTATGTGGGGCCCACATGAGTGGATTGACATTGGCCAGGAAGATCATTCGATAGGGATTCTTCTGGTTAACCATGGATGCTAATTGCTCTAAGTATGTGAGGATGTGTCATCAATGCCAACAGTATGCTGATTTAAGTCACCTACTTGTCTCAGAGTTATGCAACATTTCCTCACCATGGCCCCTCTCAACTTAGGGCATAGACATTATTGCAAAAATTCATCCAACGGCTTCCGACAGTTATAGGTACATAGTAGTCACCATCGACTATTTCACGAAGTGGGTAGAAGCTGAATCTTTCAAAAGACTGGGAGCAGAAAAAATGGCCTGGTTCATCGAAAGGAACCTGGTATGCAGATATGGGGTGCCTCATCACATAGTGTCTGATAATGGGGTCCAATTCCAATTAGAGACTAGGCATATACTTCAGAAGTACAAAATCTGACACCATAAATCATCTCCCTACCGTCCACAAGCAAATGGGGCAGTTGAAGCTGCAAACAAGAACTTGAAGAAGATTTTGTCCAAGACTGTGCAAACATATAAAGATTGGGCTGAGAAGTTACCATTTGCATTCTGGGGGTACAAAACCACTGTTAGGACTTTCACAAGGGCTACTCCTTTCTCTCTCATGTATGGCTCAGAGGCAGTGCTACCAGTGGTGATTGAACTGCAATCGCTAAGGGTCATCTTAGAGGCTAAGTTACCAGAGATGGAATGGACTAAACACAGGATGATGCAGCTGAACCTGTTAGATAAGAACCAGATGAGAGCTTACTACCATAATCAGTTGTATCAGAAAATG
This sequence comes from Excoecaria agallocha, assembly GCA_037975025.1. Taxonomy (NCBI): domain Eukaryota; kingdom Viridiplantae; phylum Streptophyta; class Magnoliopsida; order Malpighiales; family Euphorbiaceae; genus Excoecaria; species Excoecaria agallocha. The sequence goes on from CM075807.1 coordinate 19,764,449, forward strand.
TTAGCCCGATCATTTGGGAAGAAGGTCAAAGGTCATATTTTAAGGAAGGAGACTTGGTGTTTAAATAGATGAGGTCTGGCTTACCTGATTACAGAGGAAAGTTCAGACCAAATTAGAAAGTCCCCTTTGTTCTAAAGAAGCTACTTTCTAAAGGATCTACCATTCTTACAGACAACGAAGGCAATAAGTTCAAAGAGCCAGTTAACTTTGACAGGCTAAAGAGGTTCCACGGCTAAAAAAAAATTAGCCCATGGGTTAAAAATCGAAAAAATGCGGCCTCGTTAAAATAGGGCACCATGCTAAAGTGAAAACCAAAAAAAAGGCACTTTAGACAAATATTAAGGGTTAAAAGAAATTAGCCAATTAAGAAAACTAGCGAGGGCTAATTGGCAACAGAGTTAGATGTATTCAAGATACAATTACCTGAAGTTTAATGAAATGTGTATATTTTGTGTTAATTGTTGCGTTGTGATTGTCATCATTGCAATAATGTGATCTTGTGAGATTAATTAATAATCTATGTTATAAATTGCAATTGACATGAACAAAGGTGTTTTTATTTATTCATATATGCAGCTAGCAGCAGTAACAACATAAAACATACGACAAAGCAAGCCCCCTTATTGAAACAAACACAATTCTCACACCAAGTGCTACATAAGCATGCAAGGAAGAAAAAGTAAGCAAAAGTACTGATTAAGCAGATGATGCTGCAATATATTATAGGCCAAAATAAAAAGAGGTGAGACAACAATAACCAACACAGGGGCTCTCCAACCATTGCAAACCCCACTAGGGTCTTGCTCGCCCAGGACATCTCAGTAAGAAGGTTTTGGTGTTTGATGCCTCTATAACCTATGAACGGTATTCCATGCTGGTCTTGAATCAGGTATTTACTAGTGGGATATTGGTCCTCATGAGTAAATGTCTCCAAAATAATGATATCCAGTTACAAAAGTTTCAGTTAAGTCTCATCCCCCAAAGTTTAGTTGTGCTCGCACCATTTCTTGTCGAATGCCAAATTGGTGGGTACAACGAGTTATGATATAAAAGGTTTCCCAATAGAGACCGTAGAAAGGCACACATTCAAAACTCCCATCACAAGTCATATATTCCACCCAGATCCACGAGCACATGAAGCTCACTCTCCATTTAGCTATGGAGCTTAACCACATAATGCCTTCTTTTATGGAAGCAATCTAATAACAATGCATGCGTGCTTCGAAGAACCTCAAGGAGTATGCATCAATGGCATGAGGAAAAGGTTCAGCCAACATCCTGAGTTTTTCTTGTAGCCAGATCTAAAAAAATGAAATGAAAAAATGATGATAAAAAAGATGAAGAAAAAATAGATAATCATAAAAGCCGCTGAAATAGTTTGGTGTCTGTTTCAGGCAAAAAATTAGGCACAGGATCATGTAAAAATCTATAAAAAGATGCATGTCCCACCAAGAAAAGCTAGTGTGAAAACCCACAAGGGGCGTACTACCTTTAAATAATGACTAAAGATACTTGAAGAAGCAAGGGACTGCCGATGAGTAGTATGGTAGGATTAGCATGAACTACATCCAATCTTAGTAAGTTCTCCACCAGGATCAAAGGGAATGGAGTAAACCCCTCGCGGATGTCATTTACAATATCGCATAGTCGATTATCTCCAAAAATACCTCCTCTACTAGTAATGCAAAGGTAATGAGCCAGGCACATGAAATGGGTAGTGCCCATAGAGTAAGTCTCATTCCCATTGAAATAGTACAAACAGTCAAAAGTGAAGTTAAGCGATATGGGTCTCGAAGGTTTTATGAAGGCCTTGACATCTGAAGGACAAATGCCTAAGGGTCAGACAACCTTGCGGGGCTAATTTGGCACACAAATAGGCACACATAGGAGAGTCTCCGGTGTAAAAGGGATGTCTATGATGGCAATGAATTCTTCATGTAATGGGCATATCTCCACATTGTTGAAGCGGAAGACATGAAACTGAGGATCCCAGTAGTGGGTTGAGGCCACTAGCAAATATTCATCCAACTCCACCCTGCACAGAAACTTCAAGTTAGCATAAGGTGACAAAATGGAATTGTCCCAAGTCAAATAGTCATCAAGCAAGAAGGAAAGACATTCAGTGAAATGAGTCATTTTTTGCCAAAACAAAAGATACAAAGTGATACGAGATAAAAGTAAAAGTTAACATATGGAAAGGAGTAAGTAGGAATGGGGAACACTCAAAGTGGGGAACAATAACAGCTAAAATCCGGAAGGGTTACTTATAAGTTGAGTTATACGGCTGTACACTCAAAGTGCATGTCCGTACAAGAGGCCCAGTTACCACCTGGTGAAAATGAATAGTAAAAATCATTTTGCATGGCATACACCTCATCCTAGATAATTTTCATCTCAAGCATGCATGCCTCCAGCACAAATTTTGCAGAAATTTATCCACAATTCACAAAACCAAGACGACTCACATTCCAAAGGAAATAAACTTTATCAAATCCTTCATGTGAAGCGAAAGATGTACCCAAAACACGTGCAAAGGGAAAGCAAAAAAAAAGAGAAAGGGCAACGAGGTTAAAAAAAAGTATATGTATATATAAATAGTGCTAATCATGACCCAAATGTACATGAATAAATCAGGTAATAGCAAAGACATTTATTGTAAATAATAATAAATACATATGTATATATATGCAAATTTGTTTAATTAGGTTGGTAAATTATATTTTGTGTTTCTAAAATTACCACTTAATAAAATTTTGTTTTTTTGGGTTATCTTGCATGAATTTGGGTTAAAACCCATACAAAAATAGTATTCACATAGCATTTTGCATGCATAGGAATGTTTCATATTCAAAGGAATTTCAAAATCGAATTTTTTAGAGTGCACACCCTTGCAACACCAGTGCACGCCCTTACACTAGATGGTACGGCCGTACACTACTAAGGCATACTCGTACACCGCTTAAAAGCAATAAATCAACGGTTTTTTCTTTCCTTATTCTTCTTTCTAAAAGCAATAAATCAACGGTTTTTTCTTTCCTTCTTCTTCTTTCTTTCTTCTTTTCTCCGATAATTCCAAATGGTATCCCTCGGTTTTTTGCCATTTTCTCACTGTATAAGATTTTTTTTGTGATTCTAATCTGGTACATCAGTGGGGCTTCTCATTGTGCACATTTAGGGTCCTATTTTGTGAGTTTTCGTCAAGGTTCTTTCGTTCTTCAAAAAGGTATGTAACTATCTCTTCCATCCTTGTTTTCATGATTCAAATGGGTATGAAATTTTATATTCTTATTGATAGGGGCTATTATGAGTATATATGATGTATTGTTGGTGTTTATTTTCAATTTCGTTTTGAAAAAATTGAGAAAATATGCAAAGATATATTAGTACAATTTAGTTGATATCGTGAGTTTTGGAATATTTACTTGATTTATAGGGCATTGTCTTTGTTTGGTAGAAAATAGGAGGTAGTGTGTGCACATTGTACCAACAAAAAAAAACAAATGATAAAACAATGATAGCGCATAAATATAGTAGGTAGTGCAAGTAAGTATACGATAATCAGTTTTCTTATGTCATTATTTATTTATTTGTTTAACTTATGGTGTAAACTCTATAAGTAGTAATAGTATATGTTAGTCATTTGCATAGGAAATGCATGTTGGTGACAATGGCATGTGAATATGATTCATAAGTGGTGATGAGAAAAGAGAAGGGGCAGAGGCATGAGTCATTAAGAATGTGCATGTTAATAACAATAAGAATATAGGCATGATTTATATATGATTTGTGATAATCTTGTTTTTAGTGTTTATATCCTGGATAATTTTATGCGTTATAGTATCTCATCTTGCATGCTTTTAGGGTTTTAAATCTATATCAGTGTTTCTTATATTTATTTTAGTTATTTTGATTAATTTAAAGTTTTTAGGTGATTAATGGTCTTAAATTTCACTTTTTTGTAGGAAATTTTGCTAAGGCACGGCTGAGATAAATTTGTCCCAGCCGTGTCCAATGCAGATGGCAAAACTCACCGTTTCACCAATGGCCATGGCTGAGACAAATTGTCCTAATTATGCCCAATCCAGGAGTCAAAACACACCATTTCATTAAAGGTCGTGGCTGAGACAAAGTGTCCCAGCCGTGGCCATTGCAGATTTCAAAACGCGCCATTTCATTAAAGGTCGCGGTTGAGACAAACTGTCCCGGCCGTGGCCATGGCAACCTACGAAGACACATTTGATCCAGAAGCTTGCCACGGCTGAGACAAATTGTCTCAGCCGTGCCCTTTCCTTCTATTGCAGTTGAGAAAAAAGTGTCCCAGTCATGGCCTCTTGAACAACTCTATCAAAGCTGCAAAATTTTTTTCTTAAAGAGTCTTTTCTAGGGTTTCGTTCTTAGAGTGTTTAGGTAGAGTAGAAAATGCAGTTTTTCATATTTTTTGGGTTTTTCATACTTAGATTTTGAGTTTTACATGTAAAAATTACACTTTTAACTTAGTTTTACTTCAAGAACACAAAGATAGTTATAGTTTTAGTTTCTAGTTTGAAGATTACTACTTATAATCAAAGTGTTGTTTAGAGAAGAAGAGAAAGAGCTTCATCAACTTTAAATCTTCAGCTTCAAATGGGTTTTATAGTTTTCACTCTTAATTTGTTCATTTTTTACATTATGGATAGTGAGTAGTTGTCTTTGTTGCTTAGGGAAGCTTTGAATCCCTTACTCACAATGTGAATATTGAGCATATTTTGATCTTTACATGAATGAATGGTCTATTTCACTGATACTTATTTATATTTCATGGGTTTTCAATCTATTGAGTTAATTTCCATACATGGATGAATGATGTTCATCATATATCTTTGAATGTGAGTTGAGTCTAGTGGATTGAAGTTTATGAATAATCTTGCTTAGTTTTTCTTTCATGAATGCTATATTATTTTAGATGGCTCCGAAATGGGATTCTAAATGTGCAGTAATTGTAATTTTAGGACTAGAGTGTGGAGTGAAATGGATGAGACTTGGGTTGTTTGGCTCCGAAATGGGAAGGCAACCCAAACTTAAGATGTTAGACCCATGCATAGGCTAGTTATTGGGCTAGCTCCGGAATGGAAAGTTTAGCAACTAGAATAGCTAGCTCCGAAATGGGAAGCTTGGGTTAAGAGGGTTATCCCGAATTTGTTCATGTATACCTTAAGATAAAATTAATTCATAGTGGGTATGGGGTGGATGAGTGAACCTAAGCAACGTTTTAATTTCTATACACTTTCATACTTGTTGATTTTTCTGAATTCAATACATACTCAATTTACTGTTATTAGAATTAAATTTCCTTTCATTTCATATTTTAGTTTTTAAAGTTTACATTATACAAATTAAACAACTCATACAAACTAAATTGGGAATTCTTTAGCATATAATTAATTTTCACAGTTCTCACACACACGGTTCCCTTGGGTTCGATATTGAGGGTCCTAACTATACCCCACTTTATTACTTGTCGATCTAGTGCACTTGCTAAGGTCGCAACAAGTTTTTGGCACCGTTGCCGGGGAATTTGGCATTGTTAGTAAGCTATGACTATTGTTTGTATGTGTTTTCTTTTCCTTATTTTGTTTTTCTTGATTCTTTTCAGGTGAAATTGGTGCATGAACAAAACAAGACAAGTGCAATTACTGCCTTTTGATCCTGAAATTGAGAAGACCCTACACCAAAGAAGGAGAGCTATTAGAGATAACGAGATGGAGCACGATCCTCCTTTTGATGAGTTTCCTCTCGTGAATGAACAAGTGCCGAGGGCAGATGAACAAATGCTAGGGGTAAGAAGAGAAGAAATGCCTAGGCAAAGGACCATAAGAGACTACGCTGTGCCAAGGTGGAATGAAGATCATCGAACAATTGTATTTCCAAGAGGAGTACAATTTGAGCTTAAGCCAGCCACCATTACTATGGTATAGAGAAATCAGTTTTCTGGTTCAGAAGTAGAGGATCTAGCTCAGCATATCGACATATTTCTAGAAGTCAGTAACACTGTTTAAATTTTGGGTGTTAGTACGGATGCAGTAAGATTGAAGCTATTTCCATTTACATTGATTGGAAAATCAAGAGAGTGGCTACAATTATTACCATGGCAGTCAATATGGTCATGGGATCAGATGCAAGAAAAGTTTTTAATGAGATTTTTCCCTCCAACAAAGATTGCAAGCATTCGAAATAACATCATGGGATTCCATCAAATGAATGAAGAGCCTTTTCATGAGGCCTGGGAGAGGTTTAGGAGATTATTGAGAAGCTGTCCGCATCATGAGATAACAGTTTACCAACTGATGACCATCTTCTATGCTAGAGTTACACCTCAAACAAGGTCATTATTGGATGCAACATCAACAGGATCCTTCTTGAACAAGCTACCTGAGGACGCGTTTCAATTTTTGGATGAGATGGCGGCAAATGACTCTCAATGGACTGCCCCTAGATTAGTCCCAAGGAGACAAGGTTTACACAAGGTGGATGAAGTGTCATTGCTAAAAGCACAACTAGAATTGGTAAAAAAGAAGTTGAGTGGCTTGAAAGTTCAAAATGTGGCTGCAGTAAATCAAGGGAGTGGATTGTGTGAAAGTGAGCAAGTTATCCAAGAAGGAGGAGTTGTAAGAGATGTAAATGCATTGGACGATTTTAGAAGGAATGATCCCTACAGTAATTCATATAATCCAGGATGGAGAAATCACCCAAATTTCTCTAGGAAGGATGGGAATCAACAAGCTTCATCTTCTCAACCACAACCAAGAGCCCCTTACCACTCAAATACTTATCATAGTCATGCTCAGCCCCACAAGCCACCAATTACTACCAAGCCCCCTATCCACCAACTCACCATCAAGGGTAAAGCTCTAATCATTCCCAACCTCAACCCTATCACCCATCGGGATTCCAATCAAGACAACCTATTTAACAAAAGAAGCCAAATTTAAAAGACATGTTTGCTAGTTTCATGAATAGCCAATAACAATTCATGGCGAGTCAAGATTCAAGGTGGAAATCTCAAGAGCAATGAAACCGGAACCAAGATGCTTCAATGAGAAATTTGGAGACTCAATTGGGTCAACTTGCAACTTCAATGTCGAATAGACAACCAGGGACATTTCCTTCAAATGTAGATCGAAATCCTAAAGAGGAAGCCAAAGCAATCACTTTAAGAAGTGACAAGGAAGCAGCACGAGAGGAAGAAAGAGGTAAATCACCAACTTCATCAACTGATTTGGAGGAACCAACACGGAAGGTAAGTATTTCTAACTCTAGAGTAGAGGTAGATGTGGATGCTCCAAGGAATGACAAGGGAAAGAGTATTGTGAATCCGAACATAGAGGATCTTGATATCAATAGGTTGCCATTTCTTGCTATAGCTAGGAAGGAGAAGAAAAATGAGCAATTGGCTAGGTTTGTAGAGATGTTTAAGAAATTACATATTAACTTGCCTTTTGCTGAAGCACTAGCACACATGCCCAATTATGCTAAGTTTATGAAGGAACTTTGTTCTAATAAAAAGAAATTGGAAGGGTATGGCACTGTGCAACTCACAAAAAACTATAGTGTAATCATCATGAATAAGATCCCAGAAAAATTGGAAGATCCAGGTAGCTTTACTCTACCTTGTGAAATTGGTGAGACCTTTGTTGGAAACGCTTTATGTGATCTAGAAGCCTTCATTAACTTGATGCCTTATTCCATGTGCAGGAAACTTAACTTAGGAGATCTCAAGGAAACTAGAATGAGACTTCAACTAGCGGATAGACTGATGAGAAAGCCAAAGGGAGTTATTGAGGATTTACTGGTGAAAGTAGGAAAATTCATTTTTCTCATGGATTTTATGGTCATGGAAATGGAGGAAGACAAGAAGGTGCCTCTTATCGTGGGAAGACCATTTTTGAACACTGCAAAGGCTTTGATTGATGTTCATGGGCAAAAGGTTACTCTTCGATTCAACAACGAAGAATTGGTGGTAGATATGAACAAGTCTCAGAAATATCCATCAAGTGACGTAGAAGAGTCAGTCTATTTCATGGACAAAATCGACAAATGTGTAGATGAAGTGCAAGAAAAAGTACTACTAAATGATCTATTCAATTCAAGCTTAATGCATTCCTTGGAAAATGAAGAGTTGGATGGAGTAGAAGAAAAACAAATAGCAGCTGTAGAGAAGGAATGCGAAGAGGAGAATTTAAAGCATGAGAGAACTACTTTACAAGAGGGGGAGTTGAAATCTAAACTTAAACCTCTTCCTCCTCATTTAAAGTATGTATTTTTGGAAAACGAAGAAAAACCAGTAATTGTCTCTTCTTTGTTGACAGGTGTTGAAGATGAGACATTATTCAAGGTGTTGAAGAAGCACAAAGAGGCTATAGGATGGGAGACAGCGGATTTAAAGGACATTAATCCAAGCTATTGCACTCATCAAATTCCTATGGAGGAAGATTGTAAACCAGTAGCTCAACCCCAAAGAAAGCTTAATCCGGCTATGCAAGAGGTGGTAAAGAAAGAGGTACTCAAACTACTTGATTCAGGTATAATCTATCCAATTTCTAATAGTAAATGGGTTAGCCCAGTGCAACGTGTCCCTAAGAAAGGGGAAATGATAGTGGTGAAGAATGAATTAGATGAACTCATTCCAACTCTGACAATTACGGGTTGGAGGGTGTCCATAGATTATAAGAGATTGAACCATGCCACCCAAAAAGATCATTTTCCATTGTCATTCATTGATTAGATGTTAGAGAGGTTAGCTGGTAATAGGTTTTATTGTTTCTTAGATGGGTATTCAGGATACCTGCAAATCCCCATAGCCCCTGAAGATCAGGAGAAAACAACCTTTACCTGCCCTTATGGCACATTCGCCTATGGGAGGATGCCTTTTGGCTTGTGTAATGCGTCGGCTACGTTTCAGCGGTGCATGATGGCAATTTTCCATGATTTTTTAGAAAAATTTATGGAGGTATTCATGGATGACTTTACCATTTATGGGCTAGACTTTGAGAGCTGCTTAGAGCATCTTAATTTAGTATTAGGTAGGTGTAAGAAGACCAACTTAGTGCTAAATTGGGAAAAATGCCATTTTATGGTAAGGGAAGGCATAGTTTTGGGACACAAGATTTCTGAGAAGGGGATTGAGGTGGACAAAGCAAAGATAGAGGTTATAGAGAAGCTTCCACCACCGACCAATGTCAAGGGAGTTAAGAGTTTCTTAGGGCATACAGGTTTCTATCGAAGGTTTATTAAAGATTTTTCAAAAATTGCGAAACCTTTATCAAATTTATTAATGAAAGATGCTCCTTTTGAATTTAATGATGAATGTTTATTGGCTTTTGAATTGTTGAAGCAAAGGTTTATTTCAGCTCCGGTGATCATATCTCCGAATTGGAATTTGCCCTTTGAGCTAATGTGTGATGCGAGTGATTTTGCAGTGGGAGCAGTGCTCGGACAAAGGCAAGAGAAAGTATTTTGTGCTATTTATTATGCAAGCCACACTTTGACAGGAGCTCAAGTTAATTACACCACAACTGAAAAGGAGCTTCTTGCTATTGTATTTGCCTTTGAAAAGTTTCGATCGTATCTACTTGGAGCAAAAATTGTGGTGTGGTCTGATCATGCAGCACTAAGGCATCTCTTTGCCAAGAAGGAATCCAAGCCAAGATTGATAAGATGGGTACTCCTTTTGCAAGAATTTGATTTAGAGATCAAAGATAAGAAGGGAGCAGAGAACCAAGTGGCGGATCATTTGTCACGATTGGAGCATGATCATGTTGAGAAAGGGGAGATTGTGGACTTATTCCCTGATGAGCGTATTTATGCATTATTTGTTTGTGAAATCTCTTTACCCTGGTTCGCTAATGTGGCAAATTTTTTCGCAGGTGGTTATATGCCAAGGGACTTCACATGGCAACAAAGAAAAAAGCTACAAGCCAATGCAAAGCATTACATTTGGGATGATCCTTACCTTTTTCGTCTTTGTGCTGACAAAGTGCTAAGAAGGTGTATTCCCAATAAAGAGCAAGCAGAAATTATTCGAGCCTGTCACAGTGGAGAAGCTGGTGGACATCTTGGACCTAATAGAATGGTATGAAAAATTCTTTCTTATGGATTTTATTGGCCCACCTTATTTATTGATGTTAAATTGTTTATTCAAACTTGTAATCGATGTCAAAGGGTGGGAAATATAACTAGGAGAGATGAGATGCCATTGACCAATATGTTTGAGGTTGAAATGTTTGATTTGTGGGAAATTGATTTCATGGGGATTTTTTCGATTTCTTATGGGTTTGAATATATCCTAGTGGTAGTAGATTATGTTTTACATGGGTAGAAGCTGTAGCTACTAGGACTTGTGATGCAAATGTTGTCCTATAATTCTTAAGGAAGAACATATTCACCTGTTATGGAGCCCCGAGAGCTATGATTAGTGATGATGGGAAGCACTTTGTTAACCACCAATTCAAGGTCTTATTGAAAAAATTTGGAGTGAGACATAAAATCACTACCCCATACCATGCCCAAGCCAATGGCCAAGTTGAAGTGTCCAACCGAGAGTTAAAAGCCATCTTAGAGAAGACTGTCAGTGCATCTAGGAAGGATTGGTATCTTAAGCTAGATGAAGCTTTGTGGGCATATAGGACAGCCTTTAAAACACCAATAGGAATGTCACCTTTTAGGTTAGTGTTTGGCAAGTCCTGTCATCTACCAGTGGAATTGGAGCACAAGGCTTATTGGGCTACTAAGTTCTTAAATCTTAATCTTGAGAATGCAGGAAAATGTAGGTCCTTGCAATTAAACGAGTTGGAAGAAATTCGATTATAGACCTATGATCATGCGAAGAAGTACAAGGAGAAGACGAAGAAGTGGTATGATCGTAAAATCGCCAAGAAGGAATTTGTGCTAGGAATGAGGGTACTTTTTTATGATAGCAGACTGAGGTTGTTTCCTGGAAAGTTAAAATCAAGGTGGAAAGGACCATTTGAGGTTGTAAAGGTCTCTAGCTATGGAGCAATAACCATCAGACATCCAAAAGAAGGTCATGGGCGAGAGTTCAAGGTAAATGATCACCGATTGAAGCCATATCTCAATTCCAAGTATGAGGCTGCATTAGTGATCCTCACTTTAAAAGATGATCCATGAGAGCTAAGAAAGTAGAGCTGGCGACTTGTTAAACCCAGAACTTTTTCTTATCCTTGAACTCAATTTCTTTTCTTTTCGATTTCTCTTTAATTTCTTACAAGTTCTGCATGTTGAGTGTTGTTTATTTTGTCTAAAGTTTGGTTTTAGTTGTTGTTGTAAGGTTGATTTCTTTGAGGAGAGGCAGGGTTTTCATAGGGCAAATTTTTAGTTGGCCACGACTGAGACAATTAGTCTCAGCCATGGCCCTTTAAAATTTTTTAAGAGGCAGAAGGGTGACACAACTGAGAAAAAATGTCCCAGCCGTGGCCAATTGTGTGTTTTAGATCTAGTAGATGGGCATGGCTGAGATAATTAGTCCCAGCCGTGGCCTTCTCCGTGCTATATTTTTGTTGGAGTCCAGAAGGTAGGCACGGTTGAGACAAATTGTCCCAGCCGTGCCAAATAAAAAAAATTTAAAATTTAAAAATTTAAAAATCTACTTATTTAAAATAAATTTAATATAAAAAAATCCAGCGGGGACACGGTTGAGACAAGTAGTCCCAGCCATGCCTTTTGATTCATTTCGAATCAAGTAGGGTGGCACGACCGAGACAAATTGTCTCAACCGTGCCTTTCATTTTATCAAAACGGGGAGTTTTGATTTTAAGCTGGGCACAACTGAGACAAATCGTCCCAGCCGTGCCTATTTGAATATCTGTCGATCTTGTTTCGTTTTTAACCCAATTTTTGCCCTCTTTCTCATTTCTCCTCCTTTTCTCTGCGTTTTTCTTCCCCACTCCGGCCTTCTCTCCCCATTCTTACTTCCACTCTCTCTCTCTCTCTCTGCAAGAAATAGGTACATCTCTCTCCTCTCCTCTCTTTAATTTTGGTTTACTTTTTGTCATTTTATTTGAGTTTTGTTGTTTTTGTTCTCTTTTGTTAATTCTAAAATTTTGTGTTCACATCCCCATGTTCTTGATTTTTTTCGTTGTAATTCTTGGTTGTGTTGTTTGTGTGTTATTTTTGGTTCATTTTTATGCATCCTTGTGTCTATTTTGTTGCAAAATGCATTTGCCCACCACGTGTTCGATGAAATGCCAAAGAGAAGTAAGTACATTTTTGTTCTCTTCAATTGTCACGAATTCTTGCTTCTTTTCTTTGAAATTGTGGATGGTTATGAATGTTGGCATGTGCTTGATTAGTTTTATGCATTCTTGTGTGTATTTTGTTGCCAAACAAACTTCGCCCGCCACCTGTTCGATAAATTGCCCAAGAGAAGCTTGACAAATTTTTCTGCTTTAGTTGCTTGCCCTTATTTACCTCACACTCATGCTTAAGAAATATTTGCCATTTTTTTTATACTTCACAAATAATAGAGAAGATTAATATAGGAGTTAGGCAATTATTTTTATTCGGGCCATGTTTATTGAGTTTTTGGTTGTCCCTAGCTCAATTGCATATGCTTTAATTTGTGTTTTGGTTTCGGTATTCTTGTGAGTAGTCCACTTGTGTCTGTTTATGTTAGTTGCTTATGTTTTAGATAGGTTAATCGTTTTATATAACTGTTCAAGTGCTTTGTTTTGTCTTTAAAACTTATTTGTTGTGTTGTTGTGTTGCAGGCAAAATGGCACCCAAAAGATCTCGTCCCGATGCTGGTGCTTCATCATCTGCCCCTCAAGGATCCTCAAAGGTTAAGGTTCCAGCATGGGTTCCCTCAGAATTTACAAAGTGGTGGGCCATCTTTTGCAAGCAGGAGTATCTAGCCACCCCTCGCCTCAATATTGAAGTTATGGCGGAGTTGGGCTTCCAGAATGCATTGGATAGATTATTTGAGGGTGTAGGCTGGAAAGTCTTCTACGAGCAAAATGAAAAAGTATATCCTCATTTGGTCCTTGATTTTTTGAGCATAGTCAATATCAGAATGGGACTGGATAGTTATGATGATCCGGGCCATGTGAGTTTTTGGCTTGACGGCAGTCCATACCAGATAACCTTCAATGCCTCTTCTGAAGTCTTGGGTTTCGATCAACATGCTCCCCGAGACATTACACATCTCAATAAACAGGAAATCTGGATGGGAATTTGTAATCTCGAGGATCTTACATATTTTAACCCCAAGAATACCAAGGTGCATCACCTGAGGGATCATTCATTGAGAATTATGCATCAGTATTTAGCCTTGGCCTTCTTTAGCCATCTTGGTTGGCCCGAAAATGTTAATGCCAGCGAGGCCACCATTTTGTATGCGATGCATAATGAGATTCGGTTAAATGGGGCTGCTTTCATTGCCCATAAGGTCTTGGATTTGCGTTCATTCCCAAAGAGGGATTCGAAGCTAGCAATGGGAGGGTTTGTAACTACTTTGGCCCATTTTCTCAACCATACAAGGTTGGGTGCTGTAGTTGACAAGCCAATGCTCATTGATCGAAAGATGCTACGGAATATGGCTGTACTAATTGACGACCCTCGCTTTCTAGGGCAAGGACATTTGGTAGTTTCGGAGCGGGCTTTATATCTAGCAGCTGTGCATAAGGGAGCCACGGAATTGGAGCGACTTGAAGCTGAAGCATTTGCCTTATCCTCTGAGCAGTACACTGCTCTTAATACCTGACTTGACAGCATTTCTCAGAGGGTGGACTCTGGGTTCCAATCCATTACACAGCGGATGGATGACATTGTTACAGCTCTTGGGATGCTACAATCCCGGTTTGACAGCCAGTTCCTGCCTCCACCGCCGCTTTCCTCACCATGATTTTAGGGATTTTTCCTCCACTCATCACTCCCTTGTTGTTTATACTCTTTTGGTCTTTTGCTGGGGACAACAAAAGTTTCAAGTGTGGGGTGAGGGTTTGAGGATGAAGACTTTTTGACTTAGTTTTTCCTGTTGTTGTTTCTTTCTAATTGTTGTTTTTGTTGTTATTCTTTCTAATTATGGGATGTTGTTTCTTTTTAGTTTTTGCTATTGTGTTTTGACTATAGTTTGCTAATCAAATTTCTTTTATGTTTTTTATTGTTTGATTTTGGTTTTAGTTCTTTTCTTTTGTGTTTGATAGTTGCATTACATTCTAAATTCCTTTAGTGTCGATTTAGTTTAATTTCTTAGGTTGTTAATTACTCTTGCAATTAGCCTGAGCTTGCCAGTTAATCTTGTTTTGAATCAATTTGAACTGCTTATTTAGGAGGTTTGAGTAGCCTGAAAGTAGTAGTATTGTTTAGGAAAGTTCTTCTTTTGAATTGATCTTGATTAATTATATACCATTCAATTTCTAACTTAATAAGCACAATAGTCTAAGTTTTATGAAATTAAAACCAGTGAGTAAAAGCATTCGAGTGAAGAAATTCTGGAATAGTTAGAACCTTCCTCATAACCCTTCAAAATAAATATTCAACTCAGATAAGATTAGAATATGACCCAGGCAACCTATTTTGGTAACCAATTTTTTAAAATGACTTTTGACCTACCCTTAGTAAATTTTACCATTGTTATCCCTTTTGAGATTAATTGGTATGCTAAAAGCGTACTATTTATTTTTTCTTGATTACACTTATGCTAAACCATACAGCCTAAAATGCCTTTGTCTGTCCCATTTTGGAATTGGCCACTCTAAGTTGGGAAAGGAAAGTTGAATTTTTTTTAGGGATTATTGAGCTTAAACGTTCTAAATATCTTGGGACAAGGTTGATAAACAATTAATGTTTTTGGTGCCCTTCTTAGTAAGTGAATGAAAGTTTCACTGATAAAAAAAATCAGTTATATTGTTGGAGAAAATAAGTGTGGGGTACCCAACATTTATAGGAAGTGTCATTTATCTTGCTTCCTACAATTTTGAGAATCCAACTAATGTCTTGAGATTAGTTTCCCTTCTTACAATGATAGAGCATGAATTTTTGAAGGGGTTATTCTCTTGAGAAAGTTAGGTGAGTTGTATTTTTGGATAGTGTGGCTAATTCTGTTTTGCTAACCTTATCAAAATTTTTTTGGAACCTTTGCTATGTCCCCATTACAACCTTAATGTATGTCCTGGTGATCCTATTTTGTTTTGAGTTGTTTAGTGGAGATGACCTTTGTGGTTCAGGTGCTAAAGGAGAGGCTTATGACTGTTCTGATTTGCAAGCGCCAAATTGTGTAATTCTCTGTTTGCTTGATTGCTGGAATTTACTGGTAGTTTTGGTTTTTGAAAGAAATTAAATCTCTTTTAGCTTCGCACACACACACAAGAAATTGTATGGTATAGATCAGTTTGAGTCTTTTTAATTGAATTCTTCATCTGAGTGTCTTCTACTATGTGTTGCTAGAATCTCTCTGAATTTGCTTGTTCTTTTGTGGAGTTTGAATTTTCAAGATTGTGGATGATTCGTTTGCTCGAGGGCAAGCAAAAAAGCTAAGTGTGGGGTAGTTGATAATCTTGTTTTTAACGTTTATTTTTTGGATAATTTTATGCGTTTTAGTGTCTCATCTTGCATGCTTTTAGGGTTTTAAGGCTATATTAGTGTTTCTTATATTTATTTTAGTTATTTTGATTAATTTAAAGTTTTTAGGTGATTAATGGTCTTAAATTTCACTTTTTTGCAGGAAATTTTGCTAAGGCACGGCTGAGACAGTTTGTCCTAGCCATGTCCAATGCAGATGGCAAAACTCACCGTTTCACCAATGGCCACGACTGAGACAAATTGTCCCAACCATGCCCAATCCAGGAGTCAAAGTGCACCATTTCATTAAAGGTCGCGGCTGAGACAAAGTGTCCCAGCCGTGGCCATTGCAGATTTCAAAACGCGTCGTTTCATTAAAAGTCACGGCTGAGAAAAACTATCCCAGCCGTGGCCATGGCAACCTGCGAAGACACTTTTGATCTAGAAGCTTGCCACGACTAAGACAAACTGTCTTAGTCGTGCCCTTTCCTTCTGTCGCAGCTGAGACAAAAGTGTCCCAACCATGGCCTCTTGAACAGCTCTATAAAAGCTGCGAATTTTTTTGCTTAAAGAGAGTCTTTTCTAGGGTTTCGTGCTTAGAGTGTTTAGGTAGAGTAGAAAACGCAGTTTTTCATATTTTGTGGGTTTTTCATACTTAGATTTTGAGTTTTACTTGTAAAAATTACACTTTTAACTTAGTTTTACTTCAAGAACACAAAGATAGTTTTAGTTTTAGTTTCTAGTTTGAAGATTACTACTTACAATCAAAGTGTTGTTTGGAGAAGAAGAGAAGGAGCTTCATCAGCTTCAAATCTTCAGCTTCAAATGGGTTTTATAGTTTTCACTCTTACTTTGTTCATTTTTTATATTATAGATAGTGAGTAGTTGTCTTTGTTGCTTGGGGAAGCTTTGAATCCCCTACTCACAATGTGAATATTGAGCATATTTTGATCTTTACATGAATGAATGGTCTATTTCACTGATACTTATTTATATTTCATGGGTTTTCAATCTATTGAGTTAATTTCCATACATGGATGAATGATGTTCATCATATATCTTTGAATGTGAGTTGAGTCTAGTGGATTGAAGTCTATGAATAATCTTGCTTAGTTTTTTTTCATGAATGCTGTATTATTTTAAATGGCTCCAGAATGGGATTCTAAATGTGCAGTAATTGTGATTTTAGGACAAGAGTGTGGAGTGAAATGGATGAGACTTGGGTTGTTTGGCTCCGAAATAGGAAGGCAACCCAAACTTAGGATGTTAGACCCGTGCATAGGCTAGTTGTTGGGCTGGCTCCGGAATGGAATGTTTAGCAACTAGAATAGCTGGCTCCGGAATGGGAAGCTTGGGTTAAGAGGGTTATCCCGAATTTTTTCATGTATACCTTAAGATAAAATTAATTCATAGTGGGTATGGGGTGGATGAGTGAACCTAAGCAACGTTTTAATTTCTATACACTTTCATACTTGTTGATTTTTCTAAATTAAATACATACTCAATTTACTGTTATTAGAATTAAATTTCCTTTCATTGCATATTTTAGTTTTTAAAGTTTACATTATACAAATTAAACAACTCATACACACTAAATTGGGAATTCTTTAACATACAATTAATTTTCACAGTTCTCACACACACGGTTCCCT
Organism: Excoecaria agallocha; assembly: GCA_037975025.1. NCBI lineage: Eukaryota > Viridiplantae > Streptophyta > Magnoliopsida > Malpighiales > Euphorbiaceae > Excoecaria > Excoecaria agallocha. The sequence goes on from CM075807.1 coordinate 19,781,653, forward strand.
TGGGTTCGATGTTGAGGGTCTTAACTATACCCCACTTTATTATTTGTCAATCTAGTGCACTTGCTAGGGTCGCAACAATTTGTATATCAATATGCATGTGTGCGAATGATGGTTTTTCTTAATATGCAGCTCACTTGGGTTAGTGTATACATATTATTTTTATGAGTACTTTTTGCACTATTGCTAGACACCCGGTTATGGGTTAGGAGAAATAAAAGGTTGCTTAGCAAATATAGCCTTGTGATTGAGTTTTGAGCAGGATTGGGCCTAGTTTTTCTAAGCCGCTATGCTGCCAAAATTCAAGCACAAGTTGTTGTAACGCTTAAGCAGCCTATTTAATGAATGCAAGATAAATTGATTACGTCATTTTGAAATATAAAGGAATAGATCCCCAGTACACAATATAGATGATACCAAAGTAGGGAAACCTATATTGTACACTAGGAAGGACCCACATATTGCCCAGCCAATTCATGTCGAGGCATTTATTAACATAGTTGGGGCCGATAGATGAGGTAGATGCCTTGATAGCCCAAGCCAAGTGGACACTTTTTTTATGCAGGGGAATATAAGACATACCCAGAGGTGACTAGATAGTTTTTTGCTACATTTCAGTATTTGGGAAACCAGAGGGAAGATGATGAGGAGGGGGTCATTACCTACAGTATTTATGGTCAGACAATGTCGATGACCCACATGTATTTTGCATAGATCCTGGGGTTTCCTATGGGCAAAGGAGTAGTTAGACCTGAGAGATCTGCCTCGACAGAGATGTGGGCAAAGATTGCACAGCTAGGGGTCCAATATGTGAGACGGACAATAAAATCTACACTGCTGAGATCATAGTTATTGTGCTACCTACACAGGATTCTTTCTTGCTCATATGTAGAAAGGCCGGGGCAGTCCTGATTCCCTTGTGGTGGCAGAGATATACGGATTATAGGGTATGGTAGTAGGTAGGCTGATAGACCTGAGCCACGCTATTCTATAGCATATTCGCACTACCCAGCACCATCCAGATGAGGCCATATCTATCAGAGGTTTAGTCATCGGGTTATTACTAGTAGAGCAGATGATAGAGGCATATATGGGACCATCTGCAGGAGAGGGTATATACTTAGATAGAGAGGCCACATATGACATGCACCTGGCTCGAGAGTATGATGTTGTTATAGATGGGATTAGGCTGACGACCCTTGAGGAGATAGATGTTGCTCACTAGCTAGATAGGGTGAGATGTGGCCGTAAACCACTGATGCCTCTGCCTCAGCAGGAGCTTAATGATGATTAGCAGATAGAAGACATCTTGGGACCGGGGTTTAGGGAGGAAGAAGAGATCCCTTTCACATACTACTGTGTAGAGGAGGCATGACAGGAGATAGTTATACCTCTACCTCCATAGGATTTACCTACCTTTCACCAGGATCTGCCTCTTAGGGCTTATGGTCACCCTATTGCATCTTCATCCTCAGCACTACCTCCACCTCAGTAGGCTACCCTATTGGATGCTATTTTATAGGGTATATAGGCTTTTGATTATGGCTCAGACTGCCATGGCTGTAGACATACAGGTGATATGCAGGAGTAAAGTAAGCAGTATGAGGCTTACTTGAAAAGGTTTGATGATTTTGATGCCTTCCAGCGGCAGTTTATAGCCGATCTGAACAAGACAGAGACAAGGGACCAAAATGTAGATAAGCGTGTGCAGAAGGCCAAAAATCACCTCACAGCTTTAGAGACTACCTTCTTGACTGGTAAGGATGCTATCAAAGGAGTTAGAGATGAGCTCGAGAAGAAAATTGACAAGCTAGACTCCGACCTCATGGCTCATGTGATCGGTATAGATGGGACGATTGCAGGCTGCATTGCTGTGCATATAGATGATTTGGCTAGCATTTGGGGAGATGTAGACCACCTTGCAAGATACCTTAATGAGTTCTTACATCCTATTGCAGCTCAGCCACCGGGACCTACACAACCAGGACCTTCGTCAACCCAGGCACCGAGTTTACCATTCTATAGGCACCATTTTCGATCCCATTCTCCATCAAAGGGCCCCATGAATTATGGCCTGCACTGAGTTCTCAAGTGTTCAGGGAGTTTATGATCTCCTATCTATATACATTTTATATACATACCATAGTTCTCACACACATTTTCAGATTGGGATGATTATTATGGATGTTTATATTGTTCTTTTTTGTTGTTATTCCATTGGGGACATTTGTTTTCTTTTATAGTTAGATGTTTCTTTAAAATTTGCTAGGATTGTTATCATGAACTTGTTTAAAACTTTCATTTGTTTGTTGGATTGATATTAATTGTCATTAGCGTATGAGATGCCTTATACCATAAACCATTGTTATTCAATATTAACAGGTCAAGCATGTCTTGTACTAAAATTGACATTACGAGATAAATTGATTAATCATTAATGAAATGCATTCTGTCATGCTAGACTTTGTATATCATGCTGCCAAAAGAGAATGCATAGAGAAATAATAATAATACAGAGGGATAGTAGGCACAAGGAAAATGCATGTAAAAAATGAACATAAGTAAGAATCTTAATGAATGAGATCGGGGGCAACAAATCCCAATCTAACCTTTTCAACATTGCAAATGCAAGACAAGCTAGATTTAGTTAGCTACACAGCATGAACCAGTATAGCCTCATGAGTGTCGCCTGTGACGACACTCCTTCTACTGCAGAGAGTGAGTGGTTATGCGACTTAGATTTAGATCTAAGCCACCCCAATGTGCCTACAAGTACTTGCAAAATTTTTGCAAATCAAGGTATAGCCACATAGTGGGATCGCCTTAAAATCAAGGTATAGCCATATAGTGGGATCACCTTAAGGTATAGCCACATAGTGGAATCGTCTTTATATCAAGGTATAGCCACAGAGTGGAATCACCTCAAGGTATAGCCACAGAGTGGGATCGCCTCAAGGTATAGCCACATAGTGGGATCGCCTCAAGTTATAGCCACATAGTGGGATTGCCTCAAGGTATAGCCACAAAGTGGGATCACCTTCAAGTCAGGGGTATAGCTGCAGAAGTGGAATTGACTCTGAACCAAAGAACACATTATTCACTAACCAAGCCTTTTTAAGAAGCAAGCAAGGAGACTGCCTCCTAACGTAAGTCTCTCTCTCCTACTCTAAACTTTGATTCATCTAGACTCCTGCATGCACTAGTCTCTCTAAAGTTGAGGCCAACTGTAAGTATTGGGTCCTGAGGAGGCCTTTGTCAGGGTTACCTAATGAGAAAAATTGCTCATCTAAAGACAATGAATCGAGGATAATAGACTCTTGGTGGCATTAAAATTATTTTCTTAAAGCGTCTTAATTATTACCGAGCCCGACCTACGTAGTTGAGTGGCTCGAGGTGAGAAAATGATGAATGTACCCTTAATAGGGAACTTAAAACTCGTGTTAGGAGTATGTAAAGGCCCTGCACATAGCGCATTTATGGCCTGCGCACTCGTATGATCGAAAAATATTCATCATTTGGCCTCAATACAAGAATTTTTTCCTTTTTTGGAATACAAGGCCACGGACAAAGGAGTGTACAGCTGTGCACTCCAAAGAATCTTGCCTTCTTAGGCAAGTTGGCCAACTTTTGGAGTGTACAGTCATGGTTGTACACTCAAAAAGGTGGTTGGCTTTCCTATGAGGCAAGTGGGTAGATAGGCGGCACCATTGAAGTGTACAATCGTGTATACCCATGGCATGGCCGCACATTCTGCCTTTATAAGCCTCATTTGAGCCTTTTCTCAGGGTTGGCCTTTTTGATTGGTTTATAGATCTCAGTTAGAAAGAAACTTCTAAAAAAAGCTTTCTAAGCTAAAAGTGAGCTTTTGGCACTTCGCCTTTCGAATCTTTGGTTATTTTTCTAGGTATTTCAATACTACGAAGAGTCCATAAATCTGACATTCAACAGTCTAATCGAGTAATTATACTGAAGGTAATATAAAAGGCCTTTCTCAGTATTTTCTTAACTATAATGAATTTTGTCACTCTTCTCATCTGTTAGTTTCTATTATATATTGATTTTTGTTAGATCCAGGTTGTGAAACCCTTAAAAAGGATATATTGCTATGTGGTATAAATTATTAGGCTATTCTCTTTAAATTTTATCTTGTCCATTTTAAAATCATTTTTATCAAAATAAAACCTGGTTTAAAAACTTGTCTTTGTATTTAGCTTTTCCTTTTTGCTCCCTTTTGGATTTGTTGTTGGCAAGGACTCTATTTTAAAAAGGAAAGAAAACTCATCGTCATTAGATTAAGAAGGCAGTGCATTTTTTGATGCTTACCCGCATGTTAAACAATGCACGACCTGAAATATGTTTTCTTGCTTTTTAAAATATAAAAGCCGACCGTATGTAGTCAAACGTGCCCTTGTGCATTTTTTGACATGCACACCAGATTTGTATCCTTCTATCTTTTTCATATATGTTAGTTGGAATTAGTCTTATGTATGTTTCCTTATCATTTTCATTACTATTATTATTTTTGTTGTCAATGTTATTGCTATTATTATTGTTTCGAAGGAATAAAGCTTTTTACAAATATGATTAGGAAAGCACTCCAGGTAAGTCCACTATCCTTTCTCTTTACTGTAAAAATACTTTTTTGACCGCAAATGAAAAATGTCACAAAAAGTATTTATAGTAAATAATTGGGTATTTCATTAATAAAATTAGACCCATGTCCGCCTTTTTGCCTAGAAAATTCACATGTAAAAAATCAACTTTTAATAATGTGAATGATTTTTATATGTAATTAAATAACACGGGACATTTCTTAAATAAAACTTGAACTGGCAGGATCCTATCTTCAAGATCTTGCAATGAAATGCTTGTTTAATAATTCGCATGCGAGGACCAAAGTCCTTACCTAAAGGGATCATGATGAATAGCCCGATTTATGAATGCCTTTATAGCTTTATTCAATGCCCTGATTTACCGCTTTCTTACGTGATTGGGTGTGCCTTTAATTTCTATATTTGCTTTATTCTTACATGAAAGAAAAGAGGTAACACGATTAATTTTAAAGCCGTTATGTCACATTTGTCAAGGGTAAAAATAAAAGTGGAATTTCGAACCCTTTCTAGGTTTTTAGCCTCATAAGGTCGGAACACCCTTCTTTCCTAATATTTCATTAGGTGGCAACTCCTTATTATTTGGCCTTATGGTGCCCAACAAGATGCCTACCGATCATCAATCATTAGTGATAAGATAGGGATGCCTTGAAGTGCCATGTCACACCATTCGAGGTTCATGATTGGAGCAAGTTGAGTTAAGTCTCTTTCCTATCACAAAGTGATCGTTAGCCTGGACGAGAAACTTCAACCTGGTTTTGACCCTAAAAGTGGGATCAAATAGCCAAAGTTCAGAGGTTTCCTCACTCGAACTCGATGATCCCTTAGTTCCGAGGGTGAAATTGGGTGTCGGTGACTTAAAAAAAGAAGAAAGAAAAGCTAAAGAGCTACTCAGGCAAAGGGCGCACATCATAGGACCCCTTCTCTCCCTACATATTCATTCTATATATGGAGCATTTATCTCAAGCTATTAATATAGCAGTAGAAGATGGTAGATGGAAATCAATTAAGTTAAGACAACATAGAGTTGGTATCTCTCATTTGTTCTTTGCAGATGACCTCTTATTGTCTGCAGAAGCTTCAAAAGCAAACCTTTTTGTTAGTAAAGGTGTGTTGAAGGATTTATGTCAATGTTTAGGCCAAAAAATCAATAAAGAAAAGTCCTTACTGTTTGTGTCAAAAAATGTAGATGCTGACTTGATCTAAAAGTTAAAGGAGGTGTCGGGTTATTCAATCTCCTTAAGGCTAGGCAGCCATCTTGGGGTGCCAATTATTTTAGGAAGAAATAGAAAAAGTTACTTTCAGACCATGGTTAATAGAATCAAACATAGATTAAGTGGTTGGAAAGCCAATTCTCTTTCCTTTGCAGGAAGGGTCACTCTTATTCAATCAGTACTGTTAGCTATACCGATTTATGCCCTTCAAATGATGGTCTTCCCTCAGGAGGTATGCAATATGATAGAGAAGTTGTGTAGAGATTTTCTATGGGATCAAGTCCAGATCAAAAGAAAATACACTTGTTAAGCTAACACAAACTTTGTAGGCCAAAAAATAAAGGAGGTTTGGGATTTCACAACCTAATGAATTTAAACAAAGCCTTTATGGAAAAGTTAGTTTGGAGGGCGATTAAAAAACCTTATGCATTTTGGGTACAGGTCTTATGTTGAAAATATGGCAGACTCAATAACGAAGGAAGGTTTTATTTGAGGTCAAGCTACTGTACACTGGTGTGGAGATTGCTTATTAGTATGTGGCCTTTTGTCTCAAATAATACCAGCGTTTGCTTGAGGGATAGTCGGTATGTAAGTTTCTAGTATGATAAATGGTGTGGTTATGAAATATTGATTGATAAAGCTATAGGAGAAGTCCCAATTGCAACTCTAGAATGCAAAGTCAAGGAGGTTACATTAGTTTTAGGTCATTGGGATATATCCAAATTTAACTCCTTGTTACCTCCTGATGTTATAAAATAGATCAATGAAATTACTCCTCCCAATGATTTAATGGGCAAAGATACAATCATTTGGCAGTCAACAACTTTAAGTAATTTTTCTGTCAAAGTAGCCTATGAAGTTCTTAATGGAAATTTTGTAGGCAATAAAGCTGGACAGTGGAAACTGGTATAGAGATGTAGTGGTCCTCAAAGAATTAAAACCTTCTTATGGCACTATTTTCATGATAAACTTTTAACAAATAAGGAGAGATCAAAAAGACATCTAGTCAATTCGAGCACATGCTCTGTTTGCAATAATGGGGATAAGGATATTATTCGTGTCCTTTGTGGTTGTCAAGAGGCAAAGGACATTTGGGATGGGCTTATTAACCCTCATGAAAGAGTGCCATTTTTTGCTGCAAGATGAGATAAGTGGTTGTTTGACAATATACAGGGCAAGTTTGAAGGCCATTTTTTTTAGAATGGAGAGTCCTATTTGGATTTACGGTATGGCATATTTGTAAATGGAGGAATGAAGCAATTTTCAACAATTTAAGAATAACAAGCCAAATTAAAATCAAGATAATTTTAAGTAAAGTGAAAGCAGATTTATTTGCTCTATCATCTTTAAAAAAGATAGTGTATTCAAGAAGGGATATAGAGAGGGGGATTACAAGTTGGCAACCGCTGGATAGGGTCTGGGTTGTTCTTAATGCAGATGGCTCCTCTCTAGATGGTGCAATTGCAGTTCCTCAAGCGGGGTTTTTCGGGATAACATTGGTACTTGGTTAGGTGGGTTTACCATATAGATCAATAATGCAAGATCATTATACTCCGAGATTTTTGCTATTAAAAGAAGCTTAGATTTGGCATGGAGCAGGAGACGGAGCAAAGTCTAGGTTCAATCTGATAATTTAGAGATAGTTGATCGGTTGAATAGAAGTGTGGATGTAAAACCTCATTTCTAAGATCTGATCAAGGACATCAAAGGCATAATGAGATGTAGTTGGCATGTTCAGATCCTTCATATGAGAAGAGAAGCAAAGAAAGTAGTAGATTTATTAGCCAAGATGGGCATTAGGAACATCGATAATTTCGTTTGGTTTGATTCTCCTTCGCCGCTGGTGAAAGAAGCCTTAGGAGAGGATAATATAGGGTTGAACACCCAAAGGCCCTTGTAGTTTGTTGTTTGCCTTTACTTTCCCATTTGAGATTAAAAAAAAATATTCAATTTTGATCCTTAAAACTTTTAGAAAAGGTCACTTTTTTTAAAAATTAAATTTCAAATAAATTTGTATGCAACTTTTAATGCATATTGATATAGTCTAGGTGCACCCATGACTCTATTGATATTTATTATAGTTAGTTTAGGATATATAATTCCTAATTCAAATAGAAATAAGAGTTAGACTAGTGGTTTAACTCCTAATAACCACTATAAATAGGTGTTTAAAAAACCTAAATGTGGTTACTCTCTCTGCACAAAAATTTACTCTCCATTCATCTTACTCACTTTATTTCAAAGGGCATTTAGACTATGGGTTTGTCGCTTTCTTCTTGGCATACGTGCTTGTGGTTGAAAGCCTATGCCAATAATGTGAAAAAAAGATTCATTACTTCCGCTCGTGTCAAAGGAATTTGCGTTTTAAGAGGCAAACGTGTTTACCGTTCTTTATTGGATTTATGCAATGTTGGGTGCATAAATGTTATCATTGGTATCAGAGCCTTGAATTTTTCATTCTAGTATGTTATAATTTTAGATCTAAAATTTATAAGAAATTTGGTAGATCTAAAAAGGTAGCATGAACACTTAATTTTTAATTTTTATGTGTTTTTCATACTATTTTTGAAATTTTGTTGTGTTTGTGTACACCAAAAATTGTGCAAAAAGTATGTAACCATAAATTAAAAGTCAGTATTTTTAAATTTTCACCTTACCATTATGTTCCTGGACCCCAAAAATCCTCCACCGGTCGAAGTTAGAATGTAAAAAATAACCTCTAGGGCAGTGCGTGGAGTGCATGTGCCACCTATGTAGGGCACGTGCCAAGGGGTGCATCTCCCTCACACACAGGGCATCAACCAGCGTGATAAGTCACTTTGACATGCGGTCAAATTGAGACATGACACGTGGACCACTATGGTGTGCTATGTGTCACCACGTGTTAGGATGATTTGTCACTTTGACACGTGGGACAATAGGGTGATGACACATGGATCACTATGGTGGTGCCACATGTCACCCCATGGTTTATTACCTATCTGCCATATGGCACATGTGGGTCCACCCTGTTGCCATATGGACCAATGGTTGGCCACCACGTGGTAAACTATGGTCATGCCATATGGCACTTATCAGCCCACTTGGATGCCATGTGGCATCCACGTGGGCCAATAAGTGGCCACCACGTGTCAAACAATGGTCTAAAGTGGCAACATGTGGCCCTGTCGGGAGTCATGTCACATACCAAAGTGCCTCAACTGGTGTGTGTTGTGCCTATGGTGTGTGGGGTGCATGAGCGCTCCTTCGACCACCAAATCAGCTTAAATTTTTTTAATATGATTTTCTCAAATTTTTTTATTTTTCTTGTCATTTTTTGAAAATTTTTTAATGACCAAAAAATACTTTTTAGATTTATTCCAAATAAAATTATTATAAAAAAATTGATGAAAAATATTTTTTTCTATCTTCTTGAATTTTTAAATTTGTTTGAAAATTATTTTCTATGGATTTATCCTTATTTTTTTTTATTGAAATGAGTTTTAATTAGACACATTTGTACATGAGTGTACTTACTATTTAGTTTTTGTTTTATGTAACAGAAATGGTGATGATATGGACTCCCAGTTGTCCATGAACTCCTCAAGGCATTGCTGAAGCCAATGTAAAAGTACAAAAGTTTTGTAACACCCTAAAATTTCATCTAACATGCACAATACATTGTAGAGCATGCACAATTACCCTAGGACAATCATCAGAGTATTTGCACTAGTATAACATAGAAAAATTTACAAAAGCTTAAAAGTTAAACGTGCTCACCCCTGAATAATCAGGGGATTGGTAACCTATCTAGGAAGTGTAGTTAAGAGTTAGATAAGATAATATGAGTTAAATAGAGCCCATTGGTACAATTTGAGAAGAAATTAAGCTTAAATATGCCCCCGAATCAAGTATAGAAGAATTTTTTCGATACCATAAAAGGGTTGATCGAAAATTCGATTGAGCTCAAAAATATTCTATAGAGCTCCAAAAATTATTTCGATCATATAAACCTATTAGAAATAGCATAAATAAGCGATTGGAAGTGAAAAATAAACTGGTAGTTTCAGAATTTTGGATTTTGGACCAGCTAAATTTACCTCCGAAGATAAAAGTATACCAGAACAATGTCAGAATGACCTAAAATTTTAAAACATGCTTCTAAATATGCTAGTGCATGAGGAACAAAATCTCATACCAATATGAGAATTAGAACATTGGTTTCAGAAAAAGGGTCAAAATCGAGATTAAATTAATTAATGGGCTTAATTTCCATATTTTAAACATATAAGGACATATATTTCATTAAGAATGAGTCATAATAACCTACATGCAGCATCATAGACAAAATATGAGTCGAGACCAATGAAATGATGATAGGTGGCTTAAAAAAATAAGCCATTAGATCAAATAGTAAATGGATGAATCTTGGCCTTAGATTTGGTGGACATAAAGACAACTTAAATGAGTCTAGAATTATCTATAATTTTTCCTCAAATTCTATAAATTTCTTCCCTTTTCTTTGAAGAATCCGAACCTACCCTTTTCTTGCTATTTCCAACACTTTTCTTCATTTCTTCTTCCTCCCACCAAATCTCAAGCTCTAATTTTACCCATATAGTCCATAAATCATCCTCTTCATCTTATAAATTAATTTGAAGAAAAATGAGGCTTGGAGTTGTAGAGTTTTTAGAGATAGAAGATTAACCTAATTAGGTAACTATTTGAGTTTTTGTTAGAATTAGTTGGGAATTTTATTTAGACTTGTAGAGCATGATTAGTAGAGTTAATTAGTAGCTTTTTTTTAAATTCATGGCTGAAACTCATTAATTTCTTCCTCTTAATTTTGGCCTAAAGAAGAAATACAAGGAAAAGAGAAAGGCAAGGAGAAAGAAGGAGAGGAGAAGGAAGAGTAAGTGTTTTCTAAGCCCAATTGACGTTAGTGGATACAGATTACATTTGATTTCATTTATTTTATTAAGTGTAATCTAAATTTTACATTATGTAACTACATAAAATTGAGTAGAATTGTGAAATAAATTGACATAACCTAATATATCGGTAAATTATCCTAATATAAATGCAAATGGGTAGAAGAAACAAGATGGAAATGACATATACTAAGGTGGCCGAATTATATACCTATATATAATTTGTGAGGATTTGATGATTAATGGCATATTTAATGAGAATTAGGTAATATAATGTGTAGAAAATACAATGGAAGTGATGGAACTCAAAACTAATAACGTACATAAACTTGTATAAGTGGACATAATGATGGAAGTTAAGGAAACTTAAGAATTGTATGGTAAATTAAATATGTATGAATATATGAATGTTATAAATAACATTGGAAATGTCTTTGGCATGTATATGAAGGAAGAATCACAATTTATGTATGAGATCCTAATCTAGCCGAATGGTGAATATGGAGATAATGTTATATTTTCATCACTTTTATATGTTAATGTATGTGTTTATGATGAATGTACAATGTTTAAGCATAGTTGGATACTATATAGGCATGTAGTAATTATGACATAATGTAATTAGTAAAGAAAAACATGCAAAAATATAACATAAGTTATAAAATGTATTTGCCCTTAGTGTATAGTGGATAATATAGGATTCTAAGATATAATGGCTAGCCATAGGGACACACATACCGGGATACCACCACGAGATTTGAATTATTACACATACATTGAGGAGTAACCGACACATGACTTATGGTAGGTTAGCTGGATCACATCAATTTGTGGTCCCTCCACCTACACTGGAGTAGCAGTATCGCATTAACATGCGGTCCCTCTAGTCCATTTGTATCATTGGAGTCCTTGTCTTGCATATTTGGTTCGAGAATTTTCATTGGTCACATTAGGGAAAAATCATAATCTGGTGAAAATTTAAGGACTAAATGGCTAATTATGCTCAAAAGATATTAAAGATATAATAAAATAAAGAAAAAGACAAAAAAATGAGATTAAGTAGGTTAAAAAGGGCAAAAATATAATTATGTAGGAAAATAGGGGTAAAATTGTAAGTTGGCATTAAAAATAGGGTTAAAGGAGTTAAATTAGTCAAATAAGTGAAAAAGGACAAAATCATAAATGAGAAAAAGTTCAGGGACTAAAATGTAATTTACCACTTCACAAGTTAACATAAGGACTAAAATAGAAATTTACCACTTAGGGTGCAATAAAAGCTAAAGAAAACAAAAATAGTTAAAATTGAAGCTAAATAGAGTAGAAAGTAACAAAAAGAAGTTTTAAGGACTAAATGGTAATTTTTCAATATGTAGAGAATTATGTGAATTTAAATGAAGATATTAAATAAAGGAAGAATTTAATGGTAATTTAATATAGCAAATGAATAAATTTTAAGTTAATTAAGCAAAAGTGACACTAGGAGTAAAATGATAATTTTCACTTAAAATAGTTTTAGATGAAATTTTGGGTAGCTATATCCACCACTAGGCAACAAAGTTGCTTAGAGCTTGGTTTATTTTGACTGCACCTAGGGATAGGTAAAGTGAAGGTTAACAAAGGCAAATACCGTGGCATATACATGTGAAGACTTTTTGGAATATATGATTTTGCACATATATATATATATATATATATATATATATATTGTAGCTGGATGTTGTATTTTGGACTTGATGTATAAATTATGGCATGCAATGGAATACTAAATGTTGTTAAGTGTAATGAAATGTTGCGTTGTGTGGATGAGTTGTGGGTCGATATTAGAAGTGTAATGTATGTAATTGGAGTATTGGAGGTGGAGGTTACCATTAGGGAGTGTAAATTTGATCATTTGCAGGTTTGGGTAACATGAATTATAAGCCGTTATGCTGTCAAAATTTATACCAAATGAATAGTAACTTAGTGATGTTAAAGTGAATATAGAATATTGAAAAGTTAACTTCGATTATCGACTTAACATATAAACCAAGCAATGAAATTAAATAGCCAGGTGGTATCATTGGCAGTACCATACGAATATGGAAATATGAATGAACGTAGGGTGTCATAGGTTCACAATATGAGGATAGGCAAAAAGGCTCGAGCTGATGACATAGAAGCAATAGTGCATCATATAATATACATGCATGAACAAATGCAAGAGTGCATTTAGGCCGGTCGGTTGGATAAAAGACATGATGACAGGACCTTAATTAAGGTGATGATCAACTCTTTTTGTCACTATCTAGATTTAAGGATCTTGATGGTAGATGCATAGTGCAACACCCTTACTATAACAGTCTTATCGAACAATGCGAATGGTTGGAATTTTTTTTTATATCCTTTTTACTTAACAATCATCTTGCATATCTAATTTCATTAATTACTGACTTATAATTGTCCAGAATTTACTATGCATTTAACAAAATTTTGGCAATATAATGGCTATATTCTTAGCTAGCCCCCTGAAAAGCAGACAATACCACAGCCTCTCTGAGGCACAACAGTTTATATCCAAACACATGATAAATCCGCATACACCATCAAACAGCACATGCTTACTATCCATTCTCTGTAATTCCTTATCCACATACTACTATATACAAACAAAATATATTTATCGCTACAACATTGTTCTCATAATACAAAACATAATAAGAATATATATACATGCCACAAAAATATTCCTCCTATTCCTTCAATCTCAGTTGTCTTCTGTATACTCGTGCTCCAGAATATTTGTACCTGCATGTAGTAAATCCTATGTGCTGAGTATTAAATATGCCCAATGGTGACTAAGAATCATAATATTTCCCTAAAAATATATTTTCCTATTTAAGTGCAATTAAGTTAATTATTAACAGTTTTTCTCGTTTAAAAACATATTATACTACTTACAACTAATTTTTTAATTTAACTTAAAACTTTACTTAACTTTTCAGTTTAGTCCTTAAATTTTTTATTTATTCCAAAAATACCCTTTTATACTTTTAATTACCAAAATGCCCTTTATTTTCTTATTTTCTCATTTTAATTTATTAATTGGCTTATAAATTATCGATTAATCCTTGTTTTAACTTTTATCTTGTCAAATTACGTTTTAGTCCATTACCTTTATAAGGTTGACTTTTTACACAGTTAGTTAACCAAATTACCATTTTACCCTTATTACTTATTTTCTTTTTACTTTTACTTATTAACTTCATCTTTTAGGAATATTATCGTTTTACCCCTAAACTTTTTAACTCTTTTCATTTTAGTCCTTTTCCATCTTAAATTTCAATTTTAACTTTTTTTTCACACTTTTAACATTTTCTTATCATTATGCCCCTAGTACAGACCCGACAGAAAACTCTCAGACCGGATATGCAAGATGTGGATCCCATAGAGCCACAACAAAATGAGAAATGACCTCCAAGAATCATCTCTCAATAACATATGAACATATGATAGTATGTATGATATATACTGTGGAGATCAACGATCCAACCATAGGAAAGCAAGTCACCATGACTTGTACCACGGCACAGGTATCCCTATGGCCAGCCAATTATATCCTAAACTAGGTTTTACTGTCTGACTCTTTCTAAGGGCACATATTTCCTTACTTTTCATTTTATTATTCAATTGTTCATTCTTTTCATTACTTTTCATTTCTTGTCAATACCATACCAGTGCATTACACTTACAGTTAGTATTCTTTACACAGTCTATGAATCATTTCACCATAATTCACCATTTTATCTATAAATTATGCTATAATTCAACATAATTTCACATTTTCAACTAATACCTAACTAAAACTTATTTTGAAAATATTCATTTAATTCCTATAAATTCTATAAAAATTCATGGATATCAACTTTCATTAATATTAACATTAGAAAGCTTAAAATCACTAAAATAACTCAAAATCAGATTGGTTTCTCTTGAATCACCATTCGGCCTCTACTAAAACTATACCATATAAATTAATTTAAATTCATTCAAAGGTTCTAATAAACATAATTAAGTCCCTAATACATAAATATAGCATTACTTTCAATTTTACTTCAATATATGAAATTTTCCTTAAGAAACCTAAAGGGAATTCACTTAATTCATAGGGAAATAAAAGGACTAATTAGTCACAAAGCTTTTTTTAGTGATTATCCTTGCCTAGACTTCTTTTCAATTACCTTTGGCTTGAGAGATTTTCTCCTTCTTTTGATTCCCTTCATTGGTTGAATTTATCATTAATATAAACTCTAATATTTTGACTTCAAATGCTAAAATTAACAGTAAAAATGAACTCTAGGCACCCAAAACTAGTAGTAAACACCTAAAAACCAAATTAAAATCAAGTATTTCACTTACCTAACTTTGACACCTAAACTTTAACCCTTGGTTTCTCTTGATTTTCTTCCTTGAATCAAAGATTAGAGCTGGCTAGTGTACTTTAGAGAGGCTAAAATCACTTTCTTAGGCTTTGATTTGGTGAGATTTGGTGAAGAATTGAAAAAATAAGAGAAGAAAATGGAGATAATGGGATTCGACCACCAAGAGAGCTGAAGAAGAAGGGATTTTCTTTTGGAATTTTTTGGAAAAGGAGGGCTTATATATGGCTTCAGAATGGGCCTTGGGCTTGAGCAATTTATTAGTTTAAGCCCGATAATTACCCGATAAATGATCCTAATTAATTTCTCACACTTCCCAACGTTAATTCACTTCAAATTTTATTCCATTATTCATACAATATTAAAAATAGGCTATACTTAAAATTTCAGCCCAATCAGAGTTTATTTTGGGTCCGATTTAATTTTATCGGTTCGATTCAGAATTACCGCTGTTACCGAAAAATTTACTTTTTGTTAACAAAATAATTTACATATTATTTTAGGAATATATGTAATTTTTGATAATTTTTAGACTTCATTTGCTATTTTTAATAGCCAAAATGATCAAAAATTAATTAAAAACCCTAAACTCTAATTATCTCGGTTTTCATTCTTTTGCCTTTCGGAGGCCTATTTGACCTCAAATTCACTTCAAATTTCAACCTCGAACTACCCATGAATAGTACTTTTCAATAGTCCAATAAAATAATTTTCACTTTCGGATGTCATTTTCAGCCCGAAAATACTATTCACTGTAGAAAAGTACTATTCACGATCAGTCCGACGTTGAAGCCATTACACATAAATTGTAGAAAATATAAATTTTGAAAGATCAATTATCCATTTTTGCTCAAGGCAACCAAAAGAGGGGTTTTTAGAAGCAACACTAAATCTATGATGGGGCTTAGGAGTGGATGTATTATGTGTCATCCATAACTATATGATTGAGTTCGTGGCATCCCTTATCAGTTATATAGGATGGTCAAAGATTCATTTCCCATTATGAGGCTAATTCTAAGATGTACAAGTCTCCCTGAGTAGTTGATATGAGTGTCATATTTATTGGTTAGCTGTTTTTTTCTTGAGATAGGATTTATGTTTCTTATTATTATTGTTATTTTAATACAAGTGTGTCTTATCTTAATTTGTTTCCTTTTGAGATTGTTGGATGCTTATGATTGATTAAATAAATGTGTTTATTTATTTTTTTGGATATTATATTAGCATTTAACATCTATTATAAATGTGTTTGTTTAATTGTCAATTGCTAAAGGGTTTGCAATATTTATGAGTAAAATGATTGTATAATAATTGAGTTAAGACTTAGATTATCTAATGTATAACATCCTTTAATTAAGTTTGAGGACTTCATATCCAATAATTAAGATTTACTATGCATGAAACTTTAACCTGTAAAGTTAGACATTAAGATATAAAGGGTAATTGGATACAATTAGTAGCCTTTTCAAATTTAGGCCTAATACATAGGCCCAAAAATCAGCCCCAAAATTAGTGGTTTGAAGGGTGGACAAATCAAACCACTTTATATGGACATAATTGTGCCACTTGTCAATTTCTCATTGGCTCATCCATCTTTATTTTATTTTTCTACAAAAAATTATTCCAAAATTTTTTAAATATTATAATTAAAATTTTTAAAAAATTTTAGGTCAATTAGAGTTTATTTTGATAGGTTTTAGTGCACCGAAACATTTTCAGTCTGTCTAAAAACTCAATTTTTTACCCTTTTTCAGATTTCAACGTTCCCCTCATCATAATTATATAAAACATTTTTCAAAGTACATAAATATATCCATTAATATGTGTTTAAAATTTTGAGTAATTCTAGCATCATTTTAATGTACTTTCAGGTCCGGCAAAAAAATTCATCGCTCTAGAATCCGAAAATCCAACTTTATCAGAAAAATTATTTTTCACTTTCAAATAATAATTAGGATTATTTCTAGAAGATCTAGGTAAATGGAATAATATTTGGAGGTCTATGGAATATTTTCGGGCCAGTTGAATTTATGGTCAATCGTATAACGGTATCAAAAAATTTCTTCACTGTCTATTTTGGGGACCTATTTGGGCTCAAATTCTTCCCAAACTGTATCAAAAAACTCCATTTAACTCAAATTATATCATCTAATGTTTAACACAAACTTTCCAAAAGGTTACCCATCCTAAAATTTCTCTGGGCTATGCATGTTTAACACTTAAGCACTTTTAAATTTTACTGTATTATGCTAATGTAATCGTATCAAAGACCATTCCAATGTTACTGTTCATGCTCTAGAATGTACTGGTCGTGTTAAATGAAATTTTAGGGCATTATATTTCTCCCCCATTAATTAAAATTTCGTCCTCGAAATTTACCTAGAGTGGAAAGCTGATTGGATCTATCTACAGGTGTAACTCATGGTATTGTCTCTACTCGAGACTACATGTACTACTAAAAATATATATAGGGAATAGATAAATATCAATCTTAGATGCATTTTATTTCTCACATGGCATGTACATGTACTACCGCAATCATTTTTTCAAACTTATATAGGTCTCCAATGATATAAATAAACTGGAGAGACCACTTGACGTGATCGTACTGCTCTAAAATGACTGAAGGGACCACATGACTTGATCCAATTGCTCCACAGAGAGGAGTGAAGGGATCACTTGACATGATCTAACTACTCCATAGTGAGTAGTGGAGGGTGATGGAATATGACATGGTATGATGGTGATGATAACACAACGGAAAAACAAAAAATTTTTATCATACATACCATACAATTCCAAAGCAATAAACGAAACATGCAATTTTAGGGTTGTAAAACTTACAACTTTAGATGCACTTCAATATTTGGTTTTGGTGATGACCAGCAATCAAGAGTGATTTATCAACCTTTGATCTTCTTTGCCAATGCCAAAAGAATAGCCTTTACGCCACTCTTCTCTATGTTCACACACACAATTGCAAAGACGGCTTAAAATCGAGATTGCTAGCTCTCTGTTTAAGTATCGTGTAATGGCAATTGATTGAAGCTACAAAATTTGATTTTGCACTTCTCTAAGGTTGCTATTACTACCCAAGATCACAAGAGAATGAGGAACAATCCTTTCTCCTTGTGAAAAATTGGCCAAAATAAAATTGTGAGAGAGAGTTACTATTCACGCCACACACAAAATTAGGTTTTTTTTCTCTCTCATCCAATATATATATTATCTTATTTATTAAGTGATAAATCTCAAATATACTACCTTAGGATAATTAATATTAGCTAAAGATAATTAATATTTGCCTTTATCACTTAATTAAAATAAGTAATATTTATTGATAAAAACTCTTTTAATTTATCCAAGATAAAAACAAAAGACATATTAATCAAATTAACCACTTAATTAAATAGGAATATACAAGACATATTAATAAAATAAACTACTTAATTAATATAAAGGATATGCAGAAATTCCTTGATTTCTCTCTAGGAATTTCGGCCAATAGTATTCCTATTTAAGTGATTTATTTGATCATAATTCTTTTAGGCTTTAGAACTCAATTAATTAAATTAATACAAGACATTTAATTAATTGAAATTAAACCTTGTGGGCTGAATTTCTCTCTCATGGGCCAAGGTCCAATAGCAATCTCATAATCCATTACACACATTAATTTGACGTTAATTAAAAGCCCAAATTAATGCCCAATACTTAATTTAAATATTTTAAGTCCAATGCTTTATGTGCGATCCTATAGGTCCATTTAATATTGGCAATGAATTAATAAATTAATTCAAAGGCTATAAATATTCTCTAGCAAGATATTATAGCATTCCAAATTAAATGAAAATGCATATGGCATTTTGTGGCCTAATGCAATTTTGCATAGTCCCTTACCCAAAAATATCAGAATTAATATAAGGCATGGAACCAGTCACCATTATATAAATTAATTCCTTTCTTGATATTTCAGTGACACTGAACTCTCAAATAAATAATGATTACTCATTATTTCATCTCGGTATGGCCATACACTTCTCAATTCACTAATCAAGTGGCCGATGATATTTTCTCTCTTATTAAGAGGGGTAATCCCTTCACTTCTCCCATGCTCTCTAACATGAATCAATGTATACCTAAGCATACCCATACTTGTCACTCTGTTACGAGCATGTTAGGTGTATGTCAAAGCATACAGTAATACATAAAGAGTTTCATATAGATTTTAGGTCTAAGAACTCCAATGCAAAACTTGCATATGCGAAACACTTATGACTTATACCATGTAGTGTTCTCATAAATGGATCGAATCCAGATACCATGTTCTAAACATGTATCTATGATCTCTGATTGACACTCTTGTCCTTATGATCCATAAGACAGAATTTAACTTATCAGAGAGAGCATACTAGTCTTAATTCATTGTTATTCCTATAACAATGACTGACTAGGGATATTTAGAATGATGTCTCTTTTGTTTCAAGGTCTTACAACCATGTGCCTCACATATGATAACTTAAACTGAAACAACATTATTGGATAGTTCTATCAATTGATATGCATAGGAATACAAAAGATAAAACAAATGCCTCATTTATTAACTCAAATATTTTATAACAATCTATTGGGGCTAGGGCTTACACTAACAATCTCCCACTAGCACTAGTGCCAATCGGGCATTGCCCTAATATCGAACGCTCTCAAATGAGCTTCGTACAAATTTGGACGCAACTATTTAGTCAAAGAATCTGCTAGATTGTCTTCAATTGCTATCTTGCTAACCTTGATGTCCCCATGATTAATGATTTCTCTGATCAGCTGGTACCTCCTGAGTATGTGTTTGGATTTCTGGTGTGACCGGGGCTCCTTAGCCTGTGCTATGGCCCTGTTATTGTCACAAAAAATTTCTAATGGATCTAGGATGCTTGGGACCACTCCTAATCTAGAAATGAAATTTTTTATCCAAACAACCTCTTTTGCAGCCTCACTTGCTGCAATATACTCAGATTCTGTAGTTGAATCGGCAACGGTCTCTTTCTTCGAGCTTCTCCAGCTGATAGCACCACCATTCAACATAAAAACAAATCCAGATTGCGATCTAGAATCCTGAATGCTGGTCTGAAAAGTAGTATCGGCATAACCTTATATGACGAGCTCTTCTTGACCACCATACACCAAGAAGTGATCCTTAGTCCTTCGCAGGTACTTTAGGATCCCTTTTACAGCAGACCAGTGCTTCTCACCAGGGTCTTGCTGAAACCTACTGGTTATACTCAGTGCATGAGCAACATCCAATCTAATACATAACATAGCGTACATGATAGATCCAATAGCAGATGCATATGGGATTCTACTCATGTTGTCCCTTTCCTCTTTGGTTTTAGGGCACTGTTCTTTAGTTAAAGGAACTCCCAAAGCCAAAGGTATATACCCTTTCTTTGAGTCTCCCATACTAAAATGCTTTAGTACTTTGTCTATGTACTTTTCTTGACTTAGTCCCAAAAGCCAATTCGATCTATCTCTATAGATTCGAATACCAAGTATTGTCTCGGCTTCACCTAAGTCTTTCATTAAGAAACATTTTCCCAACCATTGCTTAACCTTTTGCAAAGTTGGAATGTCATTCCCAATGAGAAGGATGTCGTCCACATACAGGACTAGAAATACTACTATGCTCCCACTAACCTTCTTGTACACACAAGGCTCATCTTCGTTCTTGATGAAGTCAAATTCTTTGACTGCCTCATCAAAACGAAGATTCCAACTTCGGGATGCTTGCTTTAATCCGTAGATGGATTTTTGAAGCTTGCAAACCTTCTTAGGATGTTTGGGATTGACAAAACCCTCAGGCTGTGTCATATACACATCCTCAAGTAAATTTTCATTGAGGAAAGCGGTTTTGACATCCATTTACCATATCTCATAATCTTGATATGCAGCTATGGCAAGCAAGATCCTAATAGACTTGAGCATGACTACTGGCAAAAAGGTCTCATCATAGTCTATACCATGAATTTGTCGAAAACCTTTTGCTACTAGTCTACCTTTGTAGGTCTTATCAGCTTTAATTTTGAATAGCCATTTGCATTCAATTACCTTAACACCTTCCGGTGGATTAACCAAGGTCCAAACCTGGTTATCGTACATTGATTGCATCTCAAATTTCATGGCTTCAAGCCAATTTTTTGAGTCTAGGCTTTCAATAGCTTCTCGGTAGGTAGTAGGATCCTCACGATTTATTAACTCAATGGTGTCACTGTTAGTGATTAGAAATCCATATCTCTCAATCACCTAACGTACCTTACCAGACTTTCTAGGTTCGTGTGCAATAGGTTCTTGTTCCATAACTGGTTGTGAACTTGATCCCATTTCCAACTCATCTTGTATATGAGTTTGTGGTACTTGAATTTCTGCAAGTTCTACTTTACTCTCACTGTCTTTCTTGAGAAGGAACTCCTTTTCCAAGAAAACAGCTTTGCGAGCAACAAATACTTTGTTCTCGTCTTGTGAGTAAAAGTAGTATCCCTTTGTTTCTTTGGGATAACCCACAAACAAGCAGACAGTTGATTTAGACTCTAGTTTATCAAATGTTAATTTCTTAACATGTGCTTCACAGCCCCAAATCCTGAGAAAAGACATATTGGGTTCTTTCCCAGTCTATACCTTGTATGGTGTCTTCTCAACTGCTTTAGTTAGAGTACGGTTTAATAGAAACGAAGCAGTTTCTAATGCATAACTCCAAAAAGAGACAGGAAGACTAGCTTGACTCATCATAGATCAAACCATGTCCAACAGAGTTTGATTTCTCCTTTCGGACACACCATTCCATTATGGTGTTCCAGGAGGAGTGAGCTGTCATATAATACCACACTCCTTTAGATGACTGTCAAACTCTTGGCTTAAGTATTCGCCACCTCGATCTGATCGAATGGTTTTTATACTTCTGCCAAGTTAGTTTTCTACTTCGTTCTTAAACTCTTTGAATTTCTCAAAAGTTTCAGACTTGTACTTCATTAGATAGACATAGCCCTATCTACTAAAGTCATTTGTGAACGTCACGAAGTAGCTAAAACCACCTCTAGCTTGTATGCTTAATGGACCACATACATCGGTATGTATTAGTTCCAATAAGTTGTTAGTCCTCTCACCTTTCTTGTTAAAAGGACTTTTTGTCATTTTTCCATGCAAACATGGCTCGCATGTATCATAAGACTCTAAGTCAAATGACCCAAGCACTCCAGTTTTTTGGAGTCTTGAAATGCATTTTTCGTTTGCATGTCCTAAATGACAATGCCAAAAGTAAGTAGGGTTCAATTCGTTTGATTTAACCCTCTTCGTATAATAACAAAATCAAATTCATCATTATCCAAACATGAAACTAAAATAATGTTTCTACTCATAGCAGGTACATAACAATTATTCAAAACAATACAAAGTCCAGAAGGTAAAGTGAGGTGATAGTTGCCTATCTCCATGGCAGCAACTCGTGCTCCATTCCCCACACGGAGGTCCACTTCATTCTTCCCAAGTAACCGCCTATTTCTTAGCCCCTACACATTTGAACAAATGTGAGAACCACAAGCTGTATCCAATACCCAAGTGGTAGAAATGGAAAGGTTAATTTCAACAACAAAAATACCCCAAAAAACTAGATGCCTTGGCTCCATTTTTCTTTTGTTCTTCCTTGAAGAGAGCGCAATTCTTCCTCCAATGCCCTATCTTGTTGCAATGGAAGCAAGTGCTCTCACTTTCTTTGAGCTTTTGCACCTTGGGCTTGGATTGGGCCTGAGGTGCACTCCCAATAGACTTGGGTTTTCCCTTTCCCTTTCCCTTTCCCTTTCCCTTAGTGGGTCCTTTCTTAATTCCCTTTTGAACCACCAATACGGGATTGGTCTTTTGAATATTCTCCTCATCATTCTTAAGCATCCCATGAAGCTCAGTAACTGACTTGTTCATTGCATGCATGTTATAATTCATCATAAATGGATCATAAGCAGCAAACAATGATCCTAAGATCAAGTCAGTGGCCAATTCCTTTGGCACTTGTACCTCAAGCTTCTCAAGAGTATCAAGATACCCTTTTCATCTTGAGTACATGGGTACTAACAGGAGTACCCTCAGCCATCTTACAAGAAATTAAAGCCTTTGTTGCCACGAACCTCTCGTGATGAGCTTGATCTTGGAACGTCTCCTTGAGGTGCACCATGATCGCATAGGCCTCTTGGTCCATAAATTACTTTTGCAATTCAGGCACCATAGTGGCAAGCATCAAACAGGTCACATCATTGGAGTCATTTTTCTTGGTCTCAAAAGTTTCCTTTTGAACCACAGAAGCGTTCCTAGCAGGTTCTTCAGGTAAGGGTGCATCCAAAACATACAACTTCTTCTCTTGCTTAAGAACTATTCTTAAGTCTCAAGACCAATCTATGAAATTGGTGCCATTCAATTTGTCCTTTTCAAGGACCGATCATAATGAGAAATTGTTATTTGAAGATGCCATTTTCAATCTACAATAATAAAATTTAGCAAGATTAAATGAGGTCTTATTATAATCCCACAAACCAAATTAATATCCCCTTAAATAATTCGCGTTAGTAATTTAATGTGGGCCAAGATCCACTTTTCATAACAACTTATTAGTCAAGCTGAGCTTGTACACCTAACAAGTTAAATTACTTAGGTAGGAAGACTCCAATCATGTCTCGTACATGACTCTTGGATCAAATGGGCTAACATCTTAAGATGTTATAGCACAATCCCATTTACGAGTTGCCTAGTTCTGGGCATCCCATTCCATGTTAAGTCTAAGCTATATCCACAACCCATGCCTCACAAAAATAATCGGGCGCATCTAGGACTCCTAGTCTACGTGACCGATGATCGATGCCTTGACATGTTTTGAATTAGGAAGGCAACTTTGTGACTTACTATTTTGGGGATTCATTTTATTACGGCTTACATGGCATACGCTTTGTCATCCATCCATAACATGCATATATATATAATTGCATAAAGTAAAGCATGACAAACATGGGCCCTAAAACCTACAACTAAGATTCTATACTATTATATAAGAATCTTCAAGTTGGGCTTCTCCACTCCGGTGGGCTTCGTCTTGATTTACAAAATCTTCAAGTATTTTCTATTCTAAGAAATAAATGAAAACTTTTACAATAAAAATAATGGCTCGTAGGCCATATTTAATTACAAAACCCAGGGCCCATGAATGCACCATGCATATCCATTCATCACACCAAACAAGCAAATAAATATAAATAACATTCATGGATCAAACTATTGGAATTTAACGATTACATGCATCACATACATGAGCGGAATTTTAAAATTTTTTAACCATTAGATCTGATCTTGCCATGAATACACAATATAACTATATGAGAATAAGAAAAATCACCTTTGATTTTTGTTGAACAGTTGATTTTACTTCGCACCGGGTTGTCGCAAACCACAGTGTCCAAAATCGAACACCTCCAATGAGTAATCCACACTAGAGAGGGGTAAATTGAACCAACAAATTGGTGTTCAACTAGGGCTGGCCGAAATTCCAAGAAGCTAGCTTGGAGTTGGCGCAAAAAGGAGAGAGAGAATAGAGAAAAAGACTTTCCTTTTTGTTTTAATCACTTAACCCTAATTCTCATTAGTTGGCCTTTTATAGTTAGGTTAAAATTCCAACCCCTTAATGAGATTGGGCTCTTTAAAATTGCTGGAGAATTATTAATTGGGCCTCTGGAATTAATTATAATCATTTGGGCTTAATTAAATCCAATTTAAACCTTTTCATAAAAGTCTATGCACAAAACCCACAAACTAGGCCCTTTATGCAACTAATTGGATTTAAATACCCAAATGGATTCCAAATCCAACCAAATTAAATATGTGAGTTCCATAACACTTATGTAACATATATAAATTAATTTGGTCCAAGAAAAATCTCTCTAAGCCCTT
Source organism: Excoecaria agallocha (assembly GCA_037975025.1). NCBI lineage: Eukaryota > Viridiplantae > Streptophyta > Magnoliopsida > Malpighiales > Euphorbiaceae > Excoecaria > Excoecaria agallocha. The sequence continues at coordinate 19,806,768 of CM075807.1, forward strand.
CTGTATGGAGTTGGCGTGTGGCCCTCTTCTGGAGGGCTTCCTCCAACTTCTTCATTCCTTTGGCCCTTAATAATTCCTCCAATAGACCTATTAATTATTATATCAGTCCTATCTTATAGTAGTCTTATAACACTTATAAGATAATAATAATTAATCATAAAATATATTATTTCAATTAGGTCCAATTTTGCAGAATATTTCTCAAAAGTTCCGCGGACAATTTTATTTGATCATAATTAATTAAACTCTTTAATTAATTATTATCTTATTCACTTCTCTACCTTCATAATAATATCAAATATTATTATCCTTGTTATTTTACCATTTTACCCTTTTCTCTATATGTGTGTGACCTATTGGGTTTCTGTCTATGTTGGCAGTATAATATGTAATTGTGAGTTCTATTCAAAACTCACATGATTTAAATTCCTTTAAATCATCTTATCGATCCCTATTGATACTTTTGATACATCATTATACAAGTCATGATTGGCCTCTAGCTAGGCATCATGACTACCCAAATGTCAAGAAAGTCATGTGGTTTGACTGTACCCTTCCATAGAAACAATTACCGTGCAATTACTCCTTTCACCACTCTTATCTTAATTAGATTCTGAGTATGGATTTCTGTCAACTCATATAAATCTAATTATGTATGTTCTATTAATTTAACTATTGTTCCTAAAATGCCCTTCATGGATCTCCATCCATCTCGGCATATTACTCTGGCCAGAGATTCTCTAAACAAGGCAATTATAGAATCATGCGAGATAACTTCCCTTGTTAAATCTGCGATGGTGAATCCTTTGTCAATCACTCAACTATCTTCAAGTAGGTCATGATATACCCAATCTCCTAACTATGTTCACTCCCAGTTGGAAGTAATCAGTTATGGAGTCAAAGTATACCACTTGCTACTTAAGATAACTTTGGTGATCTCAAGTCTAAGGATACTTGCACAACCGCTATGAAGAGATTCCTCACTGACATAGATTTAATATCCATGTGAGGATTCTCTTTGCAGGTCTCCAATGAACTTGTTCTTCTAACAAGCATCCACATGTTAGCTTTGATTATCTTCCATAATCACAGTTATGAGAACCACTGCTTGAACCATTCAAGAAGCATAACATGTGCTAGTCTGTCCGAATTAACAATGTCCTATCTTATTAGTTCTATGACTAGGGATATTTAGATATTAACACATTTGCATGCAATAGACATCTCACATCATAAACACCTTCATGATTGCCTTTGCACTGTGTTTATAATATCTAGGACTTCATTTATTAATTTAAGATTTACAAACTCATGTATTCAAACATAGCATTAATAAATGAATGATGCCTTTTATTAAGAATATAAATTTCATACATATGAAAAACATCCCTATTACATGGGCTCTAGGGCATACTCTCTAACAATCTCCCACTTGCACTAGAGCCAATCACTCATATGTCTCAAACCCATGCTATTTATATATCTCTTATTTAGATTCTTGTGCCAAATCAATCATCATATTCATGTATCATTTCATTAAAGCTCGTATATTAACATTTATAATCACTATTTAAAGGCAAAAACCCACAAAAATTGCAAGAAGTGCTCATGCCTTTGATGCCCAATAAAATCTCTTCACTTTCTTAATAACTTATTCTCCTCTTTGCTTGCTTAAATCTTCTTCAATACTACATAATTTACACTTTACTTGTAAATTCCCACTCTCTATTCTTAGCTTAACTTTAGATACTATGAATTAAGAAGAAGAAGTAAAAGAAGAGGATAAATCTACCTTATGCATCGTTAACCTTCCAACTTTTAATTGTCTTTAACACCTTCCTTGCTTCACCAATGTGAGAGGGAACTTTGAGAGAGAAAGAGGAATGGAAGAAAACAATGAAATGAAGAAATGTCAAATAGAGTAAGTTTCTATGACCGGCTGCCTCCTCTTTTACTAAAGTCTAACTTCTACTTTATTCTAGAAGGCTAAATGCCACTCTTCTATTGGCCCACTTATGACCTTTAAAAGAAATTCCATTATGATCCCTTAAAATTTTTATTTTCCTAGTCTTTTCTCTCACTTATAATTTAGTTCAATTTAACCCTCTTCTCAGCATTTCTTAATCATAAACATACGTATTAAATTGCCAAATTACCAAATTGACCCTATTTTTCCTCATAATACCCTCTATATTTTCTTTCTTATATCTTTTATGGCTTCTAATGTATCCTAAACATACCCAATTACCACTAGGGTATATGTTGGGGCCTTACACTAACCCCTGACCAAAATAGAAATAAACACTCCCAATAATCAAATCCTCTACCTCCTAAATTGCAACAATTCAAAACCATTTCTAGTTAATCCATTCATCAACCAAACCACATTCACTATGTAAAGACTACCATAAATTTTATTATTACCTATCATCTTATATACTATTTTACATATGATTGAATACAAGATAAACTGTTTGCACAATTGTCAGGTTAACTTATAATATTTATATGTAAATATATATCAACACACTGTAAAAGATTACACAAAGAAAGTATTTTATTTTGTTATACTCCACTTATTACTATTTTGTTCTTCACATTACATTTTACTTAGTACAATATGATATTTATAAGAATAAAAACAAAATGCAACTTCATACTTTATCTCTTCTTATCCCTAGTGTTGGCTTTATGATAGTAGATCTTATCCCTTTAAATCAAATCCTAGCTTTGTGTACTTATATAGATAAACACTCGTGCTAAGCTTACTAGCTTAGTAGGGAACAAAGAAAAATTATGAAGATGACCTCTCATAAAAGTCACCAATAACTCACACATATATGCACATTATTAGTCTAATATAATCATGAGCCATAATATAAAATTTGAATATCAATGATACAAGGCTTTATTATAAAGATTACGAGTTTATAATGTAATCAAATGACAATCATTAACTAAATACAATAGTAGATATGTATGTAGATACAATAGTCTTAAACGAAGAAAACATTAGGTATCCACAATTATTATTATTATTATTATTATTATTATTATTATTATTATTATTATTATTATTATTATATACAAGAGTTACTATAATATTATATATTTCATGTTTAAACACAGCTATATTCAATCTCATGCTTTCCATATGCTATACATGAGTTAAGTAAAACAATATTTGGATCAAATCATGGTATATCACATCATTTTTGTCGAATTGCTTTTCATATTACTTTACTTTATCAAACAATAAGCCTGCACCTTTCTCTGAGAGTGTGGATATGGGCAATACTAGGGTAACCAAAGGTACAAAAGGATACTTAAAGGTATCAAACTATAGACCTAAATGGGGTCAAATTTGTACTATAAACCAATCAAGTAGACCCAAATGGGGTCGACAAGTGACTCAAATGGGGTCAAAGCATAGGGATCTAAATGGGGTCGAATATGGGGTAGTTCCAATATACCTTTATAGGCATGCCTATCTATCCATAACCTAGACATAGACACAAGCAACTACAAATCCTTTCCTTTAATTCATTTCACTTTTCTCTCTTATAAATAGGTGTATTATCAACTCTACCACAAGTATATGTTTAAAAGTATAATGTTATGCGTATATATATTAATACATACACATTTATATTCATTTTTGTTATAATCATATAGAAATTAACATGCATTCATATATGCATATTTATATAATTCACTTTGTGCACATTTTATGCATGCTTATACTTGAACACCTCACTACATATTCAAATGGATTAACATATCAAGCACTTTTAACTAGAATGATGTAACTAATAACTACTCACATCTATATACACCCTCATTCTAACTTTAACATATATTATACATGTTTATATATGGTACTTATGTCCATATATGTTTATATACTATATAATTTTTGTAATCTAGTTACATCTTATATATATTTTGTAAGGACTCACTCTAGCATTTCCTGGTTCCTATTATTTTATATATTACCTTTCATACGAACAATGAATATTACATCTCATTTTCAAACACACCATGTCATTCTAAATAACTTATGATCGTATTATTTCATTTATTATATCCAATTCATCACATTACATCAAATTGGATAGTTATACATGAAAATTTTTATAATCAATTATAATAATGTAACTTAACTATCATTGTATAACTACAATTACAATTTTATAACTATCGTTGTATAACTTCACTAATATAAACATACATATACATTTTATGCCATCTACATCCTTTAATTTCATGTTTAAGACATTCTAATTAGGTTCAAAGAGATTTATGGGTTTTGATGGTGTTTCCAAGGCTAAAAACTCAATTAAATCACATATGTATTTATGTCTTCTAGTATTAGTGTTCATTCTATAACTTTATTCTCATATGTCAATATGCTCTTCACATATTCAATGTCACAAATTACCTTTATTTTTATGTTTAGAATGCTCTAAAAATATTTAGGGAGGTTTAGACAAGCTTTGGTAACAATTTAGAGGCTAAAAATCAAGTATAGAAGGAAACAAGGGAAGGTCGCAGTGGCTAATGATTTTTTATGACCATGAGATAGGTGCAAATTCAGTTTTGGAAAGGCTCGAGATGGTTACCAATTGGTTGTGACCATGAGGTCTATTCTGCCCTAAAAATCCTAAAGTCGGATTTCCAAGTTTAATTTGTAGGCCATTTTAGACTCAATTAGCGACATTTTTAGGCAAAGTGGCCTTCTAAAAATTTGTTTCTCTATGTCTCTAGTTTCTAAAAAATTAAAAATAACTCCATTTAAGCATGTAAATCTCCAGATATTCATTAAACAACATATATTGATCCCAATGGCAAGACAACAAACATAGCCAAAGTTCAAGCTCAATTTTTATCATCTTACAAGGAGATTTAGACTTCAAATTCTCATATGAAATATAGATATACGAGTATAGTTTCTAATGCAACTGGAATCATGTAATTTGAATCTCTATAACCATTTTATAATCAAAACAGTGTGACTAGGGTCCAAGGAATCCTAAGATGAATTTTTCCTATTTTGAAGATAACTTTCCAATTTCTATTTTCTTATCCCTTTAAGAATTAAATCCATATTTTTATCTTAACAATACCTCTAAAAACTATTTTAATATACTATATAGAAGTAAACACACATATACAAGGGTTTAGAAGTTTTCATACCTTATTTAACCATCTATGCTTCTTCCTACTACCTTCTCTTTCATCTTGCTATTTTATCCTACTAATACAGTAGACTATACATGTAAATATTTAATCTTTATATCAATTCTAATTCCCTATATGTGAAGCAAGAAAGAGAAGAGAATTAGGGGAGAAATCTTACATCAAAACATCAAACTTTCTCTCTCCTCTCTAATTTGCAACTTTAATAAGTGATTCTTTTGTAGGAAATAAAGAGTATATTCAATGAAGATTTCCAGAAATTCTTCCTTTGAGTTGGCCGACCACTTCCCTTAAATTCTATGGAAAAATATCTTGACTTATTTACAACACAAATCACTATAATACTCTAGAATCCATTAGGAGTCTTCTCTTTATTGGTCCATTGTTTGACAAATTTAATTTTCATTCTCCTCCTTCTTCTTATTTTAATTCTTATTTCTACCTCAAATCTTTCTCTCTTCTATTTCAATTAAACCCCTATTTTACATTTCCTCTTAATTAGGCACATGTGTGCCATAATGTAAAATGACCACATTATCCCTCCTCTTTTAAATTAATTCCATCTGTGTCCTTTCCTACACTCCTAATGCTTACCTCTTAATATTATATTTCTAATACATCCTATACACACCCAATTACTACTAGGGTATATGTTGGGGTCTTATATACTAAATACATTCACATGCATTACATATTTAATTTTACCTTAGGCTTATACTTATCCAATTTAACTCGTATTACAACCCACAAAATTTAATAGACATAGTTCTAAAATACATGCCAAAACTTTTTTATTATTTCATACAATTCTTCTAAAAAATTTAGAGTTGTCATGTATATGCCATGTGGTTTAGCTTAAAGTCCTTCATGCTTCATCCTTCTTGCACTTATCCCCAATGCGAAGCAAAACAAAATACGCACTGAGCCAATTGCTTAGTGGTGCAATTCTACTAAAATATTTCATAAATTTATATAAACATTCAATTGTGTTAACTTTAGTTGTATTGACTTATGGCTCAAGCTTCTGAATTATTAATATATGTACTCATTATTTTATTTCTTTTTCTTATATATATATATATATATATATATATATATATATATATATATATATATATATATATATATATAGCATTTTATTCAATTTATTCGCATATTTCCTAATTACATTTATTTATTTTACCATCTAATATTCTTACCTCATTTTACTTTGTTTTGACCTAGGCTATTATAATTTCTTATTTGAATCATTTAAACCTTAAATTCCCACCAAATTCAAATTCTACTCTTTAGGTCCCCAAACTTTGCATAAATTACCATTTAATCTCTAACCACCAATTTACACATATTTCACTAAATTACCGTTTTAAGGCTTGACATTGTAATCAAATTACATAATATATCATATTTATTCCTTTTACTTGCAATAATTTATTTTTTTCTTTCTTAAATAATCACAATTAACCCAATAACTCGTTCATTATCCACATATTTACCAATTCCACTATTTTGCCTCTAGTATCCTAGTGGAGACAACACAAACAGTATGGATGTGTGGGACTATGGACTTCAAGGTCTAAAATAGTCATTTTCACTAAAATATTTCTTACTTTTTTCCCTTTCAGTATGGAACCTCCTTTGGCCCACTACGCAGGTCACCATGACTTGTTACTGCAGTATAATGTACAATGTCCTTATGGCTAACCAATTACATCACATAACTGATTTCTCCACTAGTTATTAAGGGAAAACTATATCAATTATACATAATTCATGTTTAACGCCAAAGCACACATTCTTCTCATAACATTTATAAATTTTATGATATATTTCTTATATTTTTAAACAATAACCATCATAAATCACTATTATCCACTTGTCATCAACTAATTATCAAATGTGTACAAGTTTACTTGCCTAAAAGAATTTGGCCATTATGCATACATACTCAAGTTTGCATTTCTTCGTCTTAGCTTCTTCTATAATCATGCTTTGATTTATTTTATTTTATTTTATTTTTAGTTATAATGATGAATATTTAGTTAAATTTCTCGAGGTCTACCTTAGGTATCCCATTTGGCCATTAGTATTCCATCACACATTAAACTATTTCCTCATTTTAATCTATCATAAACATGCTTAATTTAATATATCATGCATTATTATTCTAATTTGATCAAGTTATCTAAGTACATATTTAGTATACCAATTAACCAAGGTAAGTTTTTATTCACAATAATTCTTTTTCTTCCCGTTTTCCTTTTTATACTCAATTTTTATAGTAATGTAGACATATTTTTACCAATTATAAAATTTAACCCCAAGAACATAATTAATTTTTTAATGTTTCCTTATATGGCCGAATTGTTCCATATATATATTAATAAATTTTCTCAATTTAATCCCACTATTCCACAAATTTATCATCTAATTTCACTACTAAATTATCAAATTCCCACATGCAATCATACATTTTCTATATGTTATATAACCTAATTGTAGGAAATAAATTAGTAAAAATTCAACTAATCACAGTTCCTTGTTCTTCCAACTTCACTATACTCTTTCCTTGCCTTTTCCTTCTTTTTTCTTCTTTTCTTCTCCTTTTTCTTGTCCTAACCTAATTGATAGAGACAAAATTCATTAGTTCTTTTGTTAATTTCACCCAATTTCACATTTATTCAACTAATCTTACCTAATTCCTACCAAATTATAACATAAAACAAAATTTAACTTACTTGATATATTTTCCTTCCACAAATTCTTCTCAATTCAAACTTTAATCTTCATAAGACCCTTGAATGCTATGAAGAGGAGGCTATATAACTAATTAATGGTGGGAATTATAGTAGAAATTGAAGGAATTTCGGCTTAGTTTGAAGAAAATGAATGGGAATTTTAAAGAGAAAATTCAACCATCACAAGAGGAAAGAGGGTTGTGTGAGTCTTCTAGAATATTGCAAAATTTTTGGGGTATTTATACCCATAGCATGAGTGGCTAGGATTAGATCTTACAACTATTCAGTCTAATAGCTAATATTTAGCCAAATGTCACTTTTTTATTAGTTCCAATATTTTTTTTTAAATTCCCATCAAAATTTGTCCAAAAATATGAAAAAAAATTACTTAGAAAGTATTTAAAATTTGCAATAAAAATGAGCTCATTTCGGTATATTTCAAAGCCCAAAAGTAAAATTACTAGTCCAAAATTCTAATTTTTGAAGTTATTCAACAATTCATTTAATTTTTTCAAAAATTCTTTGGGATTTATTTTAGTGGCACCATGCAATCAGAATAATTTTATGAGGTTTGAAATATTTTTTTAAAGATGGTTAAACTTGGTCAGCCCTTTTTACTAACCCATTACTTATTTTATTTTTTAACTTTTAGAGGTCCATTTGACCTCAATTTTGCTTCAAATTATATTACTCGACTCATCATGAATAGTAATTTTTGGTGGTCTGGAAAAGTACCTAGGGGCCTCTGGTATTACTATTCACCTTGGTGATACTATTCACTAGCCAGGAAGTATTATTCATATAGTTTGGGAATATTGGGGCATTACATTTCTCTCCTACTAAATAAAAATTTTATCATTGAAATTTACATGGTGTGAACAGATATGGATATTGGTGCTTCATTACATCCTCTAGTTCCCATGTTACTTCTTCAACATTGTGGCGAGTCCAAAGCACTTTAATTAGTGGAATCTGCTAGTTTCTCAACTGTTTTAGCTCTAGCTAAGACTCTCATGGGTTCTTCATCATATGATTGATGAACTTTGAGTTTTACTTCTCTTGGTGTAATCACATGTGTGGGATATGATCTGTAACACTGAAGCATCAAAACATGGAATACATTATGAATATTCTTTAGCTTTTCTAGCAAATCAAGTCTATAGTCTACTAGCCCGATGCATTCTATTATTTCATTTGGGCTAATAAAGCGAGGACTTAATTTGCTTTTCTTGCCAAATCTCAGTATCTTTTTTCCAAGGGGACACTTTAAGGAAGAAATTTTTCCCCCACTTCAAACTCTATGTCCTTCCTCTTTAAATCTGTATATGACTTCTACTTCTATCTATCTGAGGCATCTTTTAACCTGTCTTTGATTATTTTAATCTTTTCCTCTATTTCCCTGATCAGATCTGACCCCGCTAACTTACTTTCACTTAACTTAGGTCCAACACAAGGGGGTCCTACACTTTCTCTTGTATAATGCTTTGTATGGCAGCATTTTAATACTTGTTTGATAGTTGTTATTATAAGCAAATTATGCTAGTGGAAGTTATTTTTCCCAATTACTACCAAAGTCAAGAACACAACATCGTAATATGTCTTTTAACACCTGAAAACATACTATATATACTTAGTTTAATTTTTTTTATTTGTTACAATATACTTATTAATATTTATTAAGTTACCTGTATCACTCTTTTAGGCTGCCTATCTATTTATGGATGGAATGTAGTACTGAAGTCCAACTTAGTACCTAGTAATTCTTGAAGTTTCTTTTAGAACATGTTGTATAATGGGGATCTCTATTAGAGATGATAGAGCAAAGCACATCATGCAATCTTACAATCCCACTGATATAAATCTCCACTAGTTTTACCAGTGGGTAATCAGTCTTTACTGTTATGAAATGTGTAGACTTATTCAACCTATCCATAATCACCCATATTGAATCATGTTGTTTTATGGTGAGTGGTGATCATGAAACAAAGTCTATCATGATACGGTCCCATTTCCACTAGGGTATAGTGATAGGCTGAAGCAACCTAAAAGGAACTTGATGCTCAGCTTTCACTTACTGATAAATTAGGCACTTGGTCACAAAATCACCTATTTTTCTTTTCATCCCAGGCCACCAATAATGAGCCTTTAGGTTTTGATACATTTTGGTGCTACCTGGGTGTATTGTATAATTGCTACTGTCAGCTTCAATCAAAATATTTCTTTTCAACTCACCATTATTAGGTATATAGATTCTCCTCTTGTAATGTAAATAGTCTTTAGTGCGTATGGAAAATTCACTATCTTTTCCTTCACAAATTTGGGTGATAATGGAAGCCAACTGCTTATCTTACCTCAAGGTGGCTTTCACTTATTGCAACAAGTCGAGTTTAAGCTGCATTTCTACCATAATTATTCCATCTTGAGACATAGATAACCCGATATTCATAGCTCTTAAGGCTATATGAATAATGTTATTTAATTATTTGCATATATTATGTTCTTACATGGTAGGAAAAATTTTAAGTATCAAAGTGAAATTGTTACCTGCCATATGTTTTTAATTGAGTGCATTAGCTACTACATTTGCCTTGCTTGGGTGGTAATCAATGAGACAGTCATAATCTTTTATAAGTTTTAACCATTGTCTTTGTCTTAAATTAAGCTTTTTCTGTGTGGGCAAATACTTTAGGCTCTTGTGATCAGTATAAATATAGCATTCCTCACCATATAAATAATGTCTCCATATCTTTAATGTAACTACTATAGGTAGGGTAGTTCCTTTCATATGGTTTAAGCTATCGTGAGGCATAGGCAATTACCTTACCTTCTTGCATAAGTACATAGCCAAGCCCATTTTTGGAGGCATCACTATATATCACAAAGTCCTTACCTGAAGTTTATTGGGTAAGAATTAAAGCTTCTGTTAACATTTTTTTAAGTTGCTCAAAACTCTCTTGACATTTTTCTGTCCATTCGAATCTCACATTTTTCTATAGTAGCCTTGTAAGCAAGACTGCAGTTAGGGAAAAACCTTTTACAAATCTCCTATAATACCTGGCTAGACCAAGGAAGCTTTTAATCTCTGTAACATTTCTGGGAGCCTTCCACTCAACGATAGCTTTAACCTTCTTAGGATCAACCTTTATACCTTCAATTGATACCATATGACCCAAAAAAGCAACTTTTTCTAGCCAAAATGCACATTTACTAAATTTAGCATATAACTGTTTATCTCTCAAAGTCTGTAGCATGATCCAGAGATGCTAATCATGCTCCTTTAAGATCTTGAAATACTACTACAATGTAAATTTTATTACCCTAGTCTTTAAGACTTAGATAGAGTGAGTAGAGTGTCGACTATTAGGAATTAATATATATATTTTCTATTAGTCGAATAGATACAAAGATGGATAAGCAATGATAACTTTGGATGAATTGTTTATACTATAGTTTTTAATCTATAAACTAATAATCAAAGCTAATTTTGTAATTGGCAATACTATCAAATAAGATATCGGAATTACAAGTCATAAATTGATTAAATAAAGATTTAATGGAACATATATGCATGCAATGATTGGAGAATAAGGCCTACTATCCTTAAGTGCATTTCTCATTATCAAATAAGGACATTCCCATCTAGAGTTTAAAAGCGCTCTTATGTCATTATGAAGATAGATGAAAACTATAAAGTTCTACACCTATTTTTTAACCCTTAAAAGTGAAATCCTTGTCTCCTAAGTGATTTCTAGACTTTAAGTAAGTTCAATTGCTTATCCACCCAAATGCTTTAATTCTCATTATGAACAAATTAATTAACAAATTATATATGGTGATCAAGCATACATAACAAGTTAGGCACCCAATTGAACTTAAATCATTCATACATTAACACAAAACATTGTTATTAATAAAGATCAATCCATACTTACAATTCTAACAAACAAGTTAGCCTAAATACATATTGTCAAAACAATAAACACAAAGAAGAAAATGATATCAAGCATTGATCTAAAGATAAAAAGAAAAAAGAATAGTGTATGACTCCTTAATGTTTCTTCAGAAAAATACTTGAATGTTGAATGACCTCTTTTGATCTCTATTCTTCCTTGGAGTAATTTTTTTCCTTATAATCTTTTCTAATTGTTTTTGTAGTTACTAAAAGTTTTTTTCTTTTTTCCCAAAATGTAGTTATCTTTATGTATTTGTAGGCCCCAAGGTGTCCCAAATGATGCTTTTTCGGAGAGAGGCATAAACTTAAAGAGGCATGTGAAGGATTGCAAAGGTTGGCTTTGGTGACGACTCGACACACTGGTGCCAAGTTGGATGAGTTGGCACAGGCAGGCTTTGTGATGAGTCAGCACCTTTATCTCAATTCAGCACACATCTAACTTCTTCAAGACTCCATTCAGCAAGGTACAAGTCAGCATCCTGAGTAACTGTAACGAGTTGGCACATGACATAGGCTCCAAAACCTCTTTAAAGTCCTTTTCTTCAATTTTTCAATAAAAATCTGTCAATTAGGCTTCAAATCATCCATTTAGACACACTTATCCTACAATATAAAGAAGACATGAAAAGTAGCATAGAAATAATAAAATAAACAAAACACAAGCATTAAACTCACAAAATGATACATAACTAAACAAAATGGCTATCAAATACACTAGAATATTATCAATAAACACCACCATAAATTGATCTAAATAAAGATGAAAAATTCTATTAATTAACTCCATCAATGTCACCGGTACATTTGTAAGGCCAAACAGCTTAACCAAAAACTCATGTCTATATCTAGGGTGGAAAGCTGTCTTTGGTACATCAGCTTCCTTTACCTTTAGCTGGTGATAGCCTAATTTCAAATCAATTTTTGAAAACATACCGGCTCCTTTCGATTGATCAAACAAATCGTAAATTTTAGGCAATGGATATTTGTTCTTTATGGTAACTTTATTTAATTGCCTATAATCGATGCATAGCCAAATAAATCTATCTTTCTTTTTTACAAACAACACTGGTGCTCCCCAAGATTACACACTAGGGTGAATAAATCCCTTATCAAGTAATTCTTGCAACTGTATTTTAAGTTCTTTTAATTTTATAGGTGTCATCCTGTAAAGAGCAATAAAAATGGGAGTTGTACCAAAAACCATATCTATAGTAAATTTAACTTCTTTTTCAAGTGGTAACCTAAATAACTCATCGAGAAAGACATATGAGAAATCACAAATGGTGGGAATATCACTAACACGGGGCTTTTTCTTCCTAATGTCCAACACACGGGCTAGGTAAGTTTCACAACCCTTCCTAATCAAACTTTTTCCTGTAGTAGCAGAAATAAAATTGGAAAAAAATATGATCTTTCCCTCCACAACTGTGATTTCTTGATCATTTGGGATTTTTAAGGTGACTCGCTTTATTCGACAGTCAACCATAACCCAGTGCTCATGCAATCAATCTACACCCAGAATAATATCAAATTCATTAAAAGGAAGATCAATTAAGTTTATAGGAAAGATATATGGTTGAATTTGGATAGGGCAATCTTTATATACTTTGTTTAAAATCACATTATATCCTAAAGGATTACTTACAAGGATATCTTGATATAATTGTACTATTTTTAACCCTTTCCCTTGTGCAATAGTGGTGTTAATATATGAATGTGTGGACCCTGGATCAATCAAAGCATAAACATAATCGTTAAAAAGTAGAATTTTACCCACAATAATGTCTGGTACATTTTGATCTTCTCTGGCTCTGACAACATAAGTACGAACTAGTGAATGCTCATTTATCCTTTTCTGAGATTGAGCTAGTCTTCTAAATGTTGGACCTCTAATGGTAGAACCCCTACCTCTACCTCTCTATGTTGTAGAATTAGATCTATCTAGGATGCTGATGTAGCTCCCTAGGCTTTAAGACAATCCCTTTGGAAATGATCCTTGGATCCACATCTAAGGCATGCTCTCCGTATGTTTCTTTCTACAATGCTCAAAAATGGGTACAGTCCCTCAACCTACCCCTCTGGGTGTGCTAGCTACAGATACTACTGGGGTATTAGCCTGAGTTGTAGGTCTCTAACTTTAGGCCTGTGATGGTATAGATGCATGTGACTGTGCTGAAATACCTTTAAATTTCTTGTTAAATGTGCTAGGAGATCTAGCTTAAGATGTATTCCTTGTCTACTAGAATCTAACATGTCTACTAGCTTCATCCATCTGCATAGCCTCAACCTAGATAGCTGCACTCACTAAAGATCTCAAATTTATGTACACCTAAGCGGTAACAGCCTCCTTGATTCTATTACGGAGACCCTGCTCAAATCGTTGACATGACTTCTCTAGTGGTATATTATAATCTATCACATAAGCACTAAGACACTTAAATTTTCGCTCAAATTCTTGAATAATCCGATTCCCCTACCTTAATCTCTAGAAAGCATCCTCCATAAACATTTGATATTCTTTTCCAAGTACATTTCTTTAAACTGATTCAAAAAAAAAAGTCCCAAATCAAATTAGTTGCAGGGACATGTCTCCTCACTAAATCCAACCAAGTATAAGCTAGTCCCTGTTAATGCCAATATGCCCTCCAACATCTCTTTAGGCAAGCTATGTGTAATCTCAAACAATTTTTAATCTTATGCAACCACTCCTCTACTTCTGTGGCTGTAGTATTGTCCCTACCATAAAAGTCCTCCCCCCCCCCCCAAGCTTTTTAATTGCTCTAAGATAGATTTTGTTAAGTCACTAAAATTCCATATATTTGCTTGATTTTTACTCATCATTCTGTGTTCTTTCAAGTTAGTTTTAGGAAATTTTCATTGGTTTATTTATGTTGCTAACTGTAGGAGCAGATTTTGAAAAAGTTATACTTTTGAGGCTAAAGGGAGCTGATCTAGAGAAGTATAGAATTTTTGGAGCAAGTTAGTGGTTAAAGCTTTAATTTTGGAGTAAAAAAGGTAGTGTTTTTAGGAGTTAAACTTACTTTAGTAATTTTATTTTTTTTTCCAAGTTTGATTAAGACTCTTTTTCTTTTCCTATTTTGGAGAATACTTAAGAGGTGAGAAAGATCATATTTGATCATCTTCTTCCTCCTGCATTTTCTATAACTCCAATTCGGTAATAAGGAATTTCTCTTAGCTTTTAACTTTTATTTTGTGAATTCTTCATGGCCATACGTGACTAAATTGTTATTTTCAGTTAAAGATTGATTTAAGGCTAGGATTTCTTTTACTGTGAGATTGTTGTATGTGGCTAAATTGTTATGTTCATGTTATTTAGTATGGTTTAGGGAAACTATATCTTAATTATTATTTATTGAGTGTGCAATAAGAGCTCGTTGTGCATTTAATTAATTAATATATTGCTAATTGAATTTGCTAAATCTATAATTGTTTAGTGAAGTCAATAATCAATAGCAATTAGGGTAGCTTCCTCACAAGGGTTGTTATTCTAAGTAAATACGTGATTTGATCTAAATCGATCTCACTTGTAGGTTGGTTAGCTTAGGTTTAGTCTTTCTATTTCGTAATGCTGTCAATAGATTAAATTCTTTTGCTTATTAAAGGGTTATTTGTTGGCTAGGAATTAATTATAGTCTTACTTGATTAATTCACTAATACAGAAAGATTAGGTCAGAAGTGCAAAGCCAACGACTATAAGTGGTCCATTGTTTGATTTTTAGAATTATTTCTCCGTCGATGATTAGTTGATTAAATCATGTGCTGCAAATATCTTTAACTAGAATTTATCATCCACTGAATTTTTCTTAATTAATCTTCTACATATTTATTTATTTATTTTAGTTTATTATTTCTTAATTCTTAATTTATAAAAATCCCCCATTCAATTTTATTATTAAAAACCTAGTTGTTCAGAATTATTTCAATTCTAATCTCTATGGATTCAACCCTTTCTTGGCTTAATTACAATTTATTTATCTAGGATAAGTTTGGTATTTATTTTTGGTGGCTTTAACAACCATCAAATTTTGCCACCATTGTTGGGGACTATTCTAACTTGATTTAATTTGTTAATGACTAGGCCTGAAATTTTGGGAGAACTTTTATTTTATTCAGAAATAGAGAAAATAGCCCAAAGACTAAAGAAGCAGACAAATATGCACAAAGAACTTGCTGAAATTTCTTTCAAACAGCAAAACGAAGAAGAGGTAGCTAATTTTACTAAATTTCCAATCGAAATAGAAGAGGAAAATATGGTGAAAAGGAATTTGAGGCAGTTACGCGCCCCACCATTGGACTAGCAGCCCCTATGCATCACGTATCCAGCAGTGGACACTGTTTTTAAACTGGAATTAGGGTTGATTCATTTATTACCCACTTTTTGTGGCTTGAAAAATGAAGATCCTCACAAACATCTAAAGGAATTACATGTAGTTTTCTCCAGAATGAAGCCACATGGAGTTACTGAAGAACAAGTAAAATTGAGGGCCTGTTCATTCTCTTTAGCCGACTCAACAAAGGATTGGTTATTAAATTTACCATTTGGAGCTATCACAACATGGACTGATATGGTAAGATTGTTCTTAGATAAATTTTTTCAGCATCTAGAGCTGCTATAATTCATAGAGAAATTAGTGGGATTAGACAAAGGGATGTAAAGTCACTTCATGATTATTGGGAAAGCTTTAAAAAATTATGTGCAAGCTGTCCCTAACATGGCATAATAGATCAATCCTTTATTCAATATTTTTATGAGGGAATGTTGAGCACGAAAATAAAAATGATTGATGTAGTAAGTGGTGGAAGCATTACCAACAAAACTCCAATGCAAGCTAGAGAGTTGATTCAAAATATGGTAGCCACTTCCCAATGATTTGAGAGATACTGAGACTGTCCAAGATGAATAAATGAGGTACAATCTTCTTTCCTTGAAGAAAAACTTCATAATCTAACTCTTTTTATCCAAAATATGGCTGCAGGTAAAACTCCCCAAGCTCAAGTGTGTGAAATTTATGTCTATGCTAGAAAAATAACTAAAATGTGCCCCACGCTGCAAGATGACTCATAAGAATAGGTGAATGCACTAGGTGGATGTGCTGGACAGCCCTATAGAAAATATGATTCATACTGGAACACATATAACTCGAGGTGGTATGATCATTCCAACTTCAGCTATGGTGCGAGGTAAAAAAATTCACAACAACAATTCCATCCAAGACCACCATAACAGTCCCCTCAACCAACTCCTATGTTAGGTATGTCTCTTGAACACATTGTTCACTCTTTAGCAGCTAATATGAAAGAACTTCAACAGAATAAAGAAAAGATAGATTCAAGGATTTAGAATTTGGAAAAATAAGTGAGCCAAATAGTGATGTCTTTGAGTAGAATAGAGTCTCAAGGAAGTTTGCCCTAATAAACCATAAAGAACCCAAGGCAAAATGTGAGTTCAATTGTCTTAAGGAGTGGAAAAGAGCTTAAATAACCCCTGCCCAAGGGAGATAACTAGAAAATGGCAAGGGAAGTGGAAAAAGAGATAAAATTTGAGCAAAAAGAATAGCACACAAGTAAAAATTCATAATAGCCCCCTGTTTTAGTTATACAGCCCCCATTTCCTGAAAGTTTCACCAAATCAAAGAAGAAAAAAGATGAAAAAGACATATTTGAGACTTTTCACAAGGTTGAGGTAAATATTACTTTGAATGATGCTATTAAACAAATACCTAAGTATGCAAAATTTCTCAAAAAAACCTTTGTACTAACAAGAAAAAATAGGTTGGATATGAGAAAATAATTGTGAATGAGAATGTTTATGATGTTATTTAAATAAAAATGCCTCAAAAATGCAAAGATAAAGGTATGTTCGCTATTTCCTATAAAATTGGTAATTTAAGTATTAATAGAGCTATGTATGATTTAGGTGTCTATAAATGTCATGCCTAAATCTATTTATTCCTCTTTAAATGCTGGACCTTTAGAAGAAATAGGAATAGTTATTCAATTAGCAAATAGGTCGATTGTTTATCTCGAGGGGTTGTTGGAGTATGTGTTAGTTCAGGTTAATGGTCTTATTTTTCCTATTGATTTTTATGTAATTGATATGGAAGATGATGACAAATCTTTAGAATCATCTGATATTCTTTTAGGGAGACCGTTTCTTCAAACTGCTAGGACTAAAATTAATGTGTACAAAGGTACTTTCACTATGGAATTTGATGATGAAATAGTGCAATTTAATGTGTATAATGCTACAAAATATCCATGTGAAATGTCCTTTGTATGTGGAATTGATATCATTGAACCATTGACTCAAAAGTATTTGAAATGAGTAGAGATGATAAGTTATAGGTTGCAGTGGATGAAAATGTTCACAGGGATAGAATCAAAGCACTTAAGGAGGAGCTAAATATACAAGAAGAGTTGCAGGAAGTAGTGCTGGAGTTGGAAGCCTTGAAGCCAGTGGTAAATGCACCTAACCATTTGGAATTACGTAGCACTAACAAAAATCTTTTAGCATCTATTTTACAGCACCTAAATTGGAGCTTAAGGTGTTGCCCGACCACTTGAAATATGCTTACTTGGGTAAGGAGAAAACACTTCCAGTGATTATCTCCAATAAGCTGAATTCTAAAGAAGGAAAGCTACTGGTCCAAGCTTTAAGAGAGCATAAAGAGGCAATTGGATGGACCATTACTGATATTGAAGGCATAAGTCCCTCCACTTACATGCATAGGATTCATTTAAAAGACAACATTAAGCCAAGTAGACAAGCATAAAGGCATTTAAATCCACCAATGATGGAAGTTGTGAAAAAGGAAATCCAAAAAATGCTAGATGTCGGAGTAATTTACCCCATTTTGGACAGCAATTGGGTGAGTCTAGTCCAAGTTGTACCCAAAAAGATAGGAATCACAGTAGTGGAGAATGACTAAAGCAAATTGGTACCCACTCAAGTTCAAAATAGGTAGATGGTTTGTATAGATTATAGGAAGTTGAATGCCTTTACTGGAAAAGATCATTTTCCACTTCCTTTTATTGATCAAATGTTGGAAAGGCTTACTGAAAAATCTTACTATTGTTATCTTAATGGTTATACAGGTTTTATCAAATACCAATAACACCCGAGGACCAAGAAAATACCACCTTCACTTACCCTTTTAGCACATTTTCTTATAGGAGGATATCATTTGGATTGTGCAATGCTCCAGTAACTTTTCAATGGTGTATGGTAAGCATCTTTTTAGATTATGTGGAGAAAACAATAGAGGCATTTATGGATGATTTTACGATTTATGGTAACTCTTTCCATAAATGTCTATCTAATTTAATCAAGGTTTTGAAAAGATGTCTAGAGTCCAATTTGGTTCTAAATTAAGAAAAATGCAATTTTAAAGTAGATCAAAGGTTGATTTTAGGTTATATCGTGTCTTCCAAAGGAATAGAGGTAGATAAAGCAAAAATTAATGTTTTTCAATCTCTTCCTTACCTTGCTAGTGTGCAAGAAATTTGTTCTTTTTTGCACATGAAGGTTTTTATAGCCGCTTTATCAAAGACTTCTCCAAAATCACCCAACCATTATGCAAATTGTTGCAAAAGGATGTGGTATTTGGGTTTGATTAAGCTTGTAAAGATGCATTTGAACAACTAAAGGAAGAGCTAATTTTTGCAACTATAATCCAACCTGCCAACTAGAATTTCCCTTTCAAAATAATGTGTGATGCCAGTAACCATACTGTAGGGGCTATTCTTGGTCAACGAATTGGAAAAAATCCGTATGTGATTTATTATGCTTTAAGAACACTGGATTGTGCCCAAAGCAATTACTCTACAACGGAAAAAAAAAACTCTTAGCTATTGTTTTTGCTTTAGAAAAATTTTAACAATATCTATTGGGTACTAAAGTGATTATTTTTTCTAACCATATAGCACTGGGGTATTTGTTGAAGAAGAAAGAAGCTAAATCCCGCTTAATTCAATGGATCTTCTTATTGCAAGAGTTTGATATTGAATTTGCATATGAACATTTATTTGCTATAAATACCATCATCCATTAGTATGCTAACATTATGAATTTCTTGTTTACAAGTGTTGTCCCTGAAGAGTTTTCCAAGTTTAAGAAGGACAAGTTGAAGAGAGATGCCAAATACATTGCTTGGGATGAACCATATTTATGGAAGTGCCGCTCTAACTAAATTATTAGACGATGTGTTCCAAAAGATGAAGTGCAATCTATACTATAGTTCTGTCTCACTGAGGCATATGGGGGTCATTTTGGAACCAAAAGAATAGTCCGAAAGGTATAAGAATGTAGTTTATGTTGGCTTAATTTATTTTGTGATGGTTATTTGTACTATAAGTCATGTGATAAGTGTCCAAGAATATGTAACTTAGGACACAGAGATTAAATGCAACTCATATCTATATTAGTTTGTGAAATATTTGATGTGTGGAATATTGATTTCATGGTTTATTTTCCTTCTTCTTTTGGCAATACTTATATTTTACTTGTAGTTGATTATATTTCTAAATGGGTTCAGGCTAAAGCCACAAAGACTGATAATGCCAAAACTGTTGTGAATTTTTTCAAAAATAATATATTTTGCAGGTTTGGTTCTCTAAGAGTGCTCATAAGTGACAAAGGGACACATTTTTACAAAAAAATAATGGATGCCCTGCTTAAGATATATAAGGTCACACATCGCTTATCGACTGTTTACCATCCTCAGACTAATGGACAAGCTAAAATTTATAATATAGAGGTCAAGTCTATATTGAAAAAGATGATAAATCCGACTAGGAAGGACTGGAGTTCAAAGCTAGAAGATACTCTATAGGCCTATAGGACACCTATCGATATGTCCCTATATCAACTAGTATATGGCAAACCATGTCATTTATTAGTGGAGTTAGAAACCAAGCATTTTGGGCCATTAAATGATGCAACATGGCATTGGATGTAGCGGGTGACAACTAAAAATTACAGTTGCAAGAGCTGGAAGAATTAAGGAACGAAGTGTATGAAAGCTCAAAAATTTATAAGGAGAAAACAAAGAAATTTCATGACAAAATAATTTCTTGGAAAGAATTTCAAATAAGATAGAAAGTTTTACTTTTTCATTCGCATTTGAAATTATTTCCAGGGAAATAAGATCTATATGGATAAGACCTTTTGTTGTTACTAATGTCTTTGCTCATGGTGCAGTAGAAATTCAGAGTATAGAAAATGGCAAGATTTTTAAAGTCAATGGACATCGCCTAAAACCATTTTATGAAAGATTTTTAGCACAAGGCAATGTGCAGTCTCTGCTTGCCATGCCTAGAGAGGAGAATTAATTCCAGGAATGTTTGGCCAAATAAGTTAAAGAGAGGTGTTACTGGGAGGCAACCCAATGATCAACCTTGTCTAAGGCTGTTCTGTTACCGTTTAAATTTAAATTTTAGTACCTTTTGTTTTTTTTTCATGTTTTACTAACTTTTGCCTATTTTAATAAGTCTTTAACTAATTTTTATTTTTATTGTTGCAGGTAAAGTGAGCAGCTAGTTAGATTTATGGTGGAAAGATTAAAATAAAGTTTCATTTCTTTTTATTAAAAAAGGGGGCACGTGAATCTAAATTTGGCAAGCAAATGAGTTTTAAAGAGTGGGTTTTCTGGGATTTTTAAAGCTAAATTTGGATTTTAATGGTAAAAGTCCATTACTTATTTTCATGGGTTTAAAAATAATTTGGGTTTTTATTCTTGGTGGCCTTTTATTGTCTCTATGGTTTTTAAATTCATTTTAACCCATTAACATTTTTACCCCCACAGTTGTAAAATTGCTTTACCCTAAGTTAATTATTTTTTTCACTTTCACTATTGGCCATCTTCTTTACCCACAAACCCTAATACCATCTTTTAAAGTTGCTGATCTAGATCCATCTGCCACCCACCCGTGCCCTGCCATAAGACCACCGCCCTGCCGTGCACAAGATGCAATGCGCCCGTACCAGCTCGCCAGCAAGCTCCGCAGGACTGAAGCCCCACAATAGCTCGCAGGCACCATAAGCAGCCCAAGCAGCAAGCAATGCTGCCGCTTAAGCCGTAGTAGTAGAGAGGGACAATCGCCAGTCGCAGCAAGCTAGTGATGCATACCAGCAATCGCAGGCCAACGACTCGTGCTAGCAGCCATAACCGCAACAGGCTAGTGATGCACCAGCTACCACAGGCGCCACTGATCCATCCGTTCAAACATACCAAATGCGATGCCACACCAGATCTGCCAGTTACAATCCAATTACTTATGAGTCTTACCAAGTGTAGCTCAATTTAGTCAATGACAGTACCTCAAATGATGAGCCAAGCAATGACAACGAGCTAATTACTACCAAGCCACAAAAAAATTAGCTCATTTAGCAACTGGAAAGAGTTGATTTTTGCCAACTGCGCACGAGCTAAGAGGTAACCTTCAATTTGATGATGAAGACCACAAAAATAAGTACTATTTTCTTGAAAATTTAGATATTGTGCCTAATAGGTCTTTCGATGAATCTGCTTTGCATGCTTTAGGATTGTTGGATGAAATATTTGACTTAATTGATAATAATAGCTGGTATACCTTTTTTATGATCAATTTTCCTTTGTATGATGCTTTGATCAAAGAATTTTATAGCACATTTAAATTTGATTGCCATGAACCTGATTTTAATTTAGCCTTCCCATTTTTTCTGGCCTATCACATGCTTGGTCATTTTAAATATTTTTCTATCACTGCATTTAATGTTGCTATGGGGTTTGTCACTGAAGCTGATTCTAAAACTAGTGTTTATTTAGATATGTTATGTGATTATACGGATGATTTTGATGCATTAGCAATCTATAGAGAATTAAGTGGCATGCCTAATGTTGACTTTTTGCCTAAAATATCTAAATTATTTTATATCCAAAGTGCCACTTTGAGAGTTATTCATTATTTTTTGGCCATTAATTATTTTGCCCACAATGATGATAGTACTGTTGTTACCAAAGTCGAATTGTTTTTTTTTTGTGGTATATGATTCATAGGAAAAAGGTTAATTTGGGGCATTGGCTTGTGGTCAAATTGGACAAACTATCTTTGCAACCTAGGAAGCTATATTTAGGATCTTTAATTATCCATTTAGTTGCTAAAGTTGGCTTGGTTGATGAGGCCACTACACAAATGCATTTTATTTATTCCATGCCTCCTATGGACATAATGTTTTTGGATAAATTACACTTATTACATTCTGGAAAGCAAGGTATCATTTTTTTTATGGTTGCAGGTGCTTTAGCCAAGAATGGAATTTTCAAGAAGGGTACCAAAAAGAAAGCTCCAAAAGCATCCTCACATGCCATTGCCTTTGCTCCTCGGACAACCATGCCTAGCATTGTTGAAGCACGCCTTGAGCATATTGATTCTGCTGTCACCACGCTGTCCGCCAGTGTCACCCAGTTGCAAGCAAACCTTTTAGCCTATTTTCAGCATATGGGGTTCACCCCACCTCATCCTTTGAATCAATGATAGGCCAGCACACTCCTCCTCCACCAGGGCAATATTCTTTCCCTCTTTTTTGTTTCTTTATTTTGATGCCCTTTGCCCGACGATTGTGTGATAATTCTACATTGAGGACAATGTGAGGAGAAAGTGTGGGGGAGGATTTTGACATAGAAGTGTTGTGTGATTGATTTTTGTGAATTCTTATATGATTGCTTTGTGGTGATGTGTTGGAAATTGTGAAAGAAGAAATAGTTGCTAATTTTTGTGTTCATATTTTGGATGGTTGCTTTAGGACTTAGTGTGTTGATAATTGTGTGTTGATGTTTTATGGGGATTCTTAGCGGATATACTAAATTTGGTGTGCATATTTTGTCGTTAAAGCTTGGTTAATAGATCAATTTTTAGTTAAATTAAGTGTTACTGGCATGACGCTTGTCCTATGTTTTTTAATGTCTAAAAATTTGCTTTTTGATCTATTTTCCTAAGTGTTTTGTTGAACTTCACTCTATTTTCAAAAGAAAAAATTTCATATAAAATTAATTCCTTGACTATTTAATTCTAACTTGTTACAATGTTAGTCAAAAAATGAGTCAACTTCTTGATGGTTTGTTCTTTTTCATACATCTCATGGTGGCCTTGGCTTTCTTTTGAATTAGAAACTTCAAGGCTTACTTTAAAAGGTGAAATAGACTTTTGCATGGAATTAATTTGGAATCTTTGCATCTTAGGTATTTGTTAAAACTAGTTGGGAGATCAAGTAATTTTGTGTTTTTTATGGTTTGGAAATTTGGTTACCACGATCCTATGAAAAAAAAAGTGAGATTATAAAATAAATTTTACTCCGCTGTCCGCTAAAAATTTGGACATGAGTAGAGCTAGTAGTCGCTTGGATTTGTGTGGTCTGAGTAACTAAGTGCATACAGGTTAGAATCAGATGCCATTGCATAAAAAAAAAGACCTCTACATTCCTTATCAGCATTTCTAGTCTTTCCCAAGAAAAAAAAAAGAAAATAAGAAAAGAAAAAAATAATAAAAGCATCAAAAGTAAAAATGATGCCAAAAATAAAAAATTTTGGTAGCTTAATTCCCTTGCCTGTGAAAATTTTTGTGTGTGTTGTCTTATCTAGTTTGCCAATTTATCTTCTTGTAGTGATTTATTTTTTAACTAAGACCTTAAAACTCTTGCGTGCTTAAAATTTTGTGAGTCTTGTTGTTTTTGGTTTGAAAAGCCCATGGTATGATATGGATTTGTAGGAAATCATTTTGAATGTTGTTCTTTGATTTGCTTTGCATTTTAATAAGGTTGAAGCTTTTGGGGTCATGTTTTTTTTTAGGATAAGAATGTTTTTGAAAGGATTGATTATGTTGTTTGACTAATGCTTGAGGACAAGCATGGGATAATTGTGGGGGAATTTGTTAAGTCTCTAAAAATGCATATATTTGCTTGATTTTTACTTATCATTTTGTGTTCTTTCAAGTTAGTTTTAGGGACTTTTCATTGGTTTATTTATTTTGCTGACTGTAGGAGTAGATTTTGAAAAAGTTATACTTTTGAGGTTGAAGGGAGCTAATTTGGAGAAGTATAGAATTTTTGGAGCAAGTTGGTGCTTAGAGCTGATGGATATTAAATTTTGGAAGTTGCCTTGCCCAAGGTAGGAAGCCAACGTTAAGGTTCAAGCCTTGCCTAGGAGCCTTGCCCAAGGGACTTAACAGTGGAGTTACGATTTTAATATGTCTCTTGTGCGAATTTGATCTAGCCGCCACTTCTACTATAGATATTATTTAGGAATGTTAATACTTTCATTTAGAAGTAAAAAGGACGGTGTTTTTAGGAGTTAGACTTACTTTAGGAATTTTATTTCATTTTTTCTTCCAAGTTTGATTAGGACTCTTTTTCTTTTCCTATTTTGGAGAATACTTAAGAGGTGAGAAAGATCAGATTTGATCATCTTCTTCCTCCTGCATTTTCTATAACTCCAATTTGGTAATAAGGAATTTCTCTTAGCTTTCAACTTTTATTTTGTGAATTCTTCATGGCCATACGTGGCTAAATTGTTATTTTTAGTTAAAGATTGATTCAAGGCTAGGATTCCTTTTACTATGAGATTATTGTACTTAATTTTTGTTCTTGATTTTATTCAGTGTTTGTGTTATTTACTGTAATTTAGGAAAATCATATCCCGATTATTATTTATTGAGTGTGTAATAAAAGCTCATTATGTATTTAATTAAGTAATATATTGCTAATTGAATTTGCTAAATCCGTAATTATTTAGTGAAGTCAATAATAAGTAGCAATTAAGGTAGCTTCCTCATAAGGGCTATTATTCTAAGTAAATGCATGATTTGGTCTAAATCGATCTCACTTGTAGATTGGTTAGCTTAGGCCGGGTCTTTCTATTTCGTAATGTTGTCAATAGATCAAATTCTTTCACTTATTAAAGGTTTGTTTGTTGGCTAGGAATTAATTATAGTCTTACTTGATTAATTCACTAATATAAAAAGATTAGGTCAAAAGTACGAAGCCAACGACTATAATTGGTCCATTGTTTATTTTTAGAATTATTTTTTCTTCAATGATTAGTTGATTAAATCTTGTGCTGCGAATGCCTTTAACTGGAATTTATCATCCATTGAATTGTTCTTAATTAATCTTCGGCATATTTATTTATTTCAGATCATTATTTTTAATTCTTAATTTATAAAAATCTCCCATTTAATTTTATTGTTAAAGACTTGGTTGTTTAGAATTATTGCAGTTCTAGTCCCTATAGATTCGACCCTTTCTTGCCTTAATTACAATTTATTTGTCTAGGATAAGTTTGGTATTTATTTTTGGTGGCTTCGACACCCATCAAATTTCCTAGGTAGAGGAAGTGGCTATTGCTGGGGCTATAGAACTAGCAGGGATTGTACCCTCTAATACAATAAATCTACCACCAATTATATAAAATCTAGTGGGGCAGCTGGTGCTGGTAGTGGTGGTGCCTAAGCTGTTGGAGGTTCTACAGGTACAACAAAAGGTGGTGTGAGTGGTCTTGGTTGGTGGCCAACCTATCTATCACTCACACTCACAAATGCTTCACTCTCTACCTCATCAGTAGTTTCTACACCTCTTCTACAACCAGATGCCATTCTTTACACTTTAAAACAAAGGGGACAGGCAAAGATTAATTCCCAAAATCACTTTATTTATTTCAGTATTCATTTATGAACTCCGACCTTAGGACCGCCTAAAACTTGCTCTAATACCAAAATGTAACACCCTATACTTAGATAGTGGCCCGATAAATGGATTATACACTTGACGACGATAAAGGCATAACATTTTTTCTTTATTATATCTTATTGAATTTTTATAGCCTAAAACTCGTTTCTTATAAACTAAATCAAACATGGTATTTTATTGCCAGTGTCGCCATTCACGCTACTTACTTGGTCAATTACTATTTTGGTCTTAAAAATTCGGATAACATAACAACTATAATATTAGCCTAACCCCCTACCAAAATACAAATAAACACTTTTAATAATCAAATCCTCTTCCTCCTAAACTGCAACAATTTAAAAGCACTTTTAATTAATCCATTCATCAACCAAACCACATTCACTAAATACATTCACATGCATTACATATTTAATTTTACCTTAGGCTTATACTTATCTGATTTAACTCATATTACAACCCACAAAATTTAATATACCTAGTTCTAAAATACATGCCAAAACTTTTCTACTGCTTCATACAATTATTCTCAAAATTTAGAGTCCTTGTGTACATGCCATGTGGTTTAGCTTAAAGTTCTTCATGGTTCATCCTTCTTGCACTTGTCCCCTACAAGTAGTAAAGCAAACTACACGCGAAGCCAATTGATCAGTAGTGGTAATTCTACTAAAATATTTCATAAATTCATACACGCATTCAATTGTGTTAATTTCAGTTGTATTGACTTGTGACTCAAGCTTCTCAATTATTAATATATATACTCACTATTTTATTTCTTTTTCTAAGATATATATATATATAGTATTTTATTCAATTTATTCGCATATTACCTAATTACATTCATTTTTTTATCATCTAATATTCTTACCTTATTTTACTCTACTTTGACCCAAGCTACTACAATTTCTTATTTGAATCATTTAAACCTTAAATTCCTACCAAATTCAAATTTTACTTTTTAGGCCCCCAAACTTTGCATAAATTACGATTAAATATCTAGCTGCCAATTTATACATATTTCACTATATTAAAATTTTAAGGCTTCACATTGCAATCCAATTACATAATATATCATATTTATTCCTTTTACTTGCAATAATTTATTTTTTTTCTTTCTCTTATAATCACAATTAACTAAATAACTTATTCATTATCCACATATTTACCAATTCCACTATTTTGCCTATAGTATCCTAGTGGAGACCAAACAAATGATATGGATGTGTGGGACTATGGTCTTCAAGGTCTGAAATAGTCATTTTCACTAAATGTTTTCTTACTTTTTTTACTTTCAGTGTGGAACCTCCTTTGGCCCACTATGCAAGTCGTCATGATTTGCTATCGTGGTATAATATACAGTGTCCCTATGGCTACTCAACTACATCACATAACTAATTTCTCTACTAGTTACTGAGGGTAAAATATATCAATCATACATAATTCATGTTTAATGCCAAAGCACACATTCTTCTCATAACATTCATAAATGTTATGATATATTTCTTATATTTTTAACTAATAACCATCATAAATCACAATTGTCCACTTGTCATCAAATAATTATCAAATGTGTACAAGTTTACTCACTTAAAAGCATTCGATCATCATGCATGCATATTCAAGTTTGCATTTCTTCATCTTAGTGTCTTCTAATCATGCTTCAATTTATTTTATTTTATTTTTTTTGTGGGCATGATGATTAATATTTAGTTAAATTTTCCTAGGTCTGCCTTAGGTATCCCATTTGGCCATTAGTATTCCATTACACATTAAATCATTTCCTCATTTTAATCTATCATAAACATGTTTAATTCAATATATCATGCATTATTATTCTAATTTGATTAAGTTACCTTAGTACATGCTTAGTATACCAATTGGCCAAGGTAAGTTTTCATTCACAATTATTCTTTTTCTTCCTATTTTCCTTTTTATACTCATTTTTATAGTAATGTAGACACGTTGTTTCCAATTATGAAATTTAACCCCAAGAACACAATTATTTTTCTAATGTTTCCTTATATGGCCGAATTATTCCATGTACATATCAATAAATTTTCTCAATTTAATTCCATTATTCCACATATTTATCATCCAATTTCACTACTAAATCATCAATTTCAAATTCCCACATGCAATCATACATTCTTTATATATTACATAACCTAATTGTAGGAAATAAATAAGTAAAAATTCCACTAACCTCAATTCCTTGTTCTTCTAACTTCACTCTACTCTTTTCTTGCCTTTTTATTCTTTTTTCTTCTCTTCTTTTCCTTTTTTTTTTGGTCCTAACTAAATTGATGGAGGAAAAAATCCATTAGTTTTTTTTATTAATTTCACCCCGTTTCACATTAATTCAACTAATCCTAACTAATTTTCACCAAATTATAACATAAAACAAATTTTAACTTACTTGATATATTTTCCTTCCACAAATTCTTCTCAATTCAAACTTTATTCTTCACAAGACCTTTGAATACTATGAAGAGGAGGCTATATAACTAATTAATGGTGGGAATTAAAGTAGAAATTGGAGGAATTTTGGCTTAATTTGAAGAAAATAAATGGGAATTTGAAAGAGAGAATTCAACCATCACAAGAGGAGAAGAGGGTTGTGTGAGCCTTCTGGAAAATTGCAGAATTTTTCGGTTATTTATACCCCTAGGATGAATGGCTAAGATTATATCTTACAACTATTCAATCTAATGGCTAATATTTAGCCAAATGTCACTTTTCCATTGGTTTCAATTTTTTTATTAAATTCCCATCAAAATTATTCTAAAAATATTAAAAAATATTACTTAGGGAGTGTTTAAAATCTTGGGTCAAAATGAGCTCGTTTCAGTATATTTCGAAGCCTAAAAGTAAAATTATCGGTCCGAAAGTCAAATTTTCAAAGTTATCTAAAAATTCATTTATTGATTTCAAAAATTATTTGGGACTTTTTCTAATGGCATCGTGTGATCAGAATAATTTTTTGAGATCCAAAACTTTTTTTTAAGGTTGGTCAAACTTGGTCAACCTTTTTAACGATCTCGTTACTTATATCATTTTTTACTTTTTGAGGCCCATTTGACCTTAATTTTACCTCAAATTATATCACTCGACTCATCATAAATAGTAATTTTTGGTGGTCTAGAAAATTACTTGTGGGCCCTAGGTATTACTATTCACCTCGATGATATTATTCACCAAACAAAAAGTGTTATTCGCGTAGTTCGAAAATTTTGGGGCATTACATTTCCAATCACCTGGATTACATCAATTACTTATTATTCCAATGAAAGATTTTAGAAATCATTAGCATGATTATTTGCTTTTGCTTTCAAGAGATTCACAATTATTCAATAGCGAATAAAAAGAGGAAATAACATTGTGAATTAGAAATTAGAATTTTACTAAAAATTCAATTACAAAGATACATTGGTTAATGAACATTTCTATCCAAATTTCTACTAAACAACTGCTCGATGCTTTGAGACCACCTCTCCTCAACTCATGCAGTGGTGCAATCCTTTTTCTCCTCAGTTCCAAAAACTAGGATGAAAATAGAAAAGGAAATACAGACACCTAGCCATTCCCTCTCTCACAAACCATGGAAAGTAGAGGTAGGAATAAGGGAGAGGCAAATATAGATTCAATGGCAATTCACCTATTATCAACAGGTGATGCCATGATAGAGAAAAACCCATCAAAGAGCAAAGATTTATTCGACTTCCTGAAATGGTGAAAAAAAAAGGGAACTGGAGAGGCAAAGATTTATTTTTTAATCTATTGGATCTATACCCAATGAGTTTCTTCCAAAATCTACCGTTGTAAAGTGCCTGATCTATAGATCCACTACTATATTCATCAACAATGGAATTTGTAGATCCACCGCTATAAAGTGTCAGATCTGATTTAAGAAGACCTCTTCTGTCAACAAGATTTCTATAGTAACTATTTTAAAATCCTAGCCATTTTCTATCCTTCATTCCATGCAAGCCTATACTTTTTGCGATTTGGTACGCTTTTCTTTGCCACTCTTTGTGTCTTGGGTGCAAACAAATTTTCCTCACGATTCTCATTATTTCTTTCTTCATTGTTTTTTTGCATTTTCGTAATTGAAGAATCTCTTTAATTATTTCTAGAAATTGTTTGTTTGTTTATTACGGTAAACCTGTGAAATGTCTAGCTTTTATACTTAAAATATGTTCAATTAGCTTGTACTCTTGTTTGCTTCTTGGAATAGTTAAGAAAACTGCGAAAGAAAAGTATTTTATAATAATTTATATTAAATTTATAGGTCAGTTCAAATATATCCAACCTATTTAGATATTAATCCATTTATAATCATATTTTTTGATCCATTTATGATTCGTTCAAATATAACCCTCTTGTTAATGATCCAACCTAAATCCATTTATTTGCCATCTCTATGTGATGTGATACGAGTACTATATTTTTTTAAAAATGTATGATATAATATAATTTAATAGATTTTTTTTTTATAAAAACAAAGTGAAAATAATGAAAAAATAATTTAATAAAATAATATAAAATTAAAATTATATTAGAATTTAATAAGAAGACTTATTAAAATTAAATAAATGTAATAACAAAAGAAAAAAAATCATGTAATACTATTCGATAGTTTAAAAATTTAAGTAAAATTAAACCATGAGATAACCATAGTATGCTATATTCATAAAATAATTATCTTTCTGAACAATTATTTAACCAATATTATATTCCTTGCATCTCATTTCAAGTGATATTTTTGCAAAAAATTTACATATTTTTTCATATTTAATATACACTATTGTATTTAATAGAATGATAAATTTAATTTTAATTATATAAAAATTAAATTGTATATTCAAAATTAATAAAAGGTAAAATTAATCTATTGTTAGTATTTTTTTATAAAATTAAAATTTTATAATTATTTTTTTAATTTTAGTATTAAATCAAAAGTGATTATTTAAAATGTGAAAGGGTAAGGAGCAAACTATCTCTAATGATGATTCAAAACAGATAAATGTTATTGTCGCCCACAATGGCTCCACTGCTTATATGTAAGTGCTGACGTGAATCCGTATTTCAATAATAATACTTTGTTTTTTTTTTTATATATCACTTTTAAATAAATTTTAAATTTTATTTATATATTATTTTTAAATTTTTAATATTATTTAATTTATTTTTTTAATTTGTTTTTTTTAATAAAGTAAGAATCAATTAAATTTGATAATTTAGTTTTAATCACGTAATTTAATACTAAATTTAAATCTATTTATTATTTCTTAATTGTGGTAAAAATAATAAAAATGACTGATAAAAAAATAAAGGGGGTAAGAATTAATAATTAAAAAAAAAAGATGACATCACGTGAGTTCCCCAGATCTGACGTGTAATTAGGAGTGTGCAAAATCGAACTAAAATCAAACCGAACCGAATTGATTTTGATCTGTTTAGTTCAGTTTTTCGATTTTCGATTCTGAACTGAAATAAAAATTCGATTTTATTGGTTCGATTCGATTCTTGAAATTGAAAAACTGAAGGAACCGAACCAATCGAAGTATATATATATAGTATTAAGATTTCAGAGAATACAGTTTGGATGGGTGGTGTGGAACACGCGAAAATACCTGCAGGTCCTGTGTTCAAATCCCAGCAAAAGCAAATTTACAATTTTTTACTTTAATTTTTTTATCATTTTGTTTAACTTTAAAAGTTTTATTTTAATATTTTTTTAATCTACAAAAATCTAATTCACTAATTTTTTTACTTTAATCTTTTTTGTTTTTTTATTTTTTCAATTTTTTTACTTTAAAAGTTTTGTTTTAATATTTTTTTACTCTACAAAAATTTAATTCACTAATTTTTTTTTACTTTTAATTTTTTTACTTTAATCTTTTTTTTTGTTTTTTCAATTTTTTTACTTTAAAAGTTTTGTTTTAATATTTTTTTTACTCTACAAAAATCTAATTCACGATTTTTTTATAGAAGATTTTTTTTGTAAAAAAATTAAATTCATGGTATATTAATCGAATTATTATATTCATTTCCTATATAAAAGAAATCTTATCTTTTTCCACCCTAGTTCCAACATAAGGATTATTTTTTTCCATCATTTTTAAGACCTATTTGATGTTTTCTTTTTTTTTTTTTAAGAAAGAAATAGTTGAAGGACTCTAGAATTCGATAAAAAGTGTAAAAAATTTTAAATTTAACTTTTTAATAACATTTATAATTATAATTAAATATAATGTGCTAAAAAAATCAACTTATTATAATATTATGAATAATATAGTAGTATTATTATATCAAAGTGGACATTTTGGCTTAGTAGTGTCGTGAGACATACTCAAGACCCAGTCTTGAGTTCAAATCCTAACATGGACATATTTTGCATATTTTTTATTTTTCAATTTTTTTAATTTATTTTTTTCAAGTGAATTAAAATATAAATTTAAATCCTTAATTTATTAAATATGTGAAAATTCAATTTATGTCAAAAATGGAAAATTAAAAAAAAATAAAATAACAGGCTAATACTCACAGTTGATGGAGGAAGGGAAGCCTGCCCAAATCTGCTGGAAGGATGCCTTGAAGACTTTGGGACTTTAGAAATCTGCACATTATATTCGATAATAAAAAGTAGAAATTAACTTATGAATTTAATTTCTGTCCTTCTTTGTTTATGCTTATCTTTTTTAATTGTTCAATTTTATATTTTTTTTATTATGTGAATACGAAAATAGAATTTAGGTAAACTTAACTCTAAAAATTAACTGAAATTGTTAATAAAATTATTACACCACTTTTATATGAAGAAACTGTTGCAGAAAGGCTTTTGGTTTTATTTTAGAGAAATTATTGCAATATGTGTTTCATTTGAGATGAGAAGTAATAGCTATTCTTTTCCTAATATAAGTGTCTCACTGAAAATTTAAATTCGTTCACCAAATCAATACCATAGAAATTTGGAAAATAAAAACCATAGAAACTTCTGAGTAAAATAATTGGGTTGTTTAAATCTTATAAAAGGAGGAGAAAATAGAAATGAAAAAAAAAATATGAATACAAGTTGGTGTATTAAAAAGAATTGCTTATGGAGAATTACTTTTAATTTAAAAAGTTGACGGTTTGGCTAATTTTCCAATTGATCGGAGTTTGAATTTCATTTTTTTCATCCCATATATATATATGGCCAATTATTTCAATTCGAGTATAATAAAAATAATCAGTACTTGAATTTAAAATGTAATTTGAGGAAATAAATTGGGAATATCTGGTTGATAATTATAATTGATATAAAAAATTTATGAATTAAGCATATTTTAATACCACCATATAAGCATACGTATTCATTGTTTGAGATTATTGTTTGGATGTGCAATTAATTAAACATACATACAAATTAGTCCAAGTCATAATTGCATTTGTTTTTTTGCATTTATTGATTAAATAGCTAATTAGGTTTTTTCCATAATTATGTTGTATGTATTTTTAATTGATTTTATTTTGTTGAATATATGAGCTTATTTAGGTTAAAAGTTCAATTAAAAAAAATCCAAATATGATTCAGAATCGATTGACCCAAACCAATCGAAATTATTTTAGTTCATTTAATTTTTATATTTTATGACGTTCGATTTTCGGTTCGATCCAAAATCGAACCGAACTGACCGAATACTCATCCCTACAGTGTAATTCTAATCAACCGATGAAAAAAAAGTAATAATCAGCTGCGACCATGCATAGTTTCGAAACACTTACATTTCCACTCACATTGGAGGGCTTTTGGCCAAGTAAGAATTTACACACGTGGCATTACTATAATTGTTCAATGAATCAGTTCTGTACGTGAAGATCAGTATTGACCCCAAAAATAAATTAAAAAAAACAGTCAACGGATCCAAGGAGGCACTAAGCCTTCCGAATAGAGACAAGAAGAATGACGGAAGCAATGACAGAATTTATGCCACGTGGCCCAATCAATTTACTGTATGACACATGGCATTGCCAATGGCAGCGGTCAGACAGAAAAGAATTGACAAAACGCACGTTTTATTTAGGATCCCACCTTGAAAAAGAAAAATAAATAATTTTTGTTCTATCCCACTATAAAACCTTCGTTTGCCCATTCAGCTACCCAACTTCAAAATCTCCAGCAATCAGCGGCGGCAATAAAAGAAAGAAGAAACAAGAAGGATATTTAGAAACTAGAAAAGCGAAACAGGAAGAGAAATCTACAGATCAAAGGAGAGAGGGAGAGATAAAAATTATAGTGGAAATGAAGGGAGCAGAGATAGAGTTACCACCTGGGTTCAGATTTCACCCCACAGATGATGAGCTGGTGAATCATTATTTGTGCAGAAAATGTGGGGGGCTGCCTATTTCTGTTCAGATTATTGCTGAGATTGATCTTTACAAGTATGATCCTTGGCAGCTTCCAGGTACTTTTATTTTGTTCTTTAAAATTATCTGTTCTTGGGTGATTCTGCAAATGGTTAGGTTTGAATTTTGAAATGGGCTTTAATTTGAATACAGAAATGTCTCTTTACGGTGAAAAAGAATGGTACTTCTTTTCTCCAAGGGATAGAAAATATCCAAACGGTTCAAGACCCAATAGGGCAGCTGGAACTGGATACTGGAAAGCCACGGGAGCAGATAAACCTATAGGTCGCCCGAAAGCTCTTGGCATAAAGAAAGCGCTCGTCTTTTATGCTGGTAAAGCTCCTAAAGGTATCAAAACCAACTGGATTATGCATGAGTATCGCCTTGCCAATGTCGATAGATCTGCTTCTGGAAACAAAAAAAATCTCAGGGTAATTAATTAATTAATTACAAAGTTTGTGTGCGCGCGCGTGTATATATATATATTTCAGCTTGCAAAGCAGCTAATAGTTCCTTTTTATCTCTAATTTATACAGCTTGATGAATGGGTATTATGCCGAATATACAACAAGAAAGGAACCTTAGAGAAACATTACTCGTCGTTTGATCGAAAACAAACAGAGTACCATGAAATGGAGGAGGAAGACCAAAAACCCAACATCTTAGTTTCTGGAACTTTATCGCAACAACAATCTCCGTTGGTACATTCAATGTTCAATAATTATGAATTGGAAAATTCTGATTCAATACCCAGGTTGCATACGGACTCAAGTTGCTCTGAGCACGTGCTATCCCCTGAGGGGATCACGTGCGAGAAAGAGGTTCAGAGCGAACCCAAATGGAGTCAGCTAGAAATGAATGCTCTGGATTTTGGTATGAGTTACGTGGATGGATTTGAAGATGACCCTTTTGCTTCTCAAATTCAGTTTCAAGTGGATCAATTCTCCCCGTTGCAGGACATGTTCACGTTTCCACAGAACCCATATTGAATTTCAACCCATTTTTTTAATAGAAAAAAAATTCCACATTTTTTTAGTTTATTAATTGGATATTAGTGTGTGGGCCCAGGCAATCTACTGTCCGCAACGGTGCATGTGCGGATGGTCGGTTTATGGTGGCAGAGCGGAAAGAGGACGACGGGCCTACTCCTTCATGTTAATATATGTAATAGTTTCTTCTAGGAGAATTGTTATTATGCCAGGTGTATAACGATTTATTTGATTTTATTAAAAAAAAAAAGAAAAAAACTCTCTAAACGTGTCTAATTCTGATTGCAATAGATACAAGTTTTAGTGGATGAACCAGCAGCCATTCAAACTTTTAACCTGGAAAAACGATCAGATTTATTTGTTTGAGTTGGAAATTCTCGCCCAGGAACAGCCACAAAGAGCAAGTTTTTTTTGGGTTAAACTGTCCAATCATTGACAGTTCAATTCTGACCCATATATATATATATATATATATATAGAGAGAGAGAGAGAGAGAGAGAGAGAGAGAGAGAGAGAGCAAATTGTTGTGC
This sequence comes from Excoecaria agallocha, assembly GCA_037975025.1. Taxonomy (NCBI): domain Eukaryota; kingdom Viridiplantae; phylum Streptophyta; class Magnoliopsida; order Malpighiales; family Euphorbiaceae; genus Excoecaria; species Excoecaria agallocha. Next base: position 19,843,301 of record CM075807.1, read on the forward strand.
TCCCGTATATTGCATGTTAATTGTAAATCACAAAGTACATGTTATTCCCAATTATAATTGTTGGGGCATAGCCTTTTTACAGCCTGCATTGACAAAGCATATCTGAACAGAGTATTCTTTACAGGAATATACACTTGCTGATAATAGAAGTTAGATGATACTGCTTTTGATCTTGGGAAGCTTATCGCAATTGGCAGGGCCCCATCCAATCACTTGCTTCTCATTGTTGTAAATCACCATTCTGCCTAGCATTGATATGTCTAATGAAATAATCACCAATAAAATTAGTTGCGATTTAGGCTTATAATTTGTTTTCATTTACAAGTTTCAGTTTAAACATATAGCACATACCTCCAATCACATTCAAATCTCGTAGCCCTACTTCAGTACCATTTAGAATTCCCAAACAAGCATTTCCCTTGTACTGGTAAGCAAGCACTAGTAGAGTTAGCAATCCAAATATATAGCAACTACGGGTGCTCAAATATGGTTTGAAGGGTTATAGTTGAGTTTTGATACAACTCAGTTACAAGATAAGTATGAGGCCAAAACTCAAATAGAAGCCATCAAACTTAATTTGAACACCTCTAATGACAATGGTTACTTGTGGGAGGTACTAAGACAAAGAAAGCGAAATAAAAAGAGGTGGAGATAAAGGAAATGGTGGACTAACTGATATTATAAGATATGCTTCTGGGGGAAAGTCAAACTGAGTTTTAACTCTCCCACCACTTGTGAAGCTCAGTGCAAAGGTCTTGAAGTACTTCTTGACATCACGAACACTTTTAAAAGGTTTCCTCCCTTTCCAACAAAGTGGTAGAGTTTGGTCCTCTTCTGCTTCTTTTAAGGGCTTTCCTGATAATATTCTCTTCAACTGTAGGCAAATATGGCATGGATTTAAGAGATTAGGATTGGCAGATGTATTTGAAATAGTCTATGCTTCCTACAGAGTTGGTGGAGAAATATTTGTATGGAAAGAAGCATCATTTTTCTTTTTAGTTTGCTAAAGAACTTCGCGTATTGTTTACCTATATTTTCAGATAATGATAATATCTGGCAATAAACATAAGGTTAAAGGTGCAAATCGGCCCCTAAAGTTTGGCAAAAAATGTAATTTAATTTCTAAAATTTAATTTGATGCAATATTACTCCATAATCTTTCAAAATTGGGGCAATTTAGCCTTTAAAATAACGGCTGACACTTGAGGATTGAACACGTGTCACTCAAGGATTGGACACGTATCATTTTAGGGGCCAAATTGCTATAATTTTGAAATATTAAGGATGACATTACACCAAATTAAACTTTAGAGGTTGAATTGCACTTTTTGCTAAATTTTAAGAGGCGATTTGCACCTTCGGCCTAAACATAAACATGTATAATGTTTGCTTAAGTATTGCCATTGCCAATGTCAAGTGTGATGTTAATATCTAAAATGCGATTGCTTCCTACTCACAGAAAATAGTAATCCTTGATAAGCCTGTGAATTAAGGTAAGTGTAAGAGCTCCCACTGTCAAAAAGCACAGGTAGATTTTTGATCCCCGTAAATTTTCCATCAAATATCAATTCTGCCAATCCAGGTGAGTAGTGCTTTCTGGCACAAAAGATGAGTGGAACATGAGATAACTTAAAATTAAATAAAAATATAAAGTTAGAATCTCAAAAGATGAAAGGAAAGTGGAAGATTCTTGTTACGAATAGTCGCGTGACATTGGTGTCCATGATATTCGAGAAGAATCATAAATGTCTTCTCCAAAGAAAAGAAATCCTCCGCCTTGCCCGCTAAAACAGTGGCCAATCACATTTTGCACCAAACCCTGTTTGCTAAGCTGTGATGGAAGGCTAGATAGTCCCCTACCCAGCCCAAGTATTCCATCCAAAGGATGAGAGGATCTACCTGGTAACTGATTATATCCACAGCTGTAAAACATAAAAGTATAACTACAAATGACACTACAAATCATTTTTATCTACTAAGTTACTTATAAATCAATTGCAGTATAATGACTTTACGACTCATTTCCATCTACCAAGTTAATTATAAATCAATTCTGGCAAATGACATATATTGTTTTCTTTAGACTACGAACCACAATGCAAAATCAAAGAATTGAACTTTTCACTTAAAAAATGAAACAAATCCAATAAAATCATGGGAAAGGTGAAGCATTGAATCATCCAAGCTGCATCAGTTTCTAAAGTTTGGATATGTTTATTTAGCCATGAAATTTGGGTATCTAATTCCTCACCATTGAACGTGGTGATTGCTTTACTATTGCCATTGCAATTCATGCATTCTCAAAGTCTTTCCATGACTGATATGCAACATGAACTAAACTTGCCCTAGTAGTTAAATTATCCCATGCAAAGGGCTGTCTATGGACAAGAACATAGTGAAAAATTTTATAAAACGAAATAAGTAATTAAGAAGAAAACCCCAGGGCCAGAAGAGGATTAAGCCGCTTTCCATTAGTGGAATTGAGAAGAAAGACATCTTTTACAAGAACCCCAAGGGAAGAACCACCATCTGCATATTCAATTTCATAATCACACTGATCTGGGTCTTCACATTTCTGATCACCACGCAATGAACCACATATGGGGTCCTCACAAACCACTAACTTGTTACTGGGTCGGTACAGAGGATGAGGTGCCTACAAAGGTCAACGCAGACATTTAAATGTTTTCATAGCATAATATCAAATTTTATAGGTCTCAACATTCAGGTTTTTACTTTTGAACTGATAACAGAGAAATGCTTATTGAAATGATTTCATTTGTAACATCACAAATTAGTTGGATTGGGTACGGCATTATCATATTGAGATTTACAAAATCAACAATAATATGGGAAGAACAACCAAAATACTTGGGTGTGAAAATTCAAACATACCGATGATGTTAAGATATGCGTGCAAAACAGAAGACGTCAAAGAAAATAAATAAATAAATACAGAAGAACACTTATGAGTTTTACCTCAGTACATTGGCGACAGGGAGCATCACATTGAAGCCACGTGAGATCACTTCCTGTGTCTACATCAAGAAAGTACGGCTTTGCTGGTTGCCCTATATTAACTGTAACGTTGTAGTATCTGCAACATTTAACACTCATCTTACAAACAAATATATATAATCACTGATGAAACAGTGTAACAGAATCGCCATACACATTTTCTTTTAGCATCGTTATATTTTTAGCTATATTTTCTATGTACGTACCCAGCGGGATAAACATTCCCGTGAAGTTGAAACACAACGGATGACCCCACTCTATTGAACGCCATTGACGACGTCGTTTCCTCTGGCAGAATTGCCTTTCTCCACCTTTGCTGCTTATCATTACTAGAAGCAGTTGTCGACCCCAAAAAGCTAAACAGAAGGACCAACAAGGCCACTACTTTCCATTTTCCCATCTCTCGCCCTGTATGTGATATAATTTCAGTGTATATAACGAATGAATTATATGTTATGGTATTGTATGATAAGTGTTTGTTAAAATGACTGAATGGAGACGAAGACGGGACAAAGTCAAAAATTAATTGGAGTGGATTCATCAGTTTATGTATGTCCAAAATGGGTGTTTATTGGTTTTAAAGCATTAAAGGTGACTTACAGACTTGGGATTGGAATTTGAATGGAGTGGAGGGGGACTTCGGTCTTTTTCTTCCCAATCAAGCATTAGTTCCCATGGGGGAATTGGCATTGCTTGCTTCGCATCTTTAATTGGTTTTCCCTTTCTCTTTCAACATTCGATATTTGGGAACATTTTAACTTACAACTTTGGGTTTTAGATATCTTCTAATTGTGTGTTTCCTTAGCTCTTTGTTTATTCCTTTCCTTCCTATGATATAGGACACATCAGCATTGTTCCGTCTAATTGTGGTGTATTTTGAATTAATATTATGATTAACATACATCCACGCTCTAAAATAGAAAAATAGTACTAAAAATTCCTTCATATAGATATATAAATAGATATGGGTTATTATCTTTAATTTTTTCATTTTTGTTTTCAATTTATAAATTGAATTGTATATTTGGAAATTAATTAATTGGAAGGTGCAAAATCAATTCTTCCGTCCGACAAATCACAACAAACCTTCACATAAATTTTGTCACCAAAAAGTACAAGAAAGATCCTTGTAATTTCCTAGTTTTGGCCACAAGTCCACCACAGCCAACAGGCGAGTCATCTAGCTGATGACTTGAAACACTTTCTACTTTTGTTAATTCAAGTTTCGAGTTTCAAAATTGAAGGAAAAAGAAGAAAAGAAGTCCGATAAGTAAAAGCCTTTAACTAGCACCGTTTTGCCAAATTAACCGTAACATTTCTCAAAGCTTCTTTAAATTTGTCGAACTTTTACTAGCAATCATCCAATTGCTCGAACTTATAAAATTGAGATATATCATCCCACTTTTTCACTATTTAAAATAGATACAAACAAACACGTGATGACGTAGAATATTGACCAAATGAGATCTATATATTTTGTTTTTATAAAATCAGAGAGTCAGATAGTTACTCGTAAATTTTAAGTAACTAAGCAAATTATTTGTATAAGTTTGAATAATTAGATATTAGATTGACAATTTTTGACCTGACCAAAAAACATGATCTAAATCCACCTAAAAAAGTGAGAACTTGAATCCCAAAGAAATTTGAATGTTACGTCGAACTTGAAATCATGACCCCGATTTTTTCAATTAAATTTTATTTTATTATATTTATTTGTTAATATCAAATTGATTAAATTTTAAATAGTAAGTAAAAGATAATAGAAAAAATAAACCAAAATTTCAAATGGAACCGAGTGAAATTCAATACATCATTTTGGTTAGTACACATATATTAATAAAATATATATTGCCATAATTTCAAAATTTCTATCCGCTCAACCTTTTTTCTCTTCTCTATTTCTCACCCCCTTGTCTGGCCGCCTTTTTTTTTTTTTTCATCACCATTGGTCTTCAAGTGTCGGCATTAAAATGACTTGACTTGACTTAGTTCGGATGGTTAGATTTTAGTGGTTTTTAAACATTGAAATTGAATGGATATAATTGAATATTTATTTCAAAATCAAACTAAATATATCAAATTATTTTGGATCCAGTTTGATTTTTGATCCAATTAGATATGGTGCGACCATATTTAATTTTTGATATAATTTTTTAATTTTAATTGTGATCCAAAATTAAAAAATAAGTGACTCGATTTGGAAATGATTTGAAAAGTGGCAATGCAAAAAATTAAAATAAAAAAAATTGACGTGAAGTGACCCAAATCCAAATCGACTCTACCTGTTTACTAGGTCTATTAGATATGTATTAGGCCTTATTTTTATTGAAATCAATTTTGGTAAATTCATTTCATTTATAATCCCACCAAAAGATTAAGTTAAACGTTAGTTCAAATAATTAATTTCATATAGAGGTGGCAAATGGACGGGTTGGATGGGTTTAGGTTGGATCATTAATGGATGGGTCATTAATGAGTTAGGTCATTAATTGGTCAAAAAATATGAATCATTAATGAATTGGATCATTAATGGATTGGATTAATTTGGGTCGATCCATGAATTTGAGTTAATTTTAAATGTTTATTTTTAAAAATATATCCAATCGTAAACGTATTGAAAGTTTTTATTTAATATTTCATCATGTTGAATTAAATGATTAGAATATATTATACTGCATAACAGTTGGTCATTAAAAAAAGTAATATTTCGATTATAATTTAATTTTTTAATGCTATTAACTTTCAATGCTTATTCTAATAATTGTTATTATTCAAAAAAATAAAATAAAAGAAGAATTGTTATTATGTATATTATTAATGGGATCTTTAAATTATTTATTTGAAATACGATTATTTTTTGTATCAATTTTTTCTTTTTCTTTTTTTTTGTCCATTCTTAACATTAAAGTAAATTATTTAAAATATATTTTTCGTATTATGGACTTGCTACAATTTTCATATTTTTGACTTTTGGAAGCCTATATGACCTCAAATTTACTTTAAATTTCAACTTTAGTCTCACCTTGACTATTTCTTTCAAATGATCCAATAAAAAATTTTTAACTTTCGGGTGTCATTTCGGACCCAAAAAATACTATTCACTATCGGAAAGTATTATTTAGGGCTGGCCCGATGTTGATGTCATTACATACCCAATGGGTCAAGATCTTTGAATCTTGAAAACACCCATTGGGTTAATACTCAATGACCCAATGGGTTGAAAAGTGAGATGGGTCAATTTTGGGTTAACTCAATGGGTATTGGGTTGAGTTGGGTTGAAAAATAAAATGGGTCAATTTTGGGTTGATGCAATGGGTATTTATATGGATTGAGTTGGATTTGGATCAAAATTTTTTGGGTGAATTTGGATCGACCCATGGATTTGGGTCAATTTTGCCAGGTCTAATTTCATATTTGAAATATGTACTTTATGCACTCTATTTAATGATGTATATGAACTTGTTAACTGATTTATTAATAAATTTTATAAATTAGTTTATTAATTTATGTTAACTATTATATCGATTTCGGTTTTTATTCAATATTTTTGGATCGGGTAGCCAATATATTTTGACTAACAATTAAAAATTTAATAAATTATACAAATTGTGATATTTTTTTAGTGGTTGAAAATTCTTCAAAATAAAAAATGCAAGTCAAATATAATGCACATTGACAAATAAAAAAAATTCATAATAAATTTTATGAATTAAATATCTTTAACATGAAACTAACAATAGATTATTTATTGTCCACATACAATGAATAAATAATTGTAGTAAAACAACTTCAATGTTTAGACTAAAAATATGTATTAAAATATTCTAAAAAATATGTATTATAATGATATTTTAAAAATTCATATATCATAATATAAAGTAACAAAATATTAAAAATTTTAAGTGTAAAAATTCAAATATAAAATATACAATGTATATAACAGTTAATTGCCGATTTTTAAAAATAAAAATTATAATTCTGAATTATTGGTTTGATTAACCTAAAATTTGATTTGATTTCAGATCGATTTCTTATTATCCAAAAAATTAATTTTTTTACTCACTCCTAACTCTATTTAATTAGAAATAAATTTTAATTGTTGAATCTAAAGGGCTCGTTAGTTGAAGAAGGAACCGATAGTATTATTGGACTAGGGATTGATTTGTTAAATAAAGCTCAATATTAATTCAAAATTTTTTAAATCTTAACTAAATCATGTATTTAATCAAATTCAAAAATAGTTTTTAAATTCAGTTTAGTCGCTCTAACTCATTTAATTAATTTTGATTTATTAACTAAATACAAATGTTAGTTTTATATAACTCAATGTATTTCAATTTTACAATTTTAAGGGTTACGTAGTTTCTCTTCAAGTTTATGGGGTAAGTAACTTATTTGGACAATTTTGCAGGGTTAGATATGTATTTGCCATTATTTAATTCCATATTATCACTTCAATGCGCTCTAATTGCATTAATATCACACGACATGCTATGTCAGCGATGAAGGAACTAATATAACTTGATTTTATATGTTCATGGAACATATGCATATTTTTCATGCCTTTTAACAAATGACTTGGGTCTGAATTAGAAATGCATTTTTACATCAAGTTGCCATAAAGTCCAACCATAAAAAGCAGCCAAAGCTAGCACAAACCGCATCAAAGTCATCTTTCTTATAGGACTGAATGTTTCTTCATAACCTTGTCCATACTTTTGTTAAAAACCACCTACGACAAGCCTTGCTTTAAACCTATAAAAATTTACATCCAACATCCTTGGGTTTAGGGACTAAAAAGAAAAGAAAAAAAAAAAGAAAAAAAAAACTTACAATGTTCATCTTTATAGCTAGTTGGTTTGACTGTTTGCCGTTGTGGCTTATGGATGCTTGATCTTCCTTCCTTTATATGCTCAAGACTTGAGCCATTCAATGAGTTGGAATTCCCCCTTTCACCTTATTCATTGATAGTAGGACAAGAAGCTCATTGTTTGATGGCAATGGAGAAGATATTTCCAAATCAGTAGTTTTTGATTTCATAGGATCATATGAAACCTTATCAGCTTAGAATAGGAAGTAACTTTATCAAATACAACATCTCTAGACACATGAAACTTATGAGTTGTTGCTCCATACATTTCTAGCCTTTCCTTTGTTAATTATAACCAACAAAGATATATTTTTTTGCCTTTGCATCCAGCTTGCTTCTTTCAGACTCTGGTACATAAACATAGCAAGTTGAGCCAAAAATTCTAAAATGTTTAACTGTGGGCTTTGCTCTAAATAATAGCTCATATAGAGACTTTATATTTGATGACTTTAATTAAGTGTTTATTTTATGCATGTTATTTTAATTTTGTTATTTGATTTATAATACTTTCATATGCTAATTGTTTTGTTTTGTTTGTGTTCCTCTGAGCAATTATTTATTATGTATTGAGCAGTTATTTTGGAAATTATTTTGCTTCGGGGGACCAACTTTTGGACGGTTTCATTTCTGCCCCTTTATTACCCTTATTTTATTTCTATTGCATTTATTTTATGCTTCCTTTTATTTTGCTTTATTTATTTATGCTTTATTCATTGGTTTACTTCATTATTTACTTTTTGTACTTTGTTATTTATTTCGGATGTATTCAACTTTTTGGGGATGTAATAGCTAGTAAAAAATAATTTTTTATACTTTAAATAGAAAATTCACTTAAAGTCGTTTTTACCTAATTAATTGGGTTTCTTCAATAAAAATGGACCAATATCCAGTTTCTTAATCCAAAATCATAAAATGATAAAAACTTCTTTTGTAAATATGTAAGAGAAAGCCAATATTCCCAACCTAAATGAATTTTCCGATTTATGTATGTTATTTTATTTTCAGTTGGACGATTTGCATTTATAACAATTTAAGTAGGATTATTTTGTTTATTTATTGCATTGTTTATCGCTTTTTTATATGATTAATATATTTATTTATTTTATCGCAATGCATCGTGTGAGAGGGAGGTAATGGACTAATAATAAAAACTCTATTATAAAAAACACCTAACTGGAGTATAAGTAAAAGTACTGTCCCGAACATCAATCTTTGTTTGGGCATCGAATGTTAGATTCACTTTTTCAATATTTTGTTGGGTGGTGACTCAATGATACCCACCTTTTGGACCCCCTTAGATGCCTTCATAGGTTGACCATCAACAATAAGATCGGATCTAAACCCTTTTCTATTGTGAAATGGTCTAGTTATGAGTTTTATGATCCTTATATGATCCTAGACCCTAAAAGCGGGCCTCTGAGAATTAAATCGGATACGAGCAAGGCTTGGCAAGTGTCACAGTTGTGACTCCTCTGGGGACTAAGAGACCTTGCTCCTAAAATATTTTGGTTAAGTTATTTATGATTGGGTTTTTAATATTAGTGTGACGCACGTCGAACCTTGCAGGCATCTGACTTGCTCTCAAAAATCTACTTTTAGGGCTCAAAACTAGACAAGGTTCATTTAACTTGTGAAGGCCGGTCACTTTGCAATGGATAGGGATTCAACCCAATCTGCAATACGTCGGGCTCAAAAAGGCATGAGACAGCATCTCGAAGTACCTACGAGGGTGTCTACGGAGCACCATAAGACAAGTATCATGGAGTCGCTACCTAATAAAATATTGAAAAAGTAAATTCTAACCTTATGAAACTGAAACAAAAGATAGTTCGGACTTTAATTATTTTTATACCTTTGGTTAATATTATATAAATGAGTTTTAATAATTAATTTATTTTATCTCTTTTTCTCACATGAGATATTATGCTAGGAAAATAAAGCACACTCAAGAACGTTGAAAAGCGGTAAAGCATGTATATGGAAAGTTGGAAAAAGCAAGGCATTAAAAGCATTAAAGAATAAAAGAATAAATATACAGATAAAATCATACATGAATAGGAAAATTAATTGAGTTTATTTAGATGAGGACATTGGTTCTTGCATGCATATTTGCAAAAAGAGAGAATTTTGAGGTATATTTTGGATAAAAAGAGGGCATTAAGCCCGTGTGGCTTGACAGAAAGGAATCATGCTAATTGATTAATTTAAAGTGAAAAATATTTGATGAGTTTTTAATTTAACATTCAAAAAAACCATTTATGTGCAACGAAAGAATAATAAAAGAATAATAATGCTGAAAGAAAAGCATACATAAATCAAGCTATTTATTAGATTTGGGACATTAGTTCCCTTATACATACTTATAAAATTCTTTAGTTTGGTTTTAGGAATGAAAGTGGATATTGATCCATTTTATGAGAAAAATCCAATTTAATTAAGTAGAAATAATTTTGATGTTATTTTTAATTAAAGCGTGTAAAAAGCTATTTTTTTACTAACTATTATATATTCGCAAGAAATAAAAGGAAAAATTAAAGGGAAATCAAATACAGGACTAAAATGATGATAAATAAAAAGAAATAAATGCTATACTAATCTACTTCGTCTTATTCTCCAACCCAATTTACCATGCCAATGAGTTGCGTGCATTAAAAAGGATAAAAAATAATAATGTGAGTTAATAATGAATTAAATCAAATAATAAATAACAAATAATTAGTTAATTCAAATAATTAGGTAAATAATTAATATTAATCATGTTGTATAAATTATATGATAAATAGCAATATTAATAATAATAAGATCAATAATAAATAAATAAGCAAAAATTAATGTGAATAACAAATGGGTTCAATGTTAAATAAATACATGAATAAATACAAAAATAAAATAATTATATTAATAAAATAAATAATAAATAATATTAAAAATCATGAAAATGAAAGAAATGAGTGAAAATTGGGTCAAGGGAGTGAGTCACATGCAAAAGGGGGGCCAAAAGGGTGAGTCATGGAGCAAAAATGAAGGAAAAAAGGGCAAAAATGAGTCACACCCTACTCAAAAATAAGTCACGATCCAGGAATGTGACTCACAAATGACCTATGACCCAGGAATGTAACTCACGAATTAAAGCCCAGAAATGTGACTCAAAATGAGTCAAGGGCATAATTGAACCTGGATCGTGAACAAAAGCTAGAAAATGCCATTTTTGGCCAAGAAAAAGCTCCCAAACTCATTTCAGGCTATTTTTATGCAAGAAAACATCCCCAAACTCATTTTTAAACACTAGAAACACTAGTTAAAGCAATAAAACATGGAATTCAAGGTTAAACAAAATGAGGAAGATGATTAATAGTAAATTATAACTCACCTATTTACTCAATTTTTACACCATTTAAATGGGTTTTTGCAATCTAATGAATGAAACAAGCATAAAATTCAATTAATAACTCATAACAAGATCAAAATCAAGAAATCAAATAAATGGAAAAAATAAAGAAAATAAAAAACAAATACATATTTACTATAAATCAAAATCTAACACTAGATTTAATGGTTTTGAGGGCTTAAGAATATTACTTTCAGTTGTAGGTTCCTTCAAAGATTAAAAACAAACACTTTTGGCCTTATTGCCATTTTTTCACCTCCTTTGTAACTTGAAAATAAAGAAAAAGGAAAAGAAAAAGAAGGAGAGAGAGACAGGGGCCACAAATCCATTTCCTGTCCCTGTCCTAGGATAAAAATCCCCCTTTGGATTAAGATGAAATTTAGATTTTTGTCTCCCCTTTTTCCCTTATATATTTTTTTGCTCAGAAACATTAAAATGGTTTCTGGGGGGTGAGTCACGACCTTGACTCGTGAGTCAAGGGAGTGACTCAAAAATGAGTCATGGCCTTTGACTTTGACTTTGACCATTAACTTTTATTTTTTTCTTCTAAAACCCATTTGACTTTGCTAATAAGGGGAAAAGAGGATAAAACACCCAAAAATTATTTTTAAACATTTAAAACTTGCATGAAAACTAAAAAACCTTTTGAAACCATAAAACTTTGGGAGAAAGGCCTAGTACTTTCATTCCTTATCTATTTATGAGGAATCGCTTCCTCATTAGTTAACTCTGATCAAGTTCCATCTTAGGACCTAGTGTCTACAATTGCCCCTAACTTTAAGGAACTTAGTGCACTAGTGCCTAGGTTAGCCAAAGTTTAGAGTAAAGAATTAGGGACACGTACCTGAGGTGGCTATCTCCTTGACTGTGAAGGTTTGGTGATGCTACGATCCACATAAGCTTGCTGACAAAAATTACACCACACAATCCTCACTTTAAGCTCATGACCTGGTTATCTGTAAAAGGCACCTCTCAAAGAGGACTTTGGATTTTTTTTTGCTCCAAAGAGACTTTGAATTTGGATTTGGTTTTCTCCAAATAGACTTTGGATTTTGGTTGATTTTTCTCCAAAGAGACTTTGGATTCTAGTTGGTTCAAGTGGTTTATCGTCAACTTGGCAACTTTTTAACCCTCTAATCAATTAGGTAGTTACCCTTAGCTTGTCGACATTTTAACTCTTAATTGGCTTGTTAGGTAGTTACCATCAGCTTGTCAATGTTTTAACCCTTGGTTGCATAATTACCATCAGCTTGTCGATGTTTTAGCTCTTGATTGGCTTGTTGGGTAGTTACATCAGCTTGTCGATGTTTTAACCCTTGGTTGGATAATTATCGTCAACTTGTCGACATTTTAACCCTTAATCACTTAAGTAATTATGGTTAGCTTGTTGATATTTTAACTCTTGATCAATTAGTTGGATAGTTACCATCAGTTTATCGATGTTTTAACCTTTGGTTAATTGAAGCAAGTGGTTATCTCCTTGGGTGTGAAGTTTTGGTGATGTGGCGACCCACACAAGCTTGCCGGTAAAATTGTACTACATAATCTTCACTTCCCTCTTGAGTTCATGACCTATCACCTATTGAAAATATTTTAATGCCTTTCAAAGAGGACTTTGTGCTCACTAGGAGACTTTGAATTCATGGGAAAACTCCATTGCTTGCAGCAATGTTTGGATTTATGCTCACTGAGAGACTTCGAAGTCTTGAGGGTTTGCGCTCACGAAAGACTTTGAGTTTTTGGAAATTTTGGAGATTTATGACTTTTGTTTAGGTACCTCATAAGAGGACTTTCTTTCGGGTCTTATAGCTTTCGAATTTTAAAGCTTAAATTTTTAGAATATCTCATAACTAAACTTTCTTCTTTTGGGCTCCCTAAATGAAATGTGGAGTTTGTTATTGTTGTGTGTGTTTTTTTCCTTTGAAAGTTTTGAGTTGAACTTTTCGGGAAGGCTTAGTGCTCCTAAGAGACTTGGAATATGCCAGGCTTAATACTCATTAAGAAACTTAGGTGCTCACTGAGAGACTTAGATGCTCGCTGAGAGACTTAGATGCTCAGTGAGAGACTTAGATGTGTGTTGAGAGGCTTGGATGCTCAGTGAGAGACTTGGATGCTCACCGAGAGACTTAGATGCTTACTAAGAGGCTTAGATGCTCATTGAGAGGCTTAGATGCTCATTGAGAGATTTGGATGCTCACTAAGAGGCTTGGATTACCGGTAAGGGCTTTATTCATTTTTGTTGGTTTGAGCTTGTTGGTTTACTACTGTGTTTGCCTTTGAATGTCTAAATTCACACTTTGGGTAAGCTTTAAATTTCACAATTTGGGTAGATTTTGAATTTGTACAGTTTTGAGTGTATGTTGAATTTTTACAGTTTTAAATGTATATTGAATTTGTACAATTTGAAATGCATATTAAATTTATACAATTTGGGTTGCATATTAAATTTGAAAAATTTAAACTTTTGTATTTTAGTGTATTTTGAATTTTTACAATTCTGGGAGTATTTCAAGGCCTTGAAACTTTTAGTGTATTAGGTATTTACAAAATTTGTACTCTTTGTACATTTGTGCTTTTGGGTTATTTAAAGGAGTTCTATTCATTTGAGGGACTTGAGTTTTTGTATATTGGAATCCTTGTACATTTGAACAATTTGGATTTTTGGATTTTTGAATTTTTGTACATTCGAGGAATTTGAGTTTTTGAACATTTAAACATTTTAGGATAAGAATCTTACCCGACTGCCCCTAGCAAGAGTGCGTGTTAATAGTCTAGCTTTATGAAGGACTTCCTTTTTATGGATTTGTATGATCTCCACCTATGGGGATTTTATCTTTGAGCAAGATGGTGAAACTCTCATGATTGCCTACAGCATGCTGTGGCGGGTGACCTCACTTTTGGAGATATTTCTCTTGCATGATTTCTCTTATGGGAATTCTATCCGAATCTAATTATTTGAGACTATCTCGCGATCAACTTTGACGCATGGAGTCCGTTCACATTTTCCTTGCAAGAAATTATTCATGTTAGTATGTGCAGAAAACTATACATGCGCAGTATATGTATAGAATTCACATGCGGTTACACAATTATGTATATGAGTTATGTGCGATGAGTGCCACATGTGTGATATGTGTAAAGAGTTTCTTGCCAAGAAGCATTTAAAATTTAAAATAATTGTGACTCATTAAATACTTTAAACTAGAATTTTACTCATCCTTGAATAAGTTGAATGAACCACATTCTCAACTAGTTTAATCTTAATAAGAAAAATTAAAGAGTCATTCTCAATGAGAAAATAAGAGAATAGGCATGTTAGCCTACCAGACCTACAGATAAGCACAATACATACAAGGCAATTTCTTTGTATGTGTGCTAAAGGCCGAATCATAATTTTTTTCGTTTGAAAAGCAAATTCTGGATGCAAATTTAGGTATGAAATTTAACTTGAATGCATAATACATTCATGGTTTCTTGCTTGAAGCTCAGGAACAACATATGTTTTTTTTTACGTACCAAACCTTACTGTGATGCGCACCAGAGCCACACTTGTTTTCGAGTTTGCCCTTAGAGGCCCACTTTTAGGGTCTAAGATCTAGAAAGCCTCACTTTTAATCATAAATTGGCTACTTCACAATAAAAGGGATCAAGCCCAAATTATTGGTGGTAGTCAACCCATAAAGGCATCTACTAATGGGCCCAAAAGAGGTAGGTATCATAGAGTCACCACCTAACATAATGTCGAAAAATGATTCTTGACCTTTGATTCCTAAACAGAGATTGGTGTTCGGGACATTACTCTCCTTAGGCATCTTAGTTAGGTGTTATTTTATAATTGGGTTTTCAAACATTAATTCACTCTCCTCTCTCACACGATGCATTGGTATTAAATACAATAAACATCCCAATCATATAAAGAAATCAATAAATAAATAAAAAGAATAAAGTCATACTAAAGTTATTACATAAGCAAATTGTCCAACAAAGAAACAAAATAAGTATCATACACAAGTTAGGACATTCATTTGAGTTGGAACATTGGTTCCCTCATACATATTTTACAAAAATCCTCTTTTAACTCTTATTTGGCTTTGGATGGAAAATTGGACATTGATCCAAGTTTTGAAGGAAAATCCAAATTATTTAATAGAATTAATTTTGGAGTGCCTTTTCCTTTTTAATGTGCACAAAAGCCCTTTTTTTACTAGCTATTACATCCACAAAATAAAATACATCAAAAATTACCAAAATAACAAACAAGAAAAAATAATAAATAACTAATCAACAAATAAAATAATATATAAATGGAATGAGATAACTACATAGGCAGGTGGTGATCATCCAATCGAGGGCACGAATCCTAATGCAAAATTTCTCACGAAAACCAAAGTTGAAGGAAATCACACACTCACAAGAAACCACAAAAAGGAAAATAAATTAACATTATACAAATAAATAATAAAATGTGGAAAAGGGAATCATTAATTTAGCCATACATTATAAAATAAAAGTAAATACAGAAACAAAATAACATACAGAATGACAAACAAATATTTATGGAACCAAAGAAAGAATACAAATACAATAAGATACATAAAATACATGTAATAAGGCCTAAAATATTAGCCACGGACACCCCTGAAAGGGTGATGGATGGCCACGGATGAATGAGGGACGGAATAAGAAGGAACTCTCATGATGTCCCATCTATCACTTTGATAGACGGTCATTCGTGGGGGCTTTTTCCCATCCATCACTCGTAGAACAGAGCAGAATGCAGCAAAATACCCAAAAATCATGCAAAATTATATCACTCTCAGTTCATTCATGATTTTCATATATTGTATATGGTTACTAATGGTGTTACATGGTTGCTATTCATTTAATGAAAATTTTCGGTAGCATGACGGCTTGTAAACCGTGCTGCCTAACCTGCAAATTGACAAAATAGCACTCCCAAAATGCAACCACCATCTCCAATACTCCAAACATTCATAGCACTTCTAAGTTAATCATCAATTCAAATCACAACACAACCGCAAATTTCATACACATGTGCTTAAAAATGTATACATATAATTACCTTTTACAGTTAATTTGCACTCAACATACAATATTAATTACTACATGCCATAATCTAACATCTAATACATGGGTTGTCTAGCCTTCATGTCCATAAGTGTGTCACATATACATGCCATTTTGATGCTTCCTCATTGTGTCCTCAATTACCTGTCCCTGCGTGCAGTCAACAAATCACGCACTAAGCAACAATGTTGCCTAGTAGTGGATATAACTACACAAAATTTTATTTAAATAAATTTATTATTATTATTATTATTATTATTATTATTATTATTATTATTATTATTGTTGTTGTTGTTGTTGTTGTTGTTGTTGTTGTTTATCTGTTTGTCTATATGTATTTTCCAAATTAATATTTAGTTCTTGTTAACTTTATGTCCTTACATGTTTATCTTTTTGCTGTCTGACTTTTGTTACTTATTGTTAGAGAGTATGCCCTAGAGCCCATGTAATAGGGATGTTTTTCATATGTATGAAATTTATATTCTTAATAAAAGGCATCATTCATTTATTAATGCTGTGTTTGAATACATGAGTT
This sequence comes from Excoecaria agallocha, assembly GCA_037975025.1. Lineage (NCBI taxonomy): Eukaryota > Viridiplantae > Streptophyta > Magnoliopsida > Malpighiales > Euphorbiaceae > Excoecaria > Excoecaria agallocha. The sequence goes on from CM075807.1 coordinate 19,860,203, forward strand.
TGTAAATCTTAAATTAATAAATGAAGTCCTAGATATTATAAACACAGTGCAAAGGCAATCATGAAGGTGTTCATGATGTGAGATGTCTATTGCATGCAAATATGTTAATATCTAAATATCCCTAGTCATAGAATTAACAAGATAGGACATTGTTAATTCAGACAGACTAGCATATGTTATGCTTCTTGAATGGTTCAAGCAATGGTTCTCATAATTGTGATTATGGATGATAATCAAAGCTAACATGTGGATGCTTGTTAGAGGAACAAGTTCATTGGAGACCTGCAAAGAGAATCCTCATATGGATATTAAATCTATGTCAGTGAGGAATCTCTTCATAGCAGTTGTGCAAGTATCCTTGGACTTGAGATCACCAAAGTTATCTTAAGTAGCAAGTGGTATACTTTGACTCCATAACTGATTACTTCCAACTGGGAGTGAACATAGTTAGGAGATTGGGTATATCATGACCTACTTGAAGATAGTTGAGTGATTGACAAAGGATTCACCATCCCAGATTTAACAAGGGAAGCTATCTCACATGATTCTATAATTACCTTGTTCAGTGAATCTCTGGCCAGAGTAATATGCCGAGATGGATGGAGATCCATGAAGGGCATTTTAGGAACAATGGTTAAATTAATAGAACATACATAATTAGATTTATATGAGTTGACAGAAATCCATACTCAGAATCTGATTGAGATAAGAGTGGTGAAAGGAGTAATTGCACGGTAACTGTTTCTATGGAAGGGTACAGTCAAACCACATGACTTTCCTGACATTTGGGTAGTCATGATGCCTAGCTAGAGGTCAATCATGACTTGTATAATGATGTATCAAAATATCAATAGAGATTGATAAAATGATTTAAAGGAGTTTAAATCATGTGAGTTTTGAATAGAACTCATAATTACATATTATACTGCCAACATGGACAGGAACCCAATAGGTCACACACATATAGAGAAAAGGGTAAAATGGTAAAATGACAAGGATAATAATATTTGATATTATTATAAAGGTAGAGAGGAGAATATGATAATAATTAATTAAAGAGTTTAATTAATTATGATCAAATAAAATTGTCCGCGGGACTTTTGAGAAATGTTCTGTAAATTGGACCTAAATGAAATAATGTATTTCATGATTAATTATTATTGTCTTATAAGTGTTATAAGACTACTATAAGTGTTATAGGACTGATATAATAATTAATAGGACCATTGGAGAAATTATAGAGGGCCAAAGGAATGAGGAAGTTGGAGGAAGCCCTCCAGAAGAGGGCTACACGCCAACTCCATACAGAAGGGCTTAGAGGGCTTTTTCTTGGACCAAATTAATTTATATATGTTACATAAGTGTTATGGAACTCACATATTTAATTTGGTTGGATTTGGAATCCATTTGGGTATTTAAATCCAATTAGATGCACAAAGGGCCTAGTTTGTGGATTTTGTGCATGGTCTTTTATGAAAAGATTTAATTTGGATTTAATTAAGCCCAAATGATTGTAATTAATTCCAGAAGCCCAATTAATAATTCTCCAGCAATTTTAAAGAGCCCAATCTCATTAAGGAGTTGGAATTTTAACCTAACTATAAAAGGCCAACTAATGAGAATTAGGGTTAAGTGATTAAAACAAAAGGAAAGTCTTTTCTCTAAAAACTCTCTCCCTTTTGCGCCACTTCCCAAGCTAGCTCTTGGGAATTTCGGCCAGCCCTAGTTGAACACCAAGTTGTTGGTTCAATTTACCCATCTCTAGTGTGGATTACTCATTGGAGGTGTTCGATTTTGGACACTGTGGTTTGCGACAACCCGGTGCGAAGTAAAATCAACTGTTCAACAAAAATCAAAGGTGATTTTTCTTATTCTCATATAGTTATATTGTGTATTCATGGCAAGATCAGATCATATGGTTAAAAAATTTTAAAATTCCGCTCATGTATGTGATACATGTAACCATAAAAATCCAACATGGTATCAGAGCCTCGGTTTTGCCATGGATATACAATTCTGTTTTTCTGCAGAATAAGTTTTGTTTTGTTTTGAGTTATTTATTTCATGAACTTTAAAATATTAGATTTGATTGTTCATGAATGAGAAATATTGATTTCTGGTTGTATGTGTGATCAAATAAATTTGACAGAAACAAAAACGGAACTTTTGAAGAAAAGTGACAAGGGTTTTGCGTGAAACCCATTAGGGTTTGGCGTGAAACCCTAGGTAATGTAGGGGCTGTTCTAATTTAATTTCTTATGGATCCATTTAAAAATCATTTAGATGATATTTTATGTCTTTAATATGTGATATTAAGCCGTAGGATCGAACGGAATTAAAATCGAACAAGTTTTGCATGAAAACTAGTTTTGTCGAAAAGTTCGATAAATTGGTGTTCTTCGTGTGTTCTTGATGTGTTCATGGTTAGAACGACTTTTGATCTTCTAAATCTGATATATATGATATATTAAAGTGTTTTTAATTAATTGGATTAATTAAAATGGGCCTTAAATTAATTTGATTAATTTTAATTCATTAAAACCACTTAATGGGCTTAATTATGTTTACGGACTTGGTTTAAATTAGTGAATGACTTGGTGGGCCCAAGGAGCTGATTTAAATTAACTATTATAAACATTAATTAAGTTTATTAATGGGTTTTAAGGGCTAGAGTGGGCTTGGCTCATTCCAAAAGGCCCAAATGGTCCAAATGACACAAAACTAGTTTGTGTGTGAACACACTTAGGGTTTTTCTTCTGTGGGTTTCGGCCTACACTTATTTTAAGCCCAAAATTGATTCTTTTAATTATTTAATATGATTAATTAATTAAATAATTAATTTATAATTAATTAATAATCAATTTGATTGATTATTAAGGCAAGAACACATTCATGCAAAAAGGTTTCCTAAAATGAAAGTTTCCAAAATGGAAAAAGTTTCCTAATTTGATCACATCATTAAAATAACTCAAAATATAGTTTCAAAGGTTGAAACAAAGTTAGTAATCCATTTCTTTATGCATTAGAAAGGCATATAAGGGTGTATGATTGGCATGATGGATAGTTATGGACAAAGCCCAATGTGATTGAGCATTATGCATGTTTTGGCCCAATGAGGACTTTCATGTCCCGGCCACTTGTTTTTGGTTTGTATTTCATTTCAAATTGTAATATGTAATTAGATTACTTAGATTAGAATTAGAAATAGAGATGGAGACCAATATCAAGGAGCAAGATGGGCCGGATGGAGATCCAACAAGCTTGAAGATAATGTAATTATTTTCTTGTTTGAATCATGCATACTACCTAGGTGTGACCTTTTGATTTCCCTCTTGGCTCGGGGAAATCAATGTAGTGAAGTCCATAACTATACCATATTTGTATGCTTATATTTATGTGATAGATATAGGATGCATACCAATGTATGCCAACCATGTATGATGAGACTTAATTAACTAAAACCCTCAAACAAATACTAAGGTATATAAGCCTTCCATTAATTTGAGGAGAACCAGAGTTCTTTATAGTGTGGGTTGTTGACCACAGTCAAGCTCACATTATATCGAATATGTTCAAATCTAATTAAATGGGTCATCTTAGCTAGCCCATTAGTTTGTTGACCACAGTCAAGGCTAATGGTTCTAGAGGCAAGATTAGGGAATGCATATATGATATGCATGCATCAAGAGTTGATAACCTAATGATCCAATAGTTGTGTAGAGACACAATTGGTATAAAGATACCTACCTTTCAAGGGTATGGAATTTGGCTTGTTGACCACAGTCAAGGTCAAATTACATATCAAGGATTGGATATTGGCCCACTAAGAAAACCATCGGGTTTTCTCGGATTATATAGTGAGGGCTATTAATTCGCAATAAAATAGTGGGAGTAAATGGATTAATTAAAGACCTTATTAATGCATACATATATATGAACATACTCTCATATCTTTTCTTTTTCACATCTAGGTCATCATCATGAGCACATCAAACATTAATATACGATCAATCTTGGATAACAAGCTGGTTGGCAACAACTATTCTGACTGGATCAGGCAAGTGAGAATTGTTCTCAGGGCTGAAAAGATCCATTATGTCTTGGATAAAGATCCACCACCATGTCCATCAGATGATGCCATTGATGAGATCAAAGGCATTTATCGGAAATACATGGAGGATAGTGAAGCAGCAGCATGTCTGATGCTAGGTGCTATGTCCTCGGAGCTTCAGAAGCAACATAAAATGATGGATGCTAGAACCATCGTTTTGCATCTAGAGGAGCTTTATTCTTCTCAGGCTAGAACTGAGCAATATGAGATTGCTCGAGCTCTATTTAGTTGCAAAATGGTGGAAGGCACTTCAGCTGCTGCTCATGCATTGAAGATGTATGGGTATATTGAGCATTTGAGTAGACTTGGCTATGTTAAGGATAATGATCTATACATAGATTTAATCTTGTACTCGTTGGCTCCAAGTTATGCACCTTTTGTGCTTAACTTCAACATGAACAAGATCCAAGTATCCATTCCTGAGTTAATCAACATGCTCAAGACAGCTGATGGATCATTTAAGAAAGATCCAAAAAGTGTCATGGTTGTCACTTCTGCTAAAGGCAAGAAGCAGAAGAAGAAGAAGATAACCAAGGCGCAGCCAAAGAATGGTGGGATCTCCAAGAAGAAGGTTGCCAAGAAAGAGAATCCCAAAGGAACTTGCTTCCATTGTGGAAAAGATGGTCATTGGAAGCGTAACTGCAAGGCCTATCTAGATTCTCTTAAGAAGAAGAAGCAAGCTGTTGCATCTACTTCAGGTATTCATATGATTGAAATTAATACTTATTCTATTGCTTCAAAACAATCTTGGGTATTAGATACCGGATGTGGATCTCATTTATGTAATGATCTACAGGGGCTTAGAAGCTTTAGAAGAGTTGGAAAGGCAGAGATATGTTTGCAGTCAGCTACTGGACAAAACATCTCTACAATAGTTGTGGGGACTTACTATTTGCCTCTTCCTAGTGGATTAGTACTGGAATTAAATAATTGTTATTATGTTCCAGCTTTGTCCAAGAGTATTATTTCTTTCAGTTGTTTGATGAACGATTATGATATTTCTTTAAAGGACAAATGTTGTTACATTTTTAAGAACAATATATTTTATGCAAAAGCTATCATTGAGAATGGTATATTTGTTCTTGATTTAATTAAAGAAGTATATAATGTGAATACCAAGAGAATGAAACATGATAATCTTAATACCTCATACTTATGGCATTGTCGTTTAGGCCATATAAATGAAAAACGCATGACCAAGTTACACAAGTCAGGTGATTTGGGATCATTTGATTATGAATCATATGATACATGCGAATCTTGTTTATTGGGAAAAATGACAAAAGCTCCCTTTATTGGTAAAGGAGAACGAGCTAAAATGGTTTTGGACTTAGTACATTCAGATGTATGTGGTCCAATGACTACACATGCTAGAGGAGGTTACTCCTACTTCATTACTTTCATAGATGATTATTCCAGGTTTGGATACATCTATCTAATGAAATATAAGTCTGAAGCATTTGAAAAGTTCAAAGAATTCAGAAATGAAGTAGAGAAACAACTTGGCAAAAGTATTAAAACACTTAGATCAGATCGAGGTGGAGAATACTTAAGTCAACAGTTTCAGGATTATCTTAGAGATAATGGGATTTTATCTCAATGGACTCCTCCATATACACCATAACACAATGGTGTATCCGAAAGGAGGAATCGAACACTATTAGATATGGTTCGATCAATGATGAGCCGAGCGGACTTGCCTAAGTCCTTTTGGGGATATGCACTAGAAACTGCTGTTTATGTGTTAAATAGAGTTCCTAGTAAATCGGTTGATGTTACTCCATATGAGATGTGGAATAACAAGAAACCCACGCTTTCTCATATGAAAGTATGGGGTTGTCCTACTTATGTGAAGAGGACAATGTCAGACAAACTGGATGTTAAGTCTGACAAATGTTTATTTGTGGGATATCCAAAAGAAACGTTTGGATATTATTTCTATCATCCCTTAGAACAAAAGGTGTTTGTTTCAAGGCATGCTGTCTTCTTGGAAAGAGAATTTCTCCTACGAGAAGACAGTGGGAGTAAAATTGAGCTTGGTGAAGTTCAAGACCCACAAATAGAAGATGATCAATCGATTGAACCCGAAACTGAATTTCATAATGATGAGATTACAGTTGAACCTGATTATACACAAAATCCTAGAAGATCTACTAGGATGCGTTCTATCCCTGTGAGATATGGATTTCACGTAGATTCGGATAGAGGCATAACTGTAGTAGAGGACAATGAGCCTACAAGCTATCAAGAAGTTTTGAACAGTTCAGAACGTGATTTATGGCTTAAGGCTATGCAGTCCGAAATGGACTCCATGTATGAGAATAAAGTATGGACTTTAACTCAACCACCTGAAGGGATAAAGCCCATAGGGTGCAAATGGGTCTTCAAAAAGAAGACTGACATGGAAGGTAACATAGTTACCTATAAAGCTCGCTTAGTAGCAAAAGGTTATCGTCAAAAAGAAGGTATTGACTATGACGAAACTTTTTCTCCTGTGGCGATGCTTAAGTCTATAAGAATACTTTTAGCCATTGCAGCTCATTATGATTATGAGATTTGGCAAATGGATGTGAAGACAACTTTCCTTAATGGAAATCTTTCTGAGGATGTGTATATGACACAACCAGAAGGATTCACATCTGGAAATGGTGAAAAGGTATGCAAGCTTCAAAGATCCATTTATGGATTGAAGCAAGCCTCTAGGAGCTGGAACATACGATTCAATGAGACAATCAAAGAGTTTGGTTTCTCACAGAATGAAGATGAACCTTGTGTGTATAAAAGGGTCAGTGGGAGTGCAATTGTCTTCCTAGTTCTATATGTAGATGACATATTGATCATGGGAAATGACATTTCTCTTCTCCAATCTGTTAAAATATGGTTATCCAAGCAATTCTCCATGAAAGACCTTGGAGAAGCATCCTATATTCTGGAAATAAGGATCTATAGAGATAGATCCAATAGGTTGCTAGGTCTTTCTCAGAGTACATATATAGATAAAGTATTGAAGAGGTTCAATATGGATCTCTCTAAGAAAGGGTTTATACCTGTGGTGCATGGGAAACACCTTTCTAAGTCTATGTGTCCACAGACACTGGAGGATAGAGAGAGCATGAATAGAATACCATATGCATCTGCAATTGGTTCTATCATGTATGCTATGTTATGTACACGTCCAGATGTAGCATTTGCTTTGAGTGTCACAAGCAGATTCCAATCTAATTTTGGAGAGGAACATTGGACAGCTGTCAAGAATATTCTTAAGTACTTGAGAAGGACTAAGGATATATTCTTGGTATATGGAGAGGGCAGTTTGGAAGTAAATGGGTATACAGATGCCAGCTTCCAATCTGACAAAGATGATTGTAAATCACAATCTGGTTATGTGTTCATAATGGGAGGAGGAGCAGTTAGTTGGAAAAGTTCCAAACAAGAAACAACTGCTGATTCCACGACGGAAGCTGAGTACATTGCTGCTTCAGAAGCAGCCAAAGAAGCAGTCTGGATCAAAAAGTTCATAACCGAACTAGGAGTGGTGCCTAGCATTGTTGATCCGATTCCTTTATATTGTGACAACAATGGAGCCATTGCGCAAGCAAAGGAACCACGGTCTCATTAGCGATCCAAGCATGTTCTCAGACGCTACCATCTCATAAGGGAAATAGTAGCTAGAAATGATGTGAAAATAGAAAGGGTTCCCACAGATGACAATGTGGCGGATCCCCTCACTAAAGCACTTTCCCAGATTAAGCATGATCACCATATAAATAGCATGGGTCTGAGACATATGAGTGATTGGCTCTAGTGCAAGTGGGAGATTGTTAGAGAGTATGCCCTAAAGCCCATGTAATAGGGATGTTTTTCATATGTATGAAATTTATATTCTTAATAAAAGGCATCATTCATTTATTAATGCTGTGTTTGAATACATGAGTTTGTAAATCTTAAATTAATAAATGAAGTCCTAGATATTATAAACACAGTGCAAAGGCAATCATGAAGGTGTTCATGATGTGAGATGTCTATTGCATGCAAATATGTTAATATCTAAATATCCCTAGTCATAGAATTAACAAGATAGGACATTGTTAATTCAGACAGACTAGCACATGTTATGCTTCTTGAATGGTTCAAGCAATGGTTCTCATAATTGTGATTATGGATGATAATCAAAGCTAACATGTGGATGCTTGTTAGAGGAACAAGTTCATTGGAGACCTGCAAAGAGAATCCTCATATGGATATTAAATCTATGTCAGTGAGGAATCTCTTCATAGCAGTTGTGCAAGTATCCTTGGACTTGAGATCACCAAAGTTATCTTAAGTAGCAAGTGGTATACTTTGACTCCATAACTGATTACTTCCAACTGGGAGTGAACATAGTTAGGAGATTGGGTATATCATGACCTACTTGAAGATAGTTGAGTGATTGACAAAGGATTCACCATCCCAGATTTAACAAGGGAAGCTATCTCACATGATTCTATAATTACCTTGTTCAGTGAATCTCTGGCCAGAGTAATATGCCGAGATGGATGGAGATCCATGAAGGGCATTTTAGGAACAATGGTTAAATTAATAGAACATACATAATTAGATTTATATGAGTTGACAGAAATCCATACTCAGAATCTGATTGAGATAAGAGTGGTGAAAGGAGTAATTGCACGGTAACTGTTTCTATGGAAGGGTACAGTCAAACCACATGACTTTCCTGACATTTGGGTAGTCATGATGCCTAGCTAGAGGTCAATCATGACTTGTATAATGATGTATCAAAATATCAATAGAGATTGATAAAATGATTTAAAGGAGTTTAAATCATGTGAGTTTTGAATAGAACTCACAATTACATATTATACTGCCAACATGGACAGGAACCCAATAGGTCACACACATATAGAGAAAAGGGTAAAATGGTAAAATGACAAGGATAATAATATTTGATATTATTATAAAGGTAGAGAGGAGAATATGATAATAATTAATTAAAGAGTTTAATTAATTATGATCAAATAAAATTGTCCGCGGGACTTTTGAGAAATGTTCTGTAAATTGGACCTAAATGAAATAATGTATTTCATGATTAATTATTATTGTCTTATAAGTGTTATAAGACTACTATAAGTGTTATAGAACTGATATAATAATTAATAGGACCATTGGAGAAATTATAGAGGGCCAAAGGAATGAGGAAGTTGGAGGAAGCCCTCCAGAAGAGGGCTACACGCCAACTCCATACAGAAGGGCTTAGAGGGCTTTTTCTTGGACCAAATTAATTTATATATGTTACATAAGTGTTATGGAACTCACATATTTAATTTGGTTGGATTTGGAATCCATTTGGGTATTTAAATCCAATTAGATGCACAAAGGGCCTAGTTTGTGGATTTTGTGCATGGTCTTTTATGAAAAGATTTAATTTGGATTTAATTAAGCCCAAATGATTGTAATTAATTCCAGAAGCCCAATTAATAATTCTCCAGCAATTTTAAAGAGCCCAATCTCATTAAGGAGTTGGAATTTTAACCTAACTATAAAAGGCCAACTAATGAGAATTAGGGTTAAGTGATTAAAACAAAAGGAAAGTCTTTTCTCTAAAAACTCTCTCCCTTTTGCGCCACTTCCCAAGCTAGCTCTTGGGAATTTCGGCCAGCCCTAGTTGAACATCAAGTTGTTGGTTCAATTTACCCATCTCTAGTGTGGATTACTCATTGGAGGTGTTCGATTTTGGACACTGTGGTTTGCGACAACCCGGTGCGAAGTAAAATCAACTGTTCAACAAAAATCAAAGGTGATTTTTCTTATTCTCATATAGTTATATTGTGTATTCATGGCAAGATCAGATCATATGGTTAAAAAATTTTAAAATTCCGCTCATGTATGTGATACATGTAACCATAAAAATCCAACACTTATAATTTCAACAATTATTTTACTCTTATACCCCTGCGTTTCTATTTAATTACTTATTAGTCATTGTCTATCACTTGATTTAATTATTTTATTTATTTCACCTTATTTAAACTTTATCTTGACCTCTTTATAATTTATAAATTTTAACCTTACTAAGCATACTATTTATGTAATTCAATTTCAATATCATTACAATTTCTTCCCTTTTTGACTAAATGATACTCTATTGTACTTAATTCCTTAATTGCTCTTAAATTTTTTGTCTTTTGTGACATTCTCGTTTAGGTCGTTATTTCTATCAAAATAACATTTAAATCATATTTGTTTTCTTGATATGACTTTTAGGTTCTATATTTCACTGAATTAACATTTAAGTTCCTTTTCTAACATGACTGACCATTTTGCTATCTCTTTGTTTATAACCACTATTCTACTCTCTATTTCTCTTTCCTGATATTTTTGCCATGAAATTATATTTCCTTTCATTTTAGTTCTTAAATTTGCTTCCTTTGCCAAATTACAGTTTTACACTTAATTTACTAAATTTATTCAATTTCCCCTTGTACCCTTCCTGCCTATGGATTTTATTGTCTATTGACCAATTTACCCTTGTTTATTCTTTTATCTTTTGTTTTATTTTGACTTTCCAATTTATACTTTTGTCTTCAATATTTTTTTCATGATGTGGTAAATTACCATTTTATCCCTTTATATTTCTTTAAGCTATTTAAATCAATTTGATTCTCTTATATTTAAATTTTGCTATTTAATGTTAATTTCCATATAATTCTTACTTGAGTGTAAAATTATAGTTTGGTCCTCGAAACTTTCCTATATCTCTTTATTCTACTAAATTACTCTAATGTATTCCTGTTGGAGAATTGATTCAAAACTATTGGAGAATTGATTCAAAATCATTAATTTTATGTAGTGACTAAATTAGTGAATTTATTTTAGCATGTTTATAATGTTTTATTAATTGTTAGTTAGTTAGTGGAGTTAATGGTGTTAGTGGAGTTAGTAAATTAATTAAGTTATGGATTAGTTATTTAGTGGAATTAGTGGGTTAGTGGCCTAAGTTTATGGTTAAAATGTAAGCCTATAAATAGGCATGTGTAATTTGTTTTTGATGGGAAATTGGGAAATGCAATTTATGTATCCTTCATCCTAAAAATTTCTCCAATAGTGGTATCAGAGCCATTCTTGATCATGGATCAGTGAGAAAAATTTGGCAAAAGAGAAGACATCTTTTTTTTGAGAGTTGGAGACAGGTGCTCCAAAAAGAAAAAAAAATTAAATGACAGAAGATTGATGATAGAGTGCATCAATAATGGAAGTTTGATGACAGGGTGCATCAAAATTGAAGATTGATGAGATAGTGCATGAATAATGGAAGATTGATGATAGAGTGCATCAAAATTGAAGATTTATGAGAGAGTGCATCAAAAATTGAATACAAAGGGCTTCAAGAAAAAAATTAATATGTATGATTTTGAATCAAGGGAGCATGTTGGAGAATTGATTCAAAACTGTTGGAGAATTGATTCAAAATCATTAATTTTATGTAGTGACTAAATTAGTGAATTTATTTTAGCATGTTTATAATGTTTTATTAATTGTTAGTTAGTTAGTGGAGTTAATGGTGTTAGTGGAGTTAGTAAATTAATTGAGTTATGGATTAGTTATTTAGTGAAATTAATGGGTTAGTGGCCTAAGTTTATGGTTAAAATGTAAGCCTATAAATAGGCATGTGTAATTTGTTTTTGATGGGAAATTGGGAAATGAAATTTATGTATCCTTCATCCTAAAAATTTCCCCAACAATTCCTTTATGGTTTTTTTTTTTGCTTTTATTCCTTTCTAAGTTTAATATTTGCATTTTAGCTCCTGTACTTTTTCCTGTGATGGTAAATTACCGTTTGGTCCCTAACCTTTGTATTTTTTATGTTTGACCTTGTTTGACTTCTATTTTGACTCTTTTTACTTCTTTTGACTTTTATTTGTTTCTAAATATAAAATTTGCATTTTGATCCTTATATTTTCTCATAAAGTGGTAAATTATGTTTTGATCCCTAAAATTTTCATTATTTACGACTTTGCCCTTTTTACTTATTTGATCATTTTAACTTCTCTAATCACCCTATTGATGTCAAATTATGATTTAGCCCCTAATTTATCGAGTAATTATATTTTTACCCTTTTTAAATCTATTAATAATGTTTTTCACTTTACTTTTTGTTTATTCACATTTATGATCTCTTTTATGTATAATTTACTTTTTGGTCCCTATTTTCCCGTATAATTACAATTTTGTCCTTTTTAAACTATTAACTACATTTCTCACTCTATATCTTATTTGATTAACCTTATGGTATCCTACATGCATGTTCCATCATTTGATCTTTGTCTTTCCATATCTTTATAATTTTGCCCCTTATTAAACTTGTTAATCTTATTCTATTAACTTTATGACATTCTTTTTACTTAATTTATTATTAAATTCCTATTTTCTTGTATAATTATCATTTTGCCCCTAATAATGACCAGTGAAAATCCTTAAACTGGATATGCAAGACGAGGATTGTATGACTGTGTGAGTGTACTGCATGACTGTATGTGAGGCCTCAGAACTGTATGTGTGAGGTGACTACTTGCACGTAGCCATCCTTTAATAAAAATCTACTGTATGATTCTACCAAGGTATATAGGTCCCTATGGCTAGCCATTATATCGTAATGTTTTAGATAACCCACTGTACATTAAGGGCAACTAATTATCTTGCATGATGTTATATGTTTACATCATTCTTCATGTTGTTACCATTATGTATTATGTCATATATTTTCATTCTCCATGTATACAATCATCCTTCATTTCTAGCCATAATGTACATATTCAATAACATTAAAATGCAAATGAAATATAACACTTCCACAAAGATTGCTATTCGGCCTTAATGACATTTGTGACATGCCATGTGTTTTCTTTTTCCCTTTTATGCTATATATGTTCCTAAGTTCACTTTGTGTGATTATATGTTGTCATACATCCATAGTACTTTATTATTTCTTAGTTACACTTATGTACATCATTATGTTCCCAAACATAACATGGTGTCTAATTGAAATCTTGAGCTCTACTTTATCATTTTATACTTATTTATTATCATAATACCTAATTTAAGCTACATATTTAATTAGCTATCAAAACATTACATAATACACTTTACCACATAATTCGGCCACTTAATGATCATCACCTTTTTGTTTGTTTTCTACATTATTTCTTGTTTATTTCATGATATCACATCTTTACATCATGATATCTAAATTTATTTCTTATTTCTGTCTATATTCATTTAGTTACATAATGATACATCTTTATGTTAACAAGGCAAACTTTATGTCTATGTATTATTTTAAGCTTAACTCAATTATGGTGCATTTAATCATCTTAGTATTACTCATTTTAGGCTTATTATACCACTATAGGCATAATTTGGCCAAAGCATAATTGCTACATATATGTATAATTTCTTTGTAGTTTCATACTTATTTCATGTTAATTCATCATTTTATAAAGTTCTCTTAATTTATTTGCCATTATTTCTTAGGTTTCTTTGGTTACATGATGTAATTTTCATAGAAAATTCTAAGATTAAATGAAATTAAGTGTAGAAAATGTATCCACTAACCTTAATCAAGATTGAAATCACCTATTCTTCTCTTCCTTAGCCTTCCTCCTCTTTGCTTTTCTCTTTTCCCTTAGTTTCCTCTTTTGACCAAATTGTAAGGGAGAAATTAGTGACTTTATGTTTTGAATTTAAGCATATAATTGCTACTAAATAATCTTAATAAGGATGCTCCACAAGCCTATAACAAAATGCCCAATTAGTTTTACCAAAAACTCAAGAATTTACCTTTTTAGGGTTACTTTCTCTCACTAGAAATCCTTCAATTCCAAGCCCTCTTGAGCTCTAAGATGATTTTCATGTTGAAAAGGATGTTTTCTAGTATGGATGGGTGAAATTTGGGCTTAATATATGATGGGAGGTGAGAGAAATGAAGAAAAAATGGTAGAAAATGGGTTAATTCGGATTTTTCAAGAAAAAGGGATGAAGATGGCTGATTTTAGGCACAATTATAAATGATTCTAGACCCTTATAGTCTATCCTTAAGCTCACCAAATCTAAGGCCAAGATTCCTCTATTTACTATTTGATCCAAAAGCTTAGTTTAAAGCTACTTGTCATCATTTCATGGATCCCTAAACCTCCTTCGGCTATGCTGTTGCATGTAGGTGATTATGGATCATTTATAATGATATTTATGTCCTTATATATTTTAAATGTGGCAATCAAGCCCTTTAATTAATTTTGTTTTTTGCCATTTTTTTCAAAAATTGATGTTTTGTTTATCATAATTCCCTAAAATTTTGCCTTACATGCAATAACATATACAAAAGCACATGTTTAAATTTTTAGAGCTCTTTAGCATATTTTTGAGTTCGATCAAACTTTCGGTTAGCCCTTTTTACTGTACTAAGTAAAATATTTTTTATCTGATTTGAGAGCCAATTTAAGCTCAATTTTATCTCAAATTGTACCACCAGACTCTGTTTAATACCTATTTTCTTATTCCATTGTTAACTCAAACTGCCCGCTAGGTCACCCATCCTTGGATTTTCCTAGCTTAAGCGGTTTATCCCTTGTGTACCTTTTAATTTTTCTATACTATTCTATTATAATTACTCTAAAAAATACCTCGGGTTACTGTTTATGATCTAGAACATGCCATGCATGTTAGATGCAAGTTTTGCGGCATTACAAACTCACCCTAGTGGCCTTTTTTTCCAGATTTGGCTTCGTAAGAAGTTAAAGCTACTATCAGAGCCTCCCCCTCAAGTCAGAGCCACAGGCACTTACCTATGAGATAGGTCATACTCAAGCATCTGCAATATGAGTAACTATTGGTCCAGGATGGAGTCAATTGGCTGGATCATTTGACAAATGATGATATCATGTTTAGGTGTACCTGGCTGCCCATCACTTCCATGGTTCGAGATAGAGCATTTGGATGTGTCTCTTTGTGTGGATTGCACTGTGCTACCTTCTATGTTACTACTCATTATACTCGCTAGTTCGAAGATTGACATAAAATTGTTAGGTATTCTCAAGATCGGTGCCTGTGACTTCACCATTTCTGCCTCGTACAAGCAATGGGTGACTAGTCCAACGGTTAAGAATAGGTTATCATATTTTAGGCACCTGGACAAAGAGAGAGATTGGATGCAGTAGACTAGATTAGATACTATCACAGATTATGTTTTTGTTTTTATTGAGCTTTTTAAATTTGAACATGTGAAAAGAATATGTTACTTTCATATACATTGATGATGTTAAGAATACATGCATGACATTGCTTTCTGATTTCAGTACGTATGATCAACATTTGATATTATCCCAATGACACATATTATTTAATCTCGACATGAAACTTTTAAAGCATCATAACTCCTATCATTAATTAGCCCTTTCGGGTTTTCTTGATTGATTATTTTCTCCCAACCTCTAATTTTTACCTAAGGTGCCTTATTTTTTCAGTTCTCACCTTGATGAGGCATCCAATTTCAGCAAGGCCACCATTTTTTGGTTTTCAACCAGTAGGGCATTTATTCTCTTCTTTTTCTCTTTTTGGTCTTAGCCATAGAACCTTTTCAGTTTATCTATGTTCATCGGTTCTCTGAACTTATTTCCATCACTATTTGATAGAATGGCTGCTCCCTTAGATAATAATTTCTTGAGCACAAAAGGTCCTTCCCATGCATGCCTAAATTTGCCTTGGATATACGAAATTCTCGGCCTCATCAGTTTGAACACCATATCTCCCTCCTTCAAAGGATACTTCTTAACCTTATTCTCAAATGAACGAGCTAGTCTCTTCTAATAAATTGATTATGGTAATATACTATCATTCTATCCCCATCTAGTAGATTGAGCTATGATAACCTCTGTCTAGCCCATTTTGCTTCTAGTATCTTCGCTTCTAAAACTACCCTTAAAGATTGATGCTCAATTTTTACTGGTAGCATTGCTTCTATCCCATAAACCAAAGAAAATAGAGTTGCCCTTGTTGAATTTCTAGCTGTGGTCCTGTAACCCTATAATGTGAAGGGTAGCTTATCGGCCCAGTCTTTATAACTTTAAACCATATTGGCCAAAATTATTTTGACATACTTATTAGCCGCCTCTACCACTCCATTTGCCTGAGGTTTATAAGGAGAAAACTAATGGTGTTGAACCCCATACTTAATTAGCAATTGCTTGGTTTCACCAAATAATTGTAACCTATTATCCGACACTAAATGATGAGGCAAACCATATCTGTATATCAAATTCCTTTTAATAAACTTAGTCATGTCCCTCGCATATATCTTCTTGAAGGATTCTATTTCTACCCACTTGGTAAAGTAGTCAATGTCCACTATGATAAACCCATGCCTATTTTAAATAGGTGGATGGATCATACCTATTATGTCTATGCCCTATGCAGCAAATGACTATGGTGACATAAGGTTGCATAACTCAAAAATAGGTAAATGCCTTAAGTCTGCATATTGTTGGCATAGTTGACATTCTCTGGCATACTTAGAAGAATTAGTGTCCATTAAAAGCCAAAAGAATCCTTGAAGAATGATATTCTTCTCTAAGGCTAAACCATTCACGTAAGCTCTACACACTCCTGTATGTCCTTCTTCCATGACCTTTCTTACATCATTTTCATTTAGACACCTTAATGATTCCATCAGGCTATCTCTTGTAAAGTACTCCTTCTATAGTAATAAATTGATTTGTAGTTTATGAATCATCCTTTAATCCTTTTTAGGAGCTTCCAAAGGAAATACTAACCTTTCCATGTAGTTCTGAATGTCATGATACCAAGGTTTTCCCTTATCCACCTTAATGTCCATAATCTACTCATTTTCAAAACACAGCTTATCAAAACTTCAAATCAACACAAGTGTCATACTTATCCCTTTTGGATTATCCCACATTGATACCAAAGTGGCCAAAGTGTCCGCTAGTTGATTTTCTTCTCTAGGCACATACTCGAAGGTACAAAACTCAAATTGGGTACTTAGAACTTTTAGGCACTTGAGATAGGACAATAATTTCTCTTCTTTAACTGACCATTTGCCCTTTACTTGATAGAATACCAAAGATGGTCTCCAAACACTTCTGATGACTTTGACCCTACAGCTAATAAGGCTTCTAATTTGAAGATGCAAGCTTCATATTTGGCTTTATTATTCATGGCCTTGTACCTCAGATTCTTGGCTGATGGTATTTTATGTCCTTTTGGGGTGACTAAACTTACTCCTACTCCCACTCCTTTGTTGTTCAAAGCCTTATCGAAGTACATTTGCCAACCTTGGACTGTTATGGCTATAATATTCTTATCAGGATATTCATAAGTCACCTCTTCACCTTTCAGCGATTGATTAGCCAGGAACTCTGCTATTGCTCTTTCTTTGATGGTCTTCTTAGTGATGTATTTCATATCAAACTTTTGGAGGAGAATCAACCACCTTTCCATTTTCCTTAAGAGTGAAGGCACTTTTTGTATATATCTAAGAGGGTTCTGCTTAGCCACAGCTTTTATCCTATAAGAATGAAAGTAGTGTCTCAGTTTCATTAATGCCTATATGACTGTTAGATAAATCTTTTTGACTTCTATAGACTTAGCTTTATAAGGGAAAAATTTTTTATTGAGGTAGTATACTCCATACTCAATCCTAAAGTCATCTTCCTGACCCATCATTGCCCCTACTGAGCTATCATTTATGGCCAGATATAAGATTAAAGGCTTACCTGCCCGAGGTGGCCTTAATACTGGTGGATGTAGCAAATATTCCCTAATGGCATCAAATGCCTTTTGACAATCCTCGTTCCAGACCATTAGCTGATCCTTCTTAAGTAACTTGAATATGGGCTCGCAAATCAATGTCAATTTGGCTATGAACCTGATTATATATTGAATTCTCCCTAAAAACCCTCTAACCTCTTTTTCCTTTTAGAGCACCAGTATTTCCCTAATGGCTCTCACTTTATCAGGATCTACCTCTATACCCTTTTGGCTCACCACATGCCTTAAAAACTTACCTAAAGTGACCCTAAAGATGCACTTCTTTAGGTTAAGGCAAAGTTTGTACTTGTCAATTCTTTGGAAGAATTTTTCTAATGCTTTAAAATGGCCTTATCGATTAACTAATTTGATCATCATGTCATCCACATATACCTCTACTTCTTTGTGAATTAAGTCATCCAGTATCCTAGTTACCATCCCTTGATAGGTAGCACTTGCATTTTTAAGTCTAAAAGCTATGACACGATAGGCATATGCACCCCATTTGGTTATAAAGGTTGTTTTAATCTGATCTACTATTTTGCTTAGAATCTGGTTATACCCAACTTATCCATCAATAAAACTGTACATGGCACAAGTAGTTGCACTATCAACTAAAAAATTTATATGGGGTGAAGGGACATAATCTTTAGGGTAAGCTTTGTTTAAGTCCCTATAATCCATAAAAACCCTGACTCTTTCATCCTTCTTTGCCATAGGAACTACATTTGCCAACCAAGTAGGCTATTGGACTTTTACTAAGAATATTGCCTCTATCTATTTCCTAACCTCGTCTTTAACCTTTTTAGCCCACTCTGGTCTAAGCCTTCTAAGCTTTTGCTTAACTGGTTTAAACCTTAGATATGTTGGGATGGTATGTTCAACAATTTCTCGATATATTCTTTGCATGTCTTTATGGGTTTAGGCAAAGACATTTTCATATTTTTTCAATATTATTTTGAATTTCTCTCTCTTCAGGAGTTATATCTAGTGCTAATAAAATTTTTTTCGGATTCTCTTTTGTTTCGAGATTAAATGAACACGTGTTTGTCAAGTTAATGTCAAATATGAATGATTCATGATCATGATTATGCATATTGAAATTAGAAGAAACATCACAGAAGTAAGCAAAATTATTTATCTTATTAATATAACAAAAAGAGCAATCATTGTTCTCCTCAAAAGCTCAGAAACATAAACAATATCAATGAAAGTACTTCTTCAGTCTTGACAGCATCAAATGTCTCTTTAGCCTCAACCTCGCAGGATTCTCAACCTCTATCTTCCTTTTGTCTTTCAGCTGAGTAGCAAATAGCTTCTCTATCATAACCTTTTTGTTCTAGGCTAAATGGTGTAGGAGAATCTATTCATCCCAGAGACCCTCAATTAGCTTGATAATCCTTTGCTCCCAATCAAAGACATCATTAAATAGCCCAAAATCTAGCACTATCTCACCTTTTATCAGATGAGGTTCATTCTCTCCACAATAAAGACAAATGCCTGAAGCTGGCATAAAGCTCTGGGAGAGGTAGGGGATCCCTTTCACTGCTTTTTTCCCTTTACTCTTTTGATTGGGACTGGTAAAGCCTAACCCCTTCTTATCCTTTTGACCCTTAGCAACTACAATAGTCCAAGGCCCTTGGGAGTTCTTACCTAACCCAACACTTGGTAGGAAGTTAATCTTTTTTAGCATGTTAATCACTTGGGAGTTGTCCGTGAAACTACCCTCACCCTCTTTATCACTGATAACTGATATATGAAATCCATTGAAGCATAGAAACCTGATTCTCCCTTGTGGCTTTAATAGTCACCACTTGACCATCATGGGGGATCTTAATCATTTGATGTAATGTGAAAGGCATCCCACCTAACTTGTGAAATCATGGTCTTCTTAACAGCATAGAGAAGTTGGCTAGAATAGGCAACACTACAAATTCAGTCTCGGTTTTAATAGGTCCCATCTATACTAAAGCCTTAAATGTCCTAACAGCTTGCCTTTTAGAGTTGTTATAAGCATAAATGGTCAAGTTAGACTTACTTAGCATGTTCTCATTTAGCCCAAAAGATGGAATTGCCACTAAGGGACAGACATTAATAGAAAAATCATCGTCAACCATCATATAGGCCGTGTACTTGCCATTCACCTGGGCCTTGATGTATAGAGGATGATTGTGGTTTCGTCCTTCAGTAAGTAGGTTAACATTATAGTACACAATATTTTCTCATATCCCTCCCTTAACCAAATCCAATAGCTTAGATGGTGAAATATTGGTAGCGACAGTAGATTCACTCAAGGCTTCTACTAGCTTTTACTTATGTGAGGAAGATTATCTGAACAAATCCCAAATAAAAATCTATAATTGTGGCTTTTTCAATTGCTTATTATTTGGTTACCATTAACTTCCTTTTTAGTAGGTATTATACCAGAAGCTGGTTGCTTTTCAATCTCTGGGGCCACCCTTCCACTTCTAGTGACCGCCTTTACCTTTTTCTTTTCTTTTATCTCTTCCTCACTTTCACTAGCTAAGCTCCAAATGTCAATAGGCATTATAGCCCCATCATCCTCACTTTCTACAAGAGTATCCCAATAGTCAATAATTGAAATTGGCCAATTTTCTTCGCTTGGCTCTATTACTTTGGGGTTGGAGCAAGTAATGGCTAGGTACTTATTCCCATACAGATCTTTCATAACATACCATTAAGGTAGGCTATACCCGATCATAAACATTGGACGTGGTATGACATTGTAACCTTTTTTCTTCTTCTTGTCTTTTTTCTTAGGGTTTGAAATCTATTTGCTGTCTATTAGATCTTAAACTCAAATTTTTAAGGTGCCACAATAGTCAGTCAAGTGCTCGGTGTGTTGATAGTATGTATAGTATTGATGTTCCTTATGGTAGGGCAAACCTTGGATTTTCGTAGGCCTTGAAGGCAATGGTTATAGCTTCCCTCCCTTTCTTAAATGATCCAACACCCAAGATAGTGACTTAACCAAGTTGGAATAATGTCTCTGACTATCTTATATATCGAACACTTCTATAGTCTTTTTGGTTCTATTTAACACAATATTGTTCCCTATTGCCTTATTATTACTGAAGTTCTTCTTGACATCCTCATTGTTTTCCCTTTCAGCTAGGTGCTCTCCCGTAGCTTCTATGGCTATGTCCTTTAATGACTCCTAGTCCTTTAGACCCTTTATTTTTAAGCCATCCCTTAAATATAGGCTTGCATTCCTAATAAATAACCTAATTTGATCAGCTATGCTAGGTTTTCTCTTCATCTCCATTACCCTATTTCTCTATCTAGTGAGATACTCATAAAAGGATTCATTATGTTTCTGCTAAAATAGCTCGAGGTCTTTCATAGTAACCTCTATTCTGGTGCTACAGTTGTACTATTTAAAAAACTTCTCATTTAATATATCCCAATCTTCCTTGGTGCGTCTATCCAAATGATGATACCAATCTATTATAGGCCCTATCAAACTCAAACAAAAATACTCTACCTTTTGCTTTCTACTTAGGGTGGTCCCTTTAATGATCAGTGTGTATTGTTTAACATGAGTCGAAAGGTCTAAAGTACCATCGAACCTTAGCAGGTCAAACATCTTAAACCTCTGGGGTAGTAGCTTATCTCCATCCAAGTCCCTATCCTTAGGGTTTATTCCTCTACTAGTAAACAACAACCTAGACATAGCCTTAACTTTCTTCTCCATCTTTTTGAATGCTGGATCCTCAGCAGTAGGACCTCTACTCCTCATATTCATCACTAGAAGGATATAGTCTTCATCTTCCTCTTCAATATAGTCATTTTTTGGATCATGTCTCCTTTCTTTTCTTAGCAGATCTTGAGGCATAGTAACATCTGCTGTGATAGTGTCCCCAACATATGTCGGCTCTATATGAATGGGTGCTACAGTCTAAGTTCTAGCATTTGGTGTGATAGGGGCCACCACTCCACCAATCATAGCCAACATTCTTTCCTCAAACTCTTGGAGATGCCTATTAAGCCTCTTATCTAACTCATCCCTTGTCATTAAGGTCCCAACCACAAATGTAACTAAAATTTCTCTCAAAGAGGGAAACCTCCCATTCTCCTTAATAACTCTTTCGATTTCATTTAGTTGTTCTTCTTCTATGTCTGAACTTATTTCCTGACTACTTACACTTAGCTCTGAATTGACTTATAAACCTAGCTTTGAACTTGAGCCTATCCTTGGAAACTTGAATATTTGTCTTTGAATTAGGTGACCGTTTGACCCTCTAGATCACCTAAATGGATCTATGATGGCTGTAAAGATCAAATGTTAGGAATGATGTATGAGCATAGTATATACATGATGCATGTATGCAATGAATGATTTCATTAGGCATCAATCACAACCACACACAAGCATAACAATAACCTTTTAACCCTATTGCTCCCACACAGAAGGTCGTACGGTCTCTTTCCTAGGTGGGCTTAGCCTATGGGTCAATAGGGTATCCAATGGATGCGTATAGTGCATGGTGAAAAATTGATAGCATAACCTCTCTAATTAAAAGCACAGACATATGGGTTTTGACCATTATATATTTCGACTAACTCATATAAATTGGGTTAGGCCCATCGAGGCATGGTAGCCTTTGACTGGTACCCTCCTAATTCATTTGAGTTTTATCAATACACAAAGGTCCACATAACAGACAAAAGATATTATGGTTATAGAACTTAGGAGAAGTTCCTATTATCATTACATGTGCTTTAGTCAAGGCTGGTGAAACTTTAGTGCTACCCAAGCATGGTCCCTACCAATAAGTCTAGCTTATCACGAGCATAATGACCTGTGTGTTACCATTTTATATATCATTTGGTACTAGACTTGAGCTAGTGGTCTCATTGACAGCTCTCTACATTGAGTAAACATAAGTCATGCTTCAGGATAGTGCTGAGGCTAATAAGGAAAACCCAATTACAAAAAACTTATCCTATATGCTTTTAGGAGCAAGGTCTTTTTAGTCTCCAGTGGAATCACCACTGAGATGCCCACTGAAGCCACACTTGTTTTCGGGTTTGCTCTCAAAGGCCCACTTTTAGGGTCCGAGATTAGGAGAGGCTCACTTTTAATTATAAATTGGCTACTTTGCTATAAAAAGGGATCAAGCCTAAATTATTGTTGGTAGTCAACCCATGAAGGCATTTACTAATGGGTCCAAAAGAGGTAGCTGTCATAGAGTCGCCACCCAATAGAATGTCAGGAAATGATTCTCAACCTTTGATACCTAAAAAGAATTTGGTATTTAAGACATCACTCTTATTAGGCATCTTGGTTAGGTTTATTTTATAATTGGATTTTTAAACATTAATCCACTCTCCTCTCTCACATTATCAATTGCAATTAAATATAATAAACATCTCAATCAGACAAAGAAAGCAATAAATAAATAAAAAGAATAAATTTCTACTTAAGTTATTACATAAGCAAATCGTCTAGCAAAGAAGCAAAATAAGTATCATACATAAGTCAGGACATTCATTTGAGTTGGAAACATTGGTTCCCTCATGCATATTTTACAAAAATCCTCTTTTAACTCTTATTTGGCTTTGGATGAAAAATTAGACATTGGTCTAAGTTTTAAAGGAAAATCTAAATTATTTAATAAAAATCATTTTGGAGTGCCTTTTCCTTTTTAACATGCACAAAAGCCTATTTTTACTATCTATTACATCCCTGAAATAAAATACATCAAAAAATACTAAAATAATAAACAAGCAAAAATAATGAAATAAATAATAAACAAATAAAATAATTAATAAAAGGAATAAGATAACCGCATTGGTAGGTGGTGATCATCCAATTGGGGGCATGAATCCTAATGCAAAATTCCTTACAAAATCTCCCAGAAGATGAAGGAAATCACACACTAACAAGAAACCACCAAAAAGGTAAATAAATTAGTGTTATACAAATAAATAATAAAATGTATAAAAGGGAATCATTAATTTAGCCATACATTACAAAATAAAAGTATATACAGAAACAAAATAATATAGAGAATGACAAATAAATATTTATGGAACCAAAGAAAGATTAAAAATATAGTAAAATACATAAAATACATGTAAAAAGGCCTAAAATATCAGCCACAGACGCCCCTGGAACTGTAGGACCCTTATCCCTTAACCCACACATATCACTTTATCCTTCTCATTACACAAGTTTTATAGTGCAACTTAAACGTAAACTAACTATATAGAGAACATATATTCATACTTAATCCATAAGAGTGATATATTATGAAAACTTTACAATATATGTTAGAATCTCTTTACATAAAACAAATGATAAACATCTATACATACCATATTTCCAATACCACAAAAAAAACTTTATTATATACAATGAGCCCAAAATAAAAGTCCACACTAGTCTTTCTTGTTGACTTAAATTGGCCATCCTACTGCATATATCACCTTAATAACCTATATGGATGAAACACCCATGCTAAGCTATAAAGCTTAGTGGGGAACGTAAATCATGAAGAAAACCTCTTTTAAAAGTCATCAAAATGCAAATACATACAAGTATATCATTAAGCACATTAACCAATCAATTATAAACATATTCACAATATTTTCCAGGTACTAGATTATACATGTTAAACTTATACACATTACCAATTGCCTATTAATATTTCATTTGCTTATCAGTCTTACTCTTATAAATATTCATTTAACACTTAAAGTTCACACATCAAGCTTACTTTTAGGACTTTTATATATATATAAATCTATTACAATCATTAAGTTTTTCCTATATACATATATCAATCTTACAAGCATGGTAATATGATTCTATATTTCATAGAAAGGATATTATAGATCTTAGAACATTAAGTTAATAAATTAAATCTTATGCATTATTAGATACCATTAAATATATATGCCTTTTTAGGGCAAAACACAATCTATTGCATTAATACCAATTAATAACAACATTATATAAAGTTCACCACTTATAAGTTTATAAATTTACATTTACAAATACGATGTTGCATATCATTTTTCCAACAGAAATCAATCAATGAGTAACTACAAGAAAATCATATAAGACAATGTAACAATTGAAAGGTATCACTAAACATACATACTTATAGATATCTCTTGCATTTATGGCTCTACATAAATCAAATTCACAAGTTATATGTTTTTAATTGATTAATTATTATCATATAGTGAGTCATATCTACCTCTTATCTCATTTACACAATGCTCAATAATTAACATGTATTTGTGGTGATATACCTTTACTTATAAATACTATAACAAAACAACATATTGTATAAATATAACTTTGTATATTATGCATTCCTAAATGTAAGGAAACATATTAAAGCCATCACAAGGTTTTTCATACATACAACAACATAATGCTCTTTCAGTCTACATTTATGTTTTTCTGCAGGCTATACATTGTTGCTTAGTAAGGTAATATATATATATATATACATATATATATATATATATATATATATATATATATATATATATATATATATATATATAAAATCTTGTAAGAAGCATTTGATTATAAAAGATCATGTATTCCTTAATTAGATAAGTGATAACAGATTAATATAAACCGAGTTCATATAGATGACTTTTTGGTCTAACATGACTAAGTGATTCTAATTTGCTAAGTACTCGTATTTACAATGTAGTCTCATATATATATATATATATATATATATATATATTTCATATACCATATTTAATCATCATACTGTACTAATTGTAATGTATTTACAATTTAGTTTAGCATGCTTAAGTTCTAAAGGTGGATAATGGGAACGGTAGATACCTAAGGGTATCAAAACGATAGATATTCGAGGATATAAAAAATATAGATGCAAACAGGGCCAACAGCATGGTAGATCGGTCAAACGGACCCAAATGGAGTTAGCTAACAACCCAAATAGGGTTGTTCATGATCTAAACGGGATCAATAGTAATTTAGACCCAAATAGGGTCAATGGTAGCAACTGCAATATCCCTATAGACGCCTATCTATCCATAGTTGAACTCTAATAGCAGGCAAATACTTTGTTCATATAACTTTCATTTACTATGCTTTAACATTTCTAAATCAATTTCATGGGTGAATATTCATGTAAAGATGTACACTATCATTTCAATCAATCATTTTACATACAATTATATATATCTCTTTACTTTATTTTCCATACTTTGCTTTACCTTGTTTAATCACATACATATGTGTATATGAAAACTCATGTCTAATGATGTTCAAGGTAATCATATCCGTGTTCATGTAATACTTTCTTTAAACATGTGATTATACACACTAATAAGTATTGCTATTCTCTACTTGAAATCAGTTCAAGGCATGTGTGAGATAGATGCAAAGAATTATGCATGAAGAGTATGCGCAAAGGAAGATGTGCACCAATTCATATAGAAAATTATATACGAAACATGCACAAAATATGCGCAAAGGAAGATGTGTACCAATTCATATAGAAAATTATATACGAAACATGCACAAAATATGCACAAAGGAGAATATGTGTGTAAACACATGCAAGAAATTATATCCATCAAAATATTCATGTTAAAAAGAAGGCATGTAGAAATGCAGGAAAATGTATATAGAAATACAAGAGTGCATGCAGAAATGCATGAAATTATGCATGAATGTAAGAATGTGTACATGAAATATGGGAATGTATGCAAAAATGTAAGGATGTATGAAGAAAATTAAAAAACACATAAACGTACACATGAAATGCAGGCATGCAAAAATGTATGAATGCAAGGAGATATGACACAGTACAATATGCAAGAATTCATGCATGCAATGCTTGAATGCAAGAATGCATTTTGACATGCAAGAATGTATGTATGAAATGCATAGGCTATACCATCGATGGCTAGGGGACTTTATCTTGGACATAAGCTGGGAATGATCCATGTGTGTCTTCCCTAGAACTCTTGGCCTTTGGGTAAGCTTTCTTAGGCTATCTTTTTTAGTTTTTTCTGCTTTGCCTTTTTTTTAAGCTTTTTTTTATTATTTTTAGGGTAAGCAATCTGTCTTCGCTGCACTTTCGGCAAAAGAAAATCCATTTCCCTATGAACTACAATGTCGTCATCCCATTAGGTGTTGTGCCACTTTGAGCTTGCAATCTCATACTTTTACTCAGAAGTTATGCCCCTGCCTGAAGGGTTTGTGGTAACTCATAATTCCCTTTTTATCCTAAAAAATCTGACTTCCATCTCAAACTATATGTAAAGCTTCCTATGGGAAGTGATTATAGTAGTAAGAACTTCCATTTATGTTGTCAGACTAGTGTCTTAAGGCTAATTTTTCTTCCAAAGACTTGGCCAACATACTGGATGATGCTTTATTGACATACCTATTTTCCATGGTGGTATTGTTCTACTGATCTATCTTGCTCAATAGTTAACATTTATCCTAATGGAGCTAACTAGTGGCTATCATATGCTTATCAGGATCAAAAGCATTCAAATGGACTGACCTTATTTCCACTTTATGTGTCTATGGCTGAGATTTTTACATACTATTTTAGATGGGCAATCTATATGATTATTCCTACGTAGGCTGTGCAAAGCCACATTCTGGATTGCATCTCACTGACCATAAGTTATGGTAAGAAATCTCTATCCTTTAAATGTTGTCCTTTACTGATTGTGTCATGTTAGGCCCTATCATTTCCTTCAGAAAGAGCTACCTATAAGGTTTGGCATAAAACGACTTAAAGAGTGATTTTATTATTTGATTTGGGATGCAAGGTGTGGGTGACTAGCCTTATAGTTAATCAAAGCAAGCTGGCTTGTATGCTTAAGGTTTCATCTACCTTTAGGCATTGTTTGATCCCCATCAAGAATTGAAGTTTAACTTTTGTGGACAATCCTGCTTTTACTCCATATACCACTTGGTGCCCCCAAGCACTTAGAAATAGTAAAGGAAGTCCTTATCACATGAAGTGTTATCATTTTTGCTTTGGAATTAAGCCCACTTCAGTAGGTGTCTCTCTGCATGCCATAGGTTTCTTTTGATGTGTTAACCATATGTTTATGCCTAACTTATGCACGCATTCCTATTTACGCGTACCATATAGCTATAGCAATAATCATGACTAGCCATGTAATATAGAAACATAAATCTTAATTCGATCTCAGGGGTTGACATCTCACGTGTATCCAACTCTTATTGTTCATCAACCATGATGGGCTTTTTCTAGAATATCGAATGGGTTGGCTTAGGTAATTTGGGTTTGATGTTTAGGTTCATGGTTAAGGAGAAATGGAAATTGCATGCTACAATGTTCTTGTTATCTTCTAAGATGCTAATGTGGGTTTAGGAAAAGATTTCATAATTTTTTATTTTGTCCTCTTAAGACTCACTTCAAGAGTCATAATGGATACACCCTAGATGTCTTTACGTTCGAAATTGAATGAAGACTTATGTTTATTGAATCAATGTTTTAGAAATGACTGATGATTCTTGTTATACATGAATCAAATAAGATGTTGCATACATCAGGAAGACCCATATTATTAACATGGTTAGAGAAACATATACATATTTTAGAGGCACATTTTACATTATCAAAGGATGGTTTATTTTTTATCTATTCCTACTGCAGGTATAGAAAACAAAAAGTCATTTGACATCTCAGGCTCTTTCTTTTCTGGATGGTATCCCTAAGATTGGTGATAATATCTACAATCGAAAACTACTTGTCATTAGATATGAGTAGATAATGGATGGATATCTACATGCCATATAATTCTTAAGACACATACCATTCTTGTAAACCTAGGCTAGACACAGAAGCTGGTAATGACATAGCCCTATGATAATTCTAGCTCTTTCTCTTCTTTTTGAGATTTGGCACTTGTTCAACATCAACCTAGTCTCGGATATGTTTCTTTAGAGAGCAGAAATAATCCATTTTATGGCTTTTGTGTTAATGGTAGGCATAATACTAATTCACTCTATATCTAGGTTTTTCCTAGCTTATGGCTGGCTTAGGTGGTAAAGGCTACAGTTTCCCCTCTTTAACAAGATGATCGAGGTGCCAGGACCCTAGTTTTCCCATTCCTGTAGATGTTTCTATGGTTGATATCTCTATACCTTTATCATCATTGATTTTACAATTACTATTTTTTCTGCCATCCTTGTTAAAGTTGTGATGGGTGGAGCTGGTATCCTTTTCCAAATATTCGGCCTTAGCTTTGATGGCTATGTCTTTTAAAGACTCCTGGTCTTTTAAGCCTTTCATTTTGAGCCCTTCTTTGAGATATGGATTATCATTTTGAATGAAAACCCTGATATGATCAACAGTCTCTGCCTTCTTCTTTATTTTTATTACCTTATTTCTCCAATGGGTAAGGTAGTTATAGAAAGGCTCTTCTGGTTTCTGACGTAATAGCTTTATATCCTTTAGGGTCACCTCTAATTTGGTGTTACAATCATATTGCTATAAGAATTTTTCTATCAGCCTATCTCAATCTTTCTTTATTTCTTAGTCTAGCCTATGGTACTAGCTAATGGAAGGGCCCATAATACTGAGGTTGAAGTATTCAACCTTTTGTCATTTAGTGAGGGTGGTCCCTTTTGTCACTAGGGCATATCGCTTTATGTGGACTACTAGATCAAAAGTGCCATCAAACTTAGACAAGTCTGGTATTCTAAACTTTCTAGGTAGCACTTATTTGCTATCTAAATCTCTATCTTCTAGGTCAATACCCTTACCTATTGGCATTAATTGGGCCACGACCTTCACTTTTTCCTCTATCTTTCTCAAGGCTGGATCCTCTATTCTGGGTACCTTGCTTTTTGGAGCTTGCATATGCTCATCCTCTAGGGTATAATCCTTATATTCCTCTTGCTCAACTAAGAGAATAAATAGTTCCTTGATACTAGAACTAGCAGTAGTTGGATAGGCTATAGCTGCAGTCATAAGAGTCTCCCTGACCTTGGTCGGTTTAACTTGACTAGCAACAGGGGGTACAAGGTTTGTTCTAGAAGCAGGTGCCAAAACAGACACCATTTCGCTCATCATCAACCTTATTCTTCTTTTGAATTCCTTAAATCTCTTGTCCAATTCTCGAGGATCAAAAGCCTCAATCCGTTGTGGATTTGTCATTATTGTATGTCATGAAGCTGCTTTAAAGATATCGGTCAAACCCAAATCTTATTCTAGTTTTGTTTTAGATTTAGCCTACTCTACTAAAGACTCTCTAACTAGATAGCCGCTTAGTCCCCTAAACAACCTAGGCGAGTAGTCTAAGATGGCTATAAAATTAAGGGGTTAAAATGATGTATGTTAAAAATTTATACCAAAATTATATACACAAAATGAAATACACACATAAAATGGGATTTACGGACTTTATTATTTTTTTATAATTTATTTCCAAGATGTATTTACATGATGCACATGTATGGCATACAATGGGGAAATAAAAACAAAGTCTAACGTAGCATGATAAGTAATGCATGTGTGGACAATATATGTATAATTAGGGTGTGTATAGAATATGGCACAATCATAAGAATAATATATATGACATATGACATATACGAATATGACATGTTTCAAATATAATGGTTTATGTATACATGGTATGACATGGTATATGAATGAATGCACATGACATACTACATGTATGCACAAAGCATAACTCATGCAATAATAGTGTGAGTATGTGATGTGACATAGGATGTATAAAATATGGCATGATGATGCATGTTAATAATGGTATGGTAGGAGATCACATGCTCAAAAGTATAAGATGTATGCAAAAAACACTCGTGGCATGGAACATGACACGATATATGAATGAGTGCATACGACAAAAGGCATACACATATGATGTATGTCATGTTACAAGCAAGCAGGTATATGATGAATGGAATGTATTCACAATGTATGACATGCATGAAAATATGTGTTCATGATATATGACGTTTATGTCTATGGTATATGATATAACAGTCTACATGTGTATGACATACCTCATTTATAATCTTATGTAGTATAATGGTATGCATACATACAACATGAGGAATAAAGGTGTGGCATAGCGAAATGCTCACGATATGGCATGCAATCTAACATAGGATATGTATGGCACTTGCTTTGTACATACGATCCAACGTAAGGCAAGTGTGATGTCTACTTGCACATGCGTATGGCAATATGCATGAGGCATAATTTAATGACTAATATGTACATGCTATGACATACGCTGATATATTTATGCCATGATACATGTCAACTATACACATATGATGATGGATGCTTACATACGTATACTATAATGTATGTTAATATATACTCAAGATGGTGGATGTCTGTTGCTATAGTGTATGAGATGATTGGTGTAATGGCAATGTAATAGAGGACATGTACATACACACGATGCATGCCATGACATATGCTAATACGTATATTTTTTAATACAAGATGGACATTAAAGTGTATGTGCAATGACTCATGTATGTTCATTTGTACTAATTATAATATGAAGAATATTTATACATTCAAGCTATGAAAAACGTCAATATATTCATGTTATTATGTATGTTTACATATCGCAATATACATGCCAAGGTGCATGTCTATATGCTCTTTCTATACCACATGTCAATATGCACATGCATGATATATATATGTTATATCATAATTTATCTATGTTATATCATAATGTATGCTTGGACACTCGTCAATGTGTACAATAGTGAATATTTACATATACAGGCTAATATGCATATGGTAAAAGCTATAGGGAATGTTTATGTGCACATGTCATGATGTCTGTTAATACGCACATGCCATGACAAGCATTACTATATACATACATGATAGGCATATGTGTGTGTCATGATACACGTCAATACACACATGCTATGCCATGCATTATACATGCATACTAGATATATGCTCATGCCATGGTAATGTTAATGTATTATTATTTTATTACATGGTAATGAAGTATATAAGATGATGTATGAAAATGAATATGTAAGGGATGCATGTGATGCATGGGTCAATCATCGCAATGATGATGATGATGCATGAGCATATTATATATGATATGAATCCATGTATGATTATGTATATGGATGACACATATTATATGTGATGCATTAGCATGTCGTCCATACATATGATGCATCGAATGGATAAGCATACTATGCATACATGTGATAATGTGTAATGCATAAGATACACACATCATATGGACATGCTAGGCACACATATGATGCATGGCATACATGTGATGCATAATATATAAGTGTGTTATATACATGATCCATGGTGAATGTGTTACACATTGATGTATGAGAGTTGTGCACATAAATGGCATGCATACGACCTATGTCTCAAATGTTAGCATGAAACATAATGATGTGTAATATACAAGTGATATATGAACACGAAATGCATATAATGCTTGGAAAGAGTTCTATAAACAAAGCAAAACGTGCAAGCTATTAAAGAATGTGCATTTTATGGCACACAAAATAAAACATCCATGTTTTCATGGTAAATAAAACATACATATAAAATGTACATGTTTCACGTAGTCATATTATTATTTTGTTTGCACACGAAATGAGATGTAGGCACATGCACATTTTATTTGGCATAAAATTATGCACACAAGATTTGCATTTTTAATTCTTATTACATGAAATGATCTGCACGAGCATAAACTTTACACACGAGATGAGATGCACATATATCAAAAATTTATACACACAAAAATGCATATTTCATTATTTATTATTATTATCATTATTAATTTTTTTATTTTTATTTTTTATTTTTTATTTTTTTGTTATCTTGCTAGAAACACATGTGTATGAAATATAGACAAACACATGTGAAAGACAGAAAAGCCCTTCCAACCTTATTGCTCTCACACAAGACATTGTACGATTTCTTTCCTGGGAAAGATTAGCTCATGGGTTACTAGGGAACTTGATGAATTTGTATGGTGTATGGTAGAAAATCGATAGCATAACCTCTCTTTATTTGAAGTGCATACGAATGGACTCTAGCCATTGTATATTTAAACAATCCAAATAAACTAAAATGTGCGCACTAGGGCATATAAGCCTTTAATAAGTTGACATTTAAATTTATTAGGATTTATTCAATACAAAAAGGCCCACATCATAGGCAATGTATTATGGTGCATGCCACCTCAAAATTCTGCCTTTTTGCAAATATGTATGCAAGGACCATTCATGTACAATGAAAGAATAATAAAATAATAATAATAATACTGAAAGAAAAACACACATAAATTGGACTATTTATTAGATTGGGAACATTGATTCCCTTATACATACTTATAAAATTATTTAGTGTGGTTTTTGGAATAAAAGTGGACATTGGTCCATTTTATGAAAAAAATCCAATTTAATTAAGTAAAAATAGTTTGGTGTTATTTTTAATTAAAGCATGTAAAAAGCTATTTTTTACTAGCTATTATATATTTGCGAGAAATTTTTAATAGAACTCAAAATACTCTTACAAGTCACTTCCTTATCTTGTCACTGACACTAGAATACTTAACATTACATCAAACATTTGTTTCAAACTCGAAACTAGTATTCCACACTTTCTATGTATCCCACAAATCAGGAATCAGAAATAAGTAGTTCTGAACATATGCTTTTGCTCTGTATTTAACTAACATATAACACGTGAACTATACATTTCCTAACTCATCCATCACTCAAGCATATGCCATTACCATCATTAATACACCAATATATGATTAATCTAAATCAGCATCTAAAAAAATGCAAATTCAACCCAAATAGTTAGAGTTCACTGATAAAGTACACACAAATTCCTAAATAGATATCAACAAACAACTCAACCTAGCCAAATACAAAATTTTTGCACTACACCAAATTTAATATGTTTTGTCTTCTAAATATGTTACATATAACTGTATTTCAATTATTTATTTTTTATAGCTTTATAATCACATTTATCAAATTAAATAGTCAATTAATCAAACATTCATTCTTCCACATAATACACTCAAATAATTAAAAGTAATTTCACAAGCTTAAAAGACTAATTAACAGTGCAATTTAACTCATATGCTATCTAATTTAATAATTTAAATGTCATCTTCCTAATATTCTAAGAAATTGCCAAATTTGACTATTTTAAAATACATACATAACTATTATATTCAGGAAAAAGATAAGTTTAGTGGAATACTTACTAATAGGAGTCGAATTACTTTAATTTTAATCCATTTTTAGTCAAACTTAAACTTGTCTTGTCAATCATCGATCGTCGAACCTTTGCCAAAGATGCATCGCTTGTAACACCCTCATACCCTTCGGGAGTATTTTGGAATGCTACACCTATTATAAAACATATCAATCTGGCTAATACAAGCATCACTATAGTATTAATTAAAACTTGATACCAAACACATATCGTTAAATTCAAATCTTTATAATAAATATAGAGTTTTAATTGCATAAACACATATACATATAGCCTTAGTTAAATATAAAATAATAAATGTATAGAATGCACTACTTTCTATGGTCTACACTACATCTTCAAGAACCCTTTGCGATTGCCAATGACCTAGCCTCCAAAACATCTTCAACTCCAGACCGACTCAAGCAATAAATATGACTAAATTATTTATAGTGATAAAAATTATTCATTACGTATAACTAAGGACTTGTTTGCTTTATTACTAGAATTATTTTTAAATATACAAACAAATCAACTATTTACTTTAGTTCTACTACCTTCACTAGTCGTTAGATCCACTCTACTCAGAACACAATCATTTAGACTACTCTATTGAGTTATTTCCTTAGCATTGTTAATAGAACTCAAAATACTCTTACAAGTCACTTCCTTATCTTGTCACTGACACTAGAATACTTAACATTACATCAAACATTTGGTTCAAACTCAAAACTAGTATTCCAAACTTTTTATGTATCCCACAAATCAGGAATCAGAAATAAGTAGTTTTGAACATATACTTTTGCTCTATATTTAACTAACATGTAACACATGAACTATACACTTCCTAACTCTTCCATCACTCAAGCATATGCCATTACCATCATTACATGTTACATATAAGAAAACTATATATGATCATTAGTTTAACAACAGTATTTGTGACTAAGTCCATAAGCTTCTAAATCATACTCGTCTCTAACACTACTTCAATTTCATCACAATCATTTTTGCAACTTAAGCTCACTTTAGGTGTAAACATTTGGGAAAACTAGATACCATATAGGTATCGAATCACTAAACACTATTAAGGTACTAATCACTAGATATAAAAAGGTACCAATTCACTAGACATTGAAAGGTGCCAATCACTAGATAACTAAAAGGTATCAATTCACTAGACAACAAAAGGTTCTGATCACTAGATACTCAAAAGGTATTGATTCACTAGACACAAAATATGCTAATGACTAGATAGCAAAAGGTACCGATTCACTAGACACCAAAAGGCACCAACACTAGATACCCGAAGGCATCAAATCACTATCCCATATATGTTCACATCTATATCAAATTTAAGCCCCAAATAAAGGTTTTGTCACGCATTACTTTGTCACACTAATCACTCATGTATGCACTATACACTTTATTCATACGTTTGAATATGTCAATTACACTTCGTTATGGCTACTTACCAGCAAACGCACTTATGATCACTTATTAATTGAATATACATTTCACTCGTGTTACAATAATCGTCATTCCAACATGTATCAAGTGTAACATATATATATATATATATATATATATATATATATATATATATATATATATATATATATATATATATATATATATATATATATATATATCACTATTTATATAATACTTATGCTCAATAACATTTAAGCATTTAAGATACAATTCAATATTATAAGAATTAAGGTAAGATATACTAAAAACCTTGTAATATTCATTATTTGTCTTATATACCTTCACTAAGATCTATAATTTAATGTTAAATCACTCATTTCATGTTCATTGCCATATATATTAACCCTAATCATGTGTTTGTAAAGTTCTATAAGTATCCGAGAAAGTTCGGATGTAACTCGATGACATTTCAAGGCCTAAAAATCAAGTGTATGCTAAAATTGGGGAGGCACACGGTAGAGACTAATTAGTCTCATTTGTGTACAATGATCTTAATCGGTATAGAAGGGTCCACACAATAGAGACAAAAAAATTCTATCGTGTGCACCATTTTACTCCAAGAATTCTATAGATAGATTTCTTGGTTCAACTTGTTCACTAATTTTAACCTAGCAAATGTTGTTTTCTAGAAAAACTTTCTTCTAGACATTTGTTCCTCTATTTTTTTTAGTTTTTAAAATATTAAAAATAACTCTATTTGGATCTCAAATTCTCAAGATATTCACAAAAGAATGAAGACTGCTCAAAATGACAGGGCAACAGTGATCATTCAAATTCAAGCTACATTACGAGGGATTTAAAGGCAGAATTAGGTTTTTGTTTCTTCTACAAAGTTGTAGATATATGTCTTATATTTCATATATAACTAGAATCACTTTATTTAGACCACTATGGAGTAATTTAAAGACTTCGTACTAAAATTGGTTCTAGTGAACCTACAGTAGAATTCTACTAACTCATTAATCAAGGCTAAATCAAGCTTCACTCATGCAATTAACCCTCAATTCTAACTTCCATCAACATCATCATGCTATAATTAATTTATATACATACTTAAATTATATTTAACCTACACAAAGAGGGGTAAGGGTTCTCATACCTCATTTAAAGTCTATCTCTCTCTTCTTTTACTCTTCATCTCTTTTTAACCTTAATCTAGCATGATTCTTTAATTATCTCATCACAAACAACATTTCATAGTCAATTAACTATCAAATACTCAAACTAATATGTATAATAAAGGAAATTAAGAGGGAAGGATTAATTCTTATTTCTCCATATTTTGTTTCATGCTATAAATCCTTTTTAAATCTTTAGTCTTTTTCTCTAACCAAGAACTCAATTTTAGAGAGCTTAAAAGGAAGCAAAGAAAGATAGAATAAAAAGAGAAAAAATTCAAACTCTCCTTTTTAATAGTGGTTAGCTTCTCACAAAGGAAAAAACTATGCCTTAGTCAAACACTTAGCCCATTCTAGAAGGCTATATGGCTAAATCTTATTGGTCAAAGTTTTCAAGTCCTTAGTAAATCTCATTTTCAATACCTCTCTAACTTTAATTCCCTAATTCCCTTAATTTACCATTTATTCTTTTAATTTAATCCATAAATCACTAATTACTTAATCACTTACATGCCCTTATAATAGCTTAAAAATCTAATACATCCCAAAACACACAATTAAGGTTCTTTCACTTTAAAACCCATAGAATCACTTAGTTTAATTCTTCTAAGGTATATTTTGGGGCCTTACACCTCTATTTCCAATGTGAATTTCATAGCACCAGGGACCCACTGTGGGTGGTCACATGCTCAAATGCCATATGGATTGGTCGAAATTTTCCCTGGACACCTCTGCTTACCTATCTCAGATCTTTTTACAGTCGATAAGTGATGACAATTGGTGGGTATAGGGAAGAGTGCCTCCCCTTCGAAAACCCATTAGTAGTGGTTATAATGCCACCTAACATCAAAATTGTTCGAAATCACGAAGTGAAGTTTTCAGGTTTTAATGAAAAAAGAGAAAAATAGAGGAAATAAAATTGGTGAGTGGTGGTTGACCAAGAGAAAGAGGCAACGTGTGGCTGGTCATCATAGTAGAGGATGGAATTGGGTTGTCAATGGCAATAGTAACCCATTCACTGCCTTATACCTCCCCCTCACTCTCTTACCTTTTTTTCTTTTGATTCTATCCTCTTTCGTCCTATTCTCCTAATTTTTCTTTCTCTTTTTTTTTTTGTGAAACTTCCTTATTTCTTATGGCCTACACTAATTCCCTAGAAAAATCTAAGGCCTCCTTATCTGGGACGTTACATAATGACTAAATGAACATATAACATTTGAAAATACATTAAGGTTTTGATGTGAACAAAGTATATGTTAGATGAATAAATCTGTGAAATTAATGATTTTGCACTTACATTAGCTATAAGTATATAGCCTGTATATATAAATATACATATAGATTATAATTCCAAGCAAACATATCTTGATATGTTAAAGATTTGAATGGTAAAAAAAAGGTATTTAATGAGTACATATGCATATGACATGTATATGTGCATATGTATATATACATGAGATTTGTAAATATGATTATTGAAAATGTGATTATGAAAGGTTGTTTATTATGCTATGATATAACTTATAGCCTGCTTATTAGTCTATGTTATCGATAGCTAGGCATGCTTATATGAATTTTGTAGTTACTTCTATGACACTAATTAGCATCTTTGATCTAATACTTCAGTATCTCATATTCCAATATATGACTTTAAGACTTAATGTCTCTTCTATGATGCCTTTTGTGGTATCTCCTGAAGATGCCATTTTATGGTATTTTTCATTTACGTTATTAGTATCATGGTTTTTTACAATCCTGATTATAGGTAAATAGGCATGCCTAGAAAGGTTCTACAGCTACTCCTGTGACACTATAATGTCTGCTAATAATTAGACTTATGTCTTTCCTATTTTTTGATTAGTTCTTCGGAACTTCTTGAACATGATATTTACTTAAGGCGTGTACCTTTTTTGTTGATACCTTTTTGGTATCACTTGTTGATATTCACTATAAGTATCACCCCGTATCTATTATCCACACCTACAGAATATAATAGGAAAATGAGCACATGATTTATTTCCTATCCTAATTAATTCTTTCTTCTCTAATATAGTTTACTAATTATAATTACTAATCTGATGTATAATTGCAATATCTATGATGCCCTAAGAAATCCTAATCATATGAATAGTACTTCTCGAGGTGAATAATGCCACTCGATGGGCTCATAAAAATGTTTCATCACCATAGGGAATAAAATTCATGAAGAGTCCAATGGTATAATTTAAGATGAAAATGAGGTCAAATAGGCCATCAAAAATCAAAAATAAA
Organism: Excoecaria agallocha; assembly: GCA_037975025.1. Taxonomy (NCBI): domain Eukaryota; kingdom Viridiplantae; phylum Streptophyta; class Magnoliopsida; order Malpighiales; family Euphorbiaceae; genus Excoecaria; species Excoecaria agallocha. Next base: position 19,899,289 of record CM075807.1, read on the forward strand.
AATAAGTTACAGAACCAAAAAGGTTTACCAAGACTTTGACCAGCACAAAAATATTCCAAGGACTGCAAAAACTTATTATGATTTCCCTAGGCCATTTGAAATAATTTATGTGAATTTTTGGCAATGAAAATTTAATTTTTGAAGGACTTTGGAAATTCAACTTTCAGACCAGTAAAATACACTTTTCGAGTTAAGTTTTTATATCGAAATGACCTTAGATTAACCCAAAATTTTAAACACATCTGAATTTATATTTTTAGGTATTTTTTGACTAATTTTGGTGAAAATTTGACAACAAAAATTATTAGCCAATCAAAAAGTGACAAGTGGCATTTTTTTTACCATGTGATGGAATAGTATTTTATTTTATTTGAGCCATTGGTTAATAGGGCCAAATAAAAGTCTAAATTTTAGATTTTTTTAGAGGTTAAAACGTGACCTTCTTTTTCAAGCTATAATGTATGCCTTTCACACCATTTCCACCATTGATGACATAATTACAAGCTTAGATCTTTAAGTTTCCCACTATAACTCTACCCAAAAACACTAAATTAGATTCCTTCTCATCTCATAGTGATCATAGAAGTGAAAAAGGTTAAGAAAATTCAAGGTTCCCAAATGGGTCATATTATGTAAATTAATGAATTTGAGCTTTTCCTTTAGATCTTGATTAGGGATGATTTTTAGACTATTTTTTATGTGATTTTGGCTAGAAAAATGAAAGAATTTTGATTGTTACCCTTTGTGTAGAATTTGGCCACCAAGAGGAGAGAGAGAGAAAGAAGCTAAGGTAAAGGTGGATAAAGGCAAAGATAAGCTTCCTTAGGTGGTTTGAGCTTGAATTAGGTAAGTGAACATATAAACCCTTCAATTTCATGCCAGCTAAGGTTATGTCAATTAGGGTTTCTAGTATAAATGTTGGTCAAATTAAAATTGATGTTAGAACTATAAAATTCGATATGAAAATGTTAAAATTAAAGTGTAAATATGAGAATATAACAATAAAAACTCCATAGCATAATTTGCCCACCATGGAACTTTTAGTGTTTAATATGTGTCTTTATGGTTTAACTTGAAATTAATGATGAACACATGATAAAATGATAATTTGAATTGATAGTAATGAAAAATGAAACTTAAAAGCATGTAATGGCATTTAGAACCCTATTATGGAACTATATGGTCACTATGTTGAAGTAAGAATTAAAATGAAATTAATATGTAAATGTAAATGTGCTTGAATATGTTACATGACATGTGAGGAATGTGTAAATGGAAGAAAGACAAAATGTACAACTTTTAACTTACATGGGCCGAATGGCCATAATGGCATGAACTATGTGGATAATGCTAATTATATACAATGATGAACAATGGTGATGATATGAGATAAAGTTGAATGTGAAACTATGAAATGGAAGTGTTACAAGATGTACATCATGTGAATAAAATGATTGATTTGGCATAAATGATATAATGCTATGATAATTAAGTTTTGCCCTTAGTATTAAATGTGAAACCAAAAGTATAAGAAGTAATTATCTAACTATAGGGACACTTACTATGTTAATGGGATATGGTGACTCCTAAAGTAGTTGAAGGTTTGATTTTTTCATAAAAAATTGCTTCAAAATGGTTTTGAATTAAAAACAATGAAGAAGATTTAGATAATGTTGAAAGACATGAAAATGATAAGTCAAACCTACAACTATTAGTGCATTTATTTTAGGGTTAATTACAAATCAAGGCCCAAACTATAGGGTACTTTACAATGTTGGATCCCATCTTCAAAACCTTACAATGTCAGTCCCCAACTTCTATTCCCCTTTTAATTGAAGGACTCCGTCGCTATTTTATCACTATTGAAAGGGGAATGACCTTATAGTTGAGGTCATTTTTTGTAATTGACCCTTTATTTTATATTTGAAAACTAAAATGGTATTTGCATTTTATTTTTATGAGCTTTAAATGATTAAGTAATTTATTTCCAATATTTAGAGTTGCCAATTGTCGATTTTGGGGCAAATTGAACAACATTGAGTAGCAATTCTCGTTTCTTAGGTAATCTTCATATAAATTATCTTATTTTGAGATAATAATTATATGTACATTTTATAAATTATATATATTTGTTATTTTTAGGTGATGATTTGAAACTTAGACAATTGAATTAAGGAAGGGTGATATAGAATGGATCCTGAATTAAGAAGAGAAATTTGCTTTTGATTTTTATTGGAATATGTATTCAAGTTGAATTTTATTTTTAATAGTATGAACATTAGATATTTAGGTTGTATTTTTTATTTGGACTTGTATATTTTTTTTTCAATTTGGACTGTAATTTTATTTTCATTGGTCTTTTTATTTTAGTCTTATGATTTGTATAATTTTACAATTTTTAGCTTTTCTATAGTACTAGTTAAACCTAAAGCACATGATTAATTATTTTTAATAAAATTTTAAAATAAAGCCTTAAAAACTAAAGAAAATTGAAGATAAAATTAAATTAAAAATAAACAGAATATCCTACTATTGAAAAATATAATTAATAAAAGTAGTTTAAAGATTATATTTTTATTTATAAAAGTGAAAATTATTTTTCACAAATATTTAATTTGATTTGTGAATGTATATATAAACTTTATGTAATTAAAAATGTTGATGAAGTTTGGAGATATATTCTAAAAAATTCATTAGTTTTGTGCATTTTATTTACTTTTAAATTTTATAAATTTATTTATATTTTTCAGATGTATTTTTTATATTATTAATGATGGTTTATTTTGTATTAAAAAAATTTAATGAAGATATAACCAAAAATTTCTGAATTATGGAAAAAGAGAAAAAAGTTAAGTAGAATGAGAAACTTTTCTTAAGTAATTTCTAGACTTTTTTAAAATTTTTTTATACAATTGATTCCCAAATTTGTTTTAAAAAGTCATGCGTCGCAATATCCTTGGTTTTTATTTTTTTTACATCAAAGAACCTCATTAAGAAGAATAAGAATCAACTTTAAGAGTTGAGTACAAAAAATCAGGGGGAGGTAAGTTCCAAACTAAAAGATCGGACACTGAATCCGAAACGCAAGCAAGCAAGTGAGCGCAACTATTCGCTGATCTTTTAACAAAACCAAAAGACTGGTTTACATCAGATATAGCAAGACACTCTTGAATAACTAAGTGGAAATTTGAATTAAAAATAAGCCTATTCTTAAGAGCACTAATCACTAGTATAGAGTCAGACTTAATAATAACAAAACTCAAGTTTTCACTTTTAAGCCAACTCAAAGCTTCCCTTATACCAACAGCTTCAACAACCCGAGGCTCTATAATACCAGGTCTACACCATGACCTAAGGCAGCCTCGATTAGGATTATCTGATGATGAGAAAAATGGTATATTACTAATAGTAGGTTCGAATCTTCAAGCTCTAATTGCTAATTTCTCACATTTTCTCAAATATTTTATGATTTTTTAAGCATTCCAAGTTTTTTAGCAAAAAAGGCATAAAAACTTTGATTTGAACCTTCAGTGGTGTGAGACGCCCATCTATGGCTCCCTGTCTCTTGCACAAGTTGAATTAAGGGTATTTTGGGAATTTTAAGATTCTAGACTAAAGAACGATCACCCCTTATTGAGGGACGCCCATCCAGGCATAAAAACTTTGATTTAGACCTTCAGTGGTGTGAGACGCCCATCTATGGCTCCCTGTCTCTTGCACAAGTTGAATTAAGGGTAATTTAGGAATTTTAAGATTCTAGACTAAAGAACAACCACCCCTTATTGAGGGACGCCCATCCATGGCTCGAAATCTAGAATTTTCATGTTTTTAGAATTCAAAAAGGGAAGATATATTTCAAAAGGGGATTTTTCAAGGGATATTTCCTCCAAATTAGGGAAGTTAGAGTTCGAACCTAATTCTAACTCTAACTTAAGTATAAAGCCTAAAATTCTAGGGTTTTTAAAATAAAAGAAAGAGAAAAAAGAAAAAAAAAAGGAAAAAAAGGAAAGGGAATCATTGTTTTATAGTGAGCCAAACTTTAGGAAAGAAGAAAATAAATTTCTTTCTCTCTCTAAGGTTCTCATTCTCTAACAACCTCTTTGATTAAGACGCATAAATACTTATGTTTTTATTAAATTTTTTGAAAATAAAGAATTAAATCGAAGTGAAGATCTGGACTACAAAGATTTTAAGGTCAGAATATCTCTTGAGAGTAATATGCTAGGCTCTCTTTCTCTCTACTTTTATCTTCTTTCTCTGTCTAGAATGGCCATGCATAAATCATGTGAAATTTACTGGACTATTTGTGTTCAAATGTTACATTTGATTTATTTGCATGCTTAGATGTGTTAAATCGTGAATTTGGACTGAATTGGCATGTTAATAGTGTGTTTGGGATGAGATTCCTCCATTGTTGTATATTAAGCTTTTTATTTTCTTATTCTGTAAATTTATATTTTAACATGTTTTAGTTGAATTTTGAGCATAATTTGATGTTTAAACACTACTTTAGCATAGTTTAATGCTCGATGATCGCATGTGTAGGGTTAAAAGTCATTTTGTATAATTTTTTTTGTATCTTTGCCATGAAAAAACTGCATTTTGCTTCAACCAATGGTGGCAGATTGGAAAAAGACCCCAAGGATGCCCGTCTGTCATACAACAAGAGGGACATCGCAGGCCTTCCTCTCGTCCCATCCCTCGCTCTAGGTATGGCCATCCTTTGCCTGTTTTAGGCATTTATGATTGAATTTTGGGTATATTTTTATGTATTTTATGTGTTTATGTCATTTATTTGATTTTTGTAATATTTGAGGCATTATTTTACATTTTTCAATTCTGTATGTAGTCATTTCCTATATGTATAAGTGAATTTATGATCAATTTTGTTATATTTGTGATTATTATTTGTGCAGTAATAATTTATTTGCCTTTGATATTGTTTTGTGAGTATGAATGGTTTCGACCATTTGGAGGATTTTTTTGGAAGGTAGATTTCATTGGGATTCGTGCCTCAGTAGATCGATGACTGGTTATTTTGCTCGGTTAATTCTCTTTTTATTACATATTTTATCTTTTATTCTAGTTTCATTTTATTTATTTTAGGTTATTCATTTATTTGGTATTCATTTTTGGATGTATTATTATTTCGGCGATGTAATGTTAGTAAAAAAGGGTTTTTATGCACGACAAAGGAAAAGGCAATTAAAATATTTTCTATTAAATAATTGGGTCTTTCTTCAAAACATGGATCAATGTCCAATTTTTAACCCAAATCCACATGAAATAAAAACTAAGAATTTTTTAAAATATGCATAAGCGGACGAATGTTCCCATACTCAAATTAATATCCCAATTTTTGTGTGTATTATTCTATTATTGTTGTTAGACAATTTGCTCATGTAATAATTTAAGTCGGACTTTATTTTTTATCATTTGCTTACTGTTTTCTTTATTGTGATTGGTATGTTTATTTAATTCTATCGCTTGCATCATGTGAGAGAGGAGAGGGGATTAAATGTAAAACTTAATTATAAAACAAATACCTCACCAAGATGCCTAATAAGAGTGATGTCTCGAACACTAATCTTTGTTTAGCCATCAAAAGGTTGAGATTCATTTCCCAACGTTATATTGGGTGGCGACTCCATGTCACTTACCTCTTTTAAGCCCATTAGTAGAAGCCTTTATAAGTTGACTATCAACAATAATTAGGGCTTGATCTTTTTATTGTGAAGAAATTATGTTGGGTGGTGACTCCATGACATTTACCTTTTTTAGGCCTATTAGTAGATGCCATTATAGGTTGACTATCAACAATAATTAACGCTTAATCTTTTTTATTGTAAAGTAGCCAATTTATGAGTTAAGTGAGCCTCTGCCAATCTTGGACCTTAAAATCGGGCCTCCGAGAGTAAACTCGGATTACAAGCACGACTCCTGCATGTGTCACAGTGGCAACTCCATTGGGGTATAAAGAGACCTTGCTCTGAAAAGCATTTTGGTTAAGTTTTTTATAGTTGGATTTTGCTAGTTAATCCTATCTCTTTTCTAAACTGCATTTCTTGCATTCATCTTAGAGCCTTAGAATTAAGTTAGGCATCCCTTTTTAATGTTGGTGCTATTCCAAAGTGTGCCCTATGTTCACTCAATGTAGGGAGGTGCTAAGGAGACCTACCAGCCCAAGTCCAGTACCAAATGGTATATAAAATGGTGACCCATCAGTCATTATGATTGTGATGAGCTAGACCTATTGGTAGGGACCATGTTTGGGTAGCCCAAAATTTTTATCACCCTTGACTAAAGCCTATGTAATGACAATAGCAACTTCCCTTAGGTTATATAACTATAATAATCGCTTGCTTGCTATATGGACCTTTACGTATTGACCGACCTCAAATAAATTGGAAGGGTACTAGTTAATGGCTATCATGCCCCACCAATTTGATCTATTTGAGGTAGTTAAAATATATAATGGTCAAAGCCCATATACCTGCACTTTTAATTAGAGAGGTTATGCTATCGATTTTCCACTATGCACCATATGCGTGCATTGGGTATCCTGTTAACCCATAGGCTAAGCCCACCTAGGGAAGAGACTAAGCAACCTCTTGTGTGGGAGTAATAAGGTTGGAAGGCTATTGTTATGCTTGTGTGTGATTGTGATTAACCCCTAACAAAACCATGCATTGCATTCATGTATCATGTATATGCCATGCTCATGCATCATTCACCATGCATCACTCCTAACATCTGATTCTTGCAGCCATCATAGACTCATCTAGGTGGTCCAGAGGGTCAGACAGGTGCCTAGTCTAAAGATCTATATCTAGTGTATTGAGATCTAGTTCGGGTTCAGATTTGGGTTCAGAGGTCAGTTTCGAGTTGGGTTCAAGTTAGTTGTCAGAGAGAAGTCAAGAAACAAGTTTGGACATGGAGAATAAAGGATTGAATGAGATCGAAAGGGGAAATGAGACTGGGAGAGTGGCTGATGACATAACTATAAGGTTTCTATTCCTAAGGGAAAAGCCGAATGTTACCCCTACTGGGCCTTTGACGATGTGAGATGACTTAGAATAGAGGTTAGTTAGGAGGTTCCAGGACTTTGAAGATAGGCTTATGGCTACGATTGGTGGGATGGAGGCTTTTGTAGCAGCTAACATTAGAACTCAGCCTACAACACCTGCTTACGAGATAGTAAAGCTAACGTATGTTAGGAATGCTGCCACACTTGATGCTACTGTGCTTTGAGACCCACCTAGGAGGGATACGAGGTATGACCCTAAAGATGACTTCATAGAAGAGGAGGATAAAGAATATGTCCCTCAAGTGATGAATATAAGGATTAAGGGTCCTAGTGGTAAGGATCTAGCCTTCAAGAAGATAGAGGAAAAGATCGAAGCTATATCTAGATTGTTGTCTACTGGTAATGGGATGAACCCTAAAGATTGGGATTTGAATTGAGATAAACCACTGCCCCAGAGGCTTAAAATGTATGATTTGCCAAGGTTTGATTGCACCTCAAATCTTTTAGCATATGTCAAATAGTCTATATTAATCATGAAAGAGCCACATTGTCCAAGATATAGAAGGTGGAGTACTTGTCCCTGAGTTTGACTGGACCTAGAATAGATTGGTACCATAAGCTAGATAGGCATACTATAGAGGACTAGGATCTGTGGATTGAGAAATTCCTTAAGCAATATGATTGCAGCACTAGGATGGAGGTTGCCTAAAGGACCTTGAGCTGCTCCAACAAAACCATGATGAATCTTTCCATGAGTACCTCACTAGGTGGAGGAATAAAGTGATGGAGATGAAGAGAAAGCTAGACACAGCTAATCAAATTAAGTTATTCATCAGGAATGCAAGCCCATACCTGAGGGATGGTTTGAAGATGAAGGGTCTGAAGCATTGGGAGTAATTGATGGACAAAGCTATTGAAGCTGAAGGAGAATATCTAGCTAGAAGGACAAATACTGAGAATGCTAAGAGGAACTTCGGTAATAACAAGGCAATAGGGAATAATAATAAGTCGAACAGAACTAGAAAGACTGCAGAAGTTCCACTATAGAAGCTAGTTAAAGGCATTATTCCAACCTGGGAAAGTCATTGTCTTGGGTATTAGATAGGTTTAGCAAATAAGGGAAGCTTTAACCATTAGCCTAAGGCCTACAAAAAGTCAGGGGTTGCCCTATTATAGGAAGGACCGGTATTGTGCATATCATTAACACACTGGGCCCCTGACCAATTATTATCGTAGCTTAAGGAATAAGATTCAGGACTTGATAAATAGTAAGTAGATTTTAGATCTTAAAAAGAGAGATGAGAAGAAGAAAAGAGGTTATAATGATATGCCACCCCAAGTGTTCATGATTAGGTCTAGTTTACATAAGTGGTATGTCATGAGAGACCTGTATAGGAATGAGTACATGGTTATTACTCATTTCACCCTTAAAGTAACAGAGCCAATTGAAGAAAATTGGCCAATTTATATGATTAATTGTTAGGATACTACTACAGAAAATGAGGATGAAAGGGCTTTGGTGCCTATTGATATCTAGAGTTCAGCTAGTGAAGCCGGTGAGAGTGAAGAGGAAGTAGGAGAAGAGAAAAATGTTAAGGTGGTCACAAGGAGTGGAAGAGTGGCCCAGAAAGTCGAAAGGCAACTAGCTCCTCTCGCACTGCCAATAGAAAAGGAGGTTGATAAAGATTAAATAATTAAGCAATTAAAGAAAAAAATGCATAGATATCCATCTAGAAGTTGCTGAGACATTCTCCCTCACACAGGTAGAAGCTAGTCGAAGCACTGAGCTATTGAATTTGGTTAAAGGAGGGATGAGAGAGAATGTTGTGTATTCTTATGCTTACCCACCTTTTAAAGGAAGGAGCCATAATCGTCCTCTCTATATTAAGGCTCCGGTAAATGAAAAACACATAGCTTGTGTGATGATAGACAATGGTTTTTCCATTAATGTTTGCCCCTCAGTTGCAATCCTGGCTTTTAGGTTGAATGAGAACATGCTGAGTAAGTTAACTTGACCATTTCTACCTATGATAATTCCAAGAGGCAAGTTGCTGAGACCTTCAAGGCTTTAGTGAATTCAAGGCCCATCGAGATAGAAGCTGAGTTTATGTTACTGCTTATTTTAGCTAATTTCTCTATGCTGTTAGGAAGAGTATGGTTTAACAAGATAGGTGGAGTGCCATCCATATTGCATCAAATGATTAAGATCCCCTATGATAGTCAGGTAGTTACTATTAAAGTTGCAAGGGAGAATCAAGTGTATGTACTTGAGATAGATAAATAACCTTTCAGTGGGTTCCATATGTCTGCCATCAATGATGAAGAAGGTGAGAATAGCTTTATGGATTGCTCTCAAGTGGTTAACATAATGAAGAAGAATAAACTTCCTACCTGGTGTTAGTTTGGGAAAGAACTCCTAAGGGCCTCAGACTGTTGTAGCTGCTAAGGGTCAAAAGGACAAAAAGGGGTTAAGCTTTACTAGTTCCAGTCAAAAGGACAAAGGGAAAGAAGTAGAGAAAGGGATTCTCAACATTTCTCAAAGCTTTATGCCGGCTTCAGGTATTTGTCTCTACTGTGGTGAGATCAAACCTCAACTGATAAGGGGTGAAGTAGTGCGAGGTTTTGAGCTATTCAATGATTTCTTTAACTGGGAGCAAAGGATTATCAAGCCAATTGAGCGTTTCTAGGATAAAGAGATTCTATTGCACTATTAAGCCTAGGAAAAGGAAGTGCCTGAAGAATTTTTGACAGAGAAGCTGCTCGCTATTGAGCTAAAAGGAAAATGGAAGGCTAAGGTTGAAGATCCACTAGAGGCTGAGACTGAAGAGACATGTAATGCTGCCAAGATTGAAAATTATGCTTTTATTGATATTGTTTATGTTTCTGAACTTTTTGATGAGAACATTGGTTGCTTTTTTGATTATATTAATGGGATGAACAATTTTGTTTACTTGTGTGATATTTCTTCTTATTTTAATATGAATAATTATGATCATAAACCATTAATATTTGACAATAACTCGACAAACAAGTATTCATTTAATCTCAAAATTAAAGAAAATCCAAAAGAAATTTCATTGGCATCAGATATAACTCCTGATAAGAGAGAAAATTTTAAGAGAATATTGAAAAAATAAGAAAAATTTTTTGCCTGAACCTATAAAGATATGCCGAGAATAGATGGAGAAATCATTGAACATGCCATTCCAATATAGCCAAGGTATAAGCCAATCAAATAGAAGTTTAGGAGACTTAGACCAAAATGGGCTAAAAAGGTCAAAGACGAAGTAAGGAAACAGATAGAGGCTAAGTTCCTAATGGAAGTTCAATATCCCACTTGGATAGCAAATGTAGTTCCCATAGCAAAGAACAATGGAAGAGTCAAGGTATGTGTCGATTATAGGGACTTGAACAAAGCCTATCCAAAGGATGATTTCCCTTTGCCTCACAAAGATGTCCTGGTTGATAGTGCAGCTGCTTGTGCCATGTATAGTTTCATGGATAGATATACAGGGTATAATTAGATTCTGAACAAGATAGTAGATCGGATTAAGACAACCTTCATAACTGAATGGGGTATGTATGCCTATCAGATTATGCCTTTTGGGCTTAAGAATGTAGGTGCTACCTACCAAAGGATGGTAGCCAAAATATTGGATGACTTGATTCACAAGGAAGTAGAGGTATACGTGGATGACATAATGATCAAATTTGTTACCCAGGAAGGTCATTTTGAAACACTAGATAAGTTCTTCTATAGGATCAATAAGTGCAACCTCTGTCTTAATCCAAAGAAGTGTATCTTTGGGGTCACCTCAAAAAAGCTTTTTGGGCATGTAGTGAGCCAAAGAGGTATAAAAGTAGATCCTGACAAGGTGAAGGTGTAGACTCTAGGTTTGATTTAGCCTCTATCAGGGTTACCTAATGAGGATAATGTTGTTTTGATGATAGCTAGAAGTAGCAAGTGCTCTCTCCTCTCCTACACTGGTGTTTATTTTAGAAAAATATTTCATTGATTTTTAAGGGGAAAATGGTCTTTTAAAAGCACATTTTCATCTCCTGTAGCAAATGGGGTAAAGTGGTCATGATTAAGGGCCATTAATTGACTCAGAGTGAGTTATGGACATAACTCATGGGTTAGGTCTATGACTCACCTCTAAGTCACGACATTGAGTGGATGACTCACTCCCCTTTTTAGCTTGCAACTTCCTATTAAGTCACGAACTTAGGCTCATGACTCACCAAGTGAGTCATAGCCTTTGGTCCGTGGCTCACCCCTTTTTGGCTTAAAATGGTTTTTGGACCCCACTTATTCCAGCTCGTGAGTCATTGTTCGTGACTCGCATGTCACACCTATGACTGGGTATTTTTATGCCAAAATTCTAGATTTTTACTCTGTGAAATAATGGAAAATTTCAGCCTTAAAAATCTTAAGATTTCCCTTGATCTTAATCTAAAGTAATTAAGGCAGATGGGATAGTTTTTAGGAATTAGCAACAACAACAATCATTTCTAACAAACTAGAGAGAAAGGAAAAAAACTAGATTTTGGGGGGCTCTAATTTTGGGCTTTGGTATAAGAAAAAGAGAAAAAGAAAAATGAAACAAACAGGGGAGGAAGAAGAAGAGGCACAGTCACCGATTTTGTAAAAATAGCTCTATTGAAGGTAATGTAAGAGGCAAAACTCTAGCTCTTGTGTAGAATTCCTTTGAACTTGAGTTGCTCTATTCTTCATTTGTTTTTTGTAAATATTTTGTGAATATTGATTCTTTGTGTAAATAATGTGTTATTGACATGTTTGTGTGTATTTTGGTAAGTTATGCATGAATTTATATTTTATTTGTGGATTTAGATGAGTTTTATGCCTTTAATTTCCAATTTCTCTCTCTAGAGCTCACTTTCTCTCACTAGATAAATTCATGCAAATTGTATTGTTTAATGCTTTTAGACTAGGGGTGAGCAAAAAAATTTGAAAATATGGTTAACCGCAAAATTGGTCTGAAACCAAATCAATTTTTATGGTTAACCAATCCAATGGACTTGCTTACAATTTTAAATTTTTACATTTTTGTTAATGGTTACGGTTTAGGTTTTTAAGTACCAGTTTGATGGAATATGTCATGGTATGTTCATGGCAATTGTGCAGTGGAAAAATGATAAAAATATTCATACATGCCAAACAATTCCATGACAAGAATCGAAATATGCAATTTTAGGGTTTTTAAACCTTACAACTTTTGATGCTTTTTAATACTTGAATTTGGTGATGACCAGCAACTAAGATGACTTTGTCCACCTTAGATCTTGATCACCAATGCCAAGGAATAGCCTTTTATGCCACTCCCTCTATTCTCACACACACACTTGCAAAGATGGCTTAAAATAGAGATTGCTAGCTCTCTTTTAAAGTATTGTATAATGGCAATTGTTTGAAGCTACAAGACTTGATCTTGTACTTCTTTTAGGTGCTATTAATGTCCAAGAACACAAGAAAGCAAGATAGAATCCTTCTCCTTGTGTATTTTGGCCAAGAGAAAATTATGTGAGGGAGAGAAGGTTTTCACGCAAAAACCAAAGAAAAACTAGGGTTTTTCTTTACTCTCTCATTCAATATATATCATTTTATTTTTTAAGTGATAAATCTAAAATCAACTACTTAGAGATAATTAATTTCAGCCTTTATCACTTCTTTAAAATAAGAGATATATATTGATTCAAATTCTTTTGATTTAATCCAAGATAAATACATAAGACATTTAATCAAATAATATCACTTAATAAAGAAATTCCCATGTGCCGAAATTCCTTCAATATTTATCTTGGAATTTTGGCTAAGACATCCCTTAATTAAGTATTTAAATTTGATTTAAATATCATTAGGATTTAATACTCAATTAACTTAATTAATACAAGATAATTAATTAATTGAAATTAAACCTAGTGGGCTGAATTTTTTTCTCTCATGGACCAAGGTCCAATAGCAATTTTAAAAACCATTACATACATTAATTTGACTTTAATTAAAAGCCCAAATTAATGCGCAATATTTTATTCAAATATTTTAAGCCCAATGCGTTGTGTGCGATCCTATAGGTCCATTTAATGTTGGCAATGAATTAATAAATTAATTCAAAGGCTATATATATTCTCTAGCAAGATATTATAGCATTCCAAATTAAATGAAAATGCATATGGCATTTAGTGACCTAATGCAATTTTGCATAGTCCCTTACCCATAAATATCAGAATTAATATAAGGCATGGAACTAGTTATCGTTATATATATTAATTCCTTTTTTGATATTCCAGTGACACTGAACTCTCAGATAAATAATGATTACTCATTATTTCATCTCGGTATGGCTATACACTCCTCAGTTCACTGATCAAGTGGCCGATGATATTTTCTCTTATTGAGAGGGGTAATCCCTTTCACTTCTCTCATGCTCTCTAACATCAATCAATGCATACTCAATCATACCCGTACTTATCACTCTATTACGAGCACGTTAGGTGTATGTCAAAGTACACAGTAATTCATAAAGAGTTTCATAGAGATTTTAGGTCTAAGAACTCTGATACAAAACTTGCATATGAGGAACACTTATGACTTGTACCATGTAGTGTTCTCATGAGCATATCGTATCCAGATACCATGTTCTTTAACATGTATCTATGATCTCTGATTGACACTCTTGTCCTAATGATCCGTAAGACAGAACTCATAATATCAGAGAGAGTATACCAGTCTTAATTTATTTGTTATTCCCATAACAATGACTGACTAGGGATATTTAGAATGAAGTCTCTATTGTTTCAAGGTCTTACAACTATATGCCCCACACATAATAACTTAAATCGAAACAACATTCTTGGATGGTTCTATCAATTGATATGCATAGGAATACAATAGATAAAATAAATGCCTCATTTTATTAATTCAAAGTGTTTTATTACAATGCATTGGGGCTAGGGCTTACACTAACATAGTTAACCGTTAGTCCACAGTTAATTGGATCATATGTGTGTGTGTGTATTTATATCTTTAATTTTCTTTTTCTATTTCTCTTTAAAATTTATATAAAATAATATTCTAAAATATATTTAAATTATATTTTTATTTTTATACCTTAACTTTTTATATTTTTCTACAAAATTTATATAATATTTTAAACTAAATTTATATTATGTCATTCTCTTTAATTATATAATAATATTGATATATAATATCCAATTAACTTTTATATATATTATTTTTGTATCATATACTGGTGTTCATATTTTACTTAATAGCATTTAATTATATTTTTTTTATATTTTAGAGTTTATGTTATAACATTTAATATTATTCAAAATTTTATTTGACGTAGAATCAAGCATATTAATTTCCAATAAATATCAAATCTATTTTATAATATTAGCTATTCATTTATAGAACATAAATTTTCATTAGTAAATTATGTTTATTTTGTAATTTTTATATTAAATTACTTTACACATTTGAAATTGAATTGAATTTTGTCTAAATTTTTTTTTTATAATTTTATGTTATAAATTTTAATGGTTAACTGAAAAATATTGGTTAAACAAATTGAAACTGCTGGACTAGTTAACCAAATGTGACAGATTGGTTAATGGTTAGTGATTTTAAAAAACCAATATTAATGGACTAGTTAATTTTTTTGCTCATGAACTGGTTAATCGATCCATGCTGACCCTTATTTTAGACCTTATTTTGAGTTTATATATGGTATTTAGAATGTTTAAAGGTATTTTTTTTATAAGTTTTGAGCCTTAAATTGGGTTTTGGAGGTTAGAGTTTCAGCCATGGCAATGTTCCAACAAGACTGAACTGTCTAGAGCTGACTCACGGGCTTGGTCTATGAGTGAGTCACGAACTCTGCCCGTGACTCACTCCACTTAAATCTGTGACTCACCTTGGACAGGCTAGTGACTCGTTGGATTGGGGTATGACTCGCTCCACCCAAGGCTATAACTCGACCCTTTTGGATCGTGACTCGGTCTCTTTATGGCCCTAACTCACCTTTCATTTTAAGTGAGTCCGTGACTCACTCCCTTTCCTCTTTCTGGCCCTTTCTTTCCCTATTTCCTTTATTTCCCATACATTTTTCCTTTTTTGTTTTTTGTGTATTATGTGATTAATGTTAAGTATATTAATGCATGTGATTATTCTTACTTTATTATTTTATTATATAATTATT
Organism: Excoecaria agallocha; assembly: GCA_037975025.1. Lineage (NCBI taxonomy): Eukaryota > Viridiplantae > Streptophyta > Magnoliopsida > Malpighiales > Euphorbiaceae > Excoecaria > Excoecaria agallocha. The sequence goes on from CM075807.1 coordinate 19,914,538, forward strand.
AATTTTGTTATTTTATTCTTATTTAACTAATTCGTTATATTTCTTATTTTTTTGGTGTGTAAATATTCAGAACTTATTTGGAGGACTTGGAAAGGGATCCAATCAAACTTGGGAGATTTAATTTCTTTAAATATTTAATTTATTTAAGTTATTTGCATTTTAGCCTTTATTATTATTCGAGTTGTAATACTTAGTAAAAATGGGTATTTTGACACAAAAACGAAGGAAATTCACATTAAATATTTTTATTTAATTTATTGGACTTTTTATTAATAAAATGGACATATGTCCTATTTAACCCTAAAAATGATATAAATAATTTTTTTTTTTTAAATATGTATGCAAGAATTGATATTCCTAAATTTAATGAATATCTCGATTTATATCTTTTTATATTTTTATCATTCTTATTTCTTACAAAATATTTTATTTGAACAATAAATTAAAATAAGCTAAATAATAAGTTTAGAATTGAGCTTTGCTTGTTAGTTAAGAAAATTAAGAAGTTCTGAAATTCTTAGGTTTGGTGAAATGAACTTTAAAAGTCTTAAGACATTGATAATTTTGAAAATTAAGAGTGTTAGTTCCCTATTAGTTCAATTGAAAGTTCATTTAAAAAAATTAGTAGAATATAGGTTATGTTGCAAAAATTTTGCTTAGTTTATTACTGCAGAAAATAAGTATGGGGTACCTAGCATTTATAAGGAGTGTTAATGATTGAGCTAGTTCAAGAGATAACAATTTCAACTCTCACCTCCTTTGCATATTTGAGTTTAATCAATTTCCATTGAATTTCATCCTTTAATTTTGATAACAAGGGCAGAAGAGTGGAAAGAGTTATTGATTTTCAAAAAGTTAGGTGGTAATGTTAGTAGTGTGGTTGATTCTATTTTGCTAACTTTATCTCTTCTTTGTAGCCAATACCTCAACCTTCCATTACAACCTTAATGTAAGCCCTCGTGATTCTATTTTTGCTCTGAATTGTTTAGTGGAGATGACCCTTGTGGTTCAGGTGCTAAAGGAGAGGCCTATGGCTATTCTGAGTTTCAAGAGTGAGACCGTTTTGCAAAATTTTTGCACATTTAGCTTTTTGCTTAATTGCTAGAATTCACTGGTAGTTTTAGTTTTGAAAAGTGATGAACTTGTTTTGGCCTAGCACACACCCATAAGAAATTGTTCAGTATATATTAGTTTGATTCTTTTTGGTTGAATTTTTCATTTGAGTGTCTTCTGCTAAGTGTTGTTCTAGCTCGTCTGAATTTTCTTGTTCTGAGTAAGAGTTTTAATTTTCAAGTTTGTGAATGATTTGTTTGCTTGAGGGTAATCAAAGTTTAAGTGCAGGGTAGTTGATAACTTCAATTCAGTGTCTAGTTTTTAATCAATTTCAGTTTAGTTTTAAGTGTCTTTTCAAGTTTCTTTCACTTTGTTTTTCTTGAATTCAATAATTTATGTCCAACTTTAGTAAATCTCATCTTTTATGTGTTTTAAAGGACTTTTGATGGGTTTCTGTGCTTAAATACAGATTTTACAGGTACCTCATGGTCAACAGGTTTTCGTGCTGACCGTGACCTAGTGCTTTATGTCAAAATGCACTATTTCAATTGTGTCACAGTCAGTATAGATTTGGTGCTTACTATGACTTGGCCAAATTTTAGTCTAGAACCAAGTAGAAAAGACCAGCAATTACCTACTAACCATGAGGTATGCAAACTTCAGTCTAGAATACAAAGGGATAATATGTCATAGTCAACAGATTTGTGGTGCTGACCATGAGTTGTGCATTTTTCAATCCAGAAGCAAATCAATGAGTATGTCATGGTTAGCAAAAATGACCTACTGACCGTGACCCATCTCAGTTCAGAGACAGAACTTCAATATGTCATGGTCAGCAGGAATTTGGTGCTGACTGAGACCCCTATCGGGCCTATAAATACCAGAATTTTTTGTTTAGCACAAATTTGCAATTTTTTAGATATAGGGTTTCTTTATTTCTTTGTTCTTTCATTTCTTCATTTCTTCCATTTAGTATATAGTTATACACTTGCAAATAGGTTAGATTTAGATCAAATTACATAGATTAAACACAAATTTACAAGTTAGACATTTAGTCTCTTACATTTAAAGCTCACTTTTATTGGAGATTTGGAGAAGAAGATTGAAGAAGCTTGGGTTCCATATGAGAGTTCTTCCTCGCACGAATTTTTGGGTTTTTTTCTATCCTTTTCTTCTCTTAAATTTGTAATGGGTAATGAGTAGTTAATTAGGTTTTTAGGGAATCTTTAAATCCCCTATCCTTAATGTGAATACTGAATATTTCTTAGTTTATATATAGATGAAAAGTTCATTTTACTGTTGCTTCATTGAAAGTTTACGGGTTATTGTTATTTTGAGTAAATTTTCATATTTGAATGTATGATTTTATCATATTATCTTATTTGGATGCTATACTTGAATGCTTGAATGCCATAGATATTCTACCTCTTATCTTTTATCATGAATGTTGTGATTTTGAGATTTCTCCAAAATGGGACTTGATGAGTTACAGATTTTGTAATTTTAGAATAAGAGTTTAAAGTAAAATGAATGGGTTTTAGGTTCTTTGGCTCCGGAATGGAAATGCAAGCCAAACCTAGGATGTTAGACCCATGCTTAGGCTAATTATAAGACTTACTCCAAAATGGGACATTTTGTGATTAGAATAGCTTGCTCCGGAATGGGATGCTTGGGTAGAGAGGGTTATCCCAACTTCATCTATATACTTTATTGACTAATTTAATTCACATTTAGGTATAGGGAAGATAAGTAAACCTGAACAACATTTTTTATATATAAATATTTAACTAGTTTAATATTTTGATTACTTGATTTATAGTAAATTACTGTAATTTTATAGTCATTTTATATTTCATTTTGTACATTTTAAATAGTGACAACATAAAACACAAAAAAATTTGGGGAATTCTTTAGCATTCACCTGATTTTCATTGCTTGCATCTACAATCCCTCGGGTACGATATTCGTAGGTCTTAAATTAAACACCTTATATTACTTGTCGATTCAATATACTTGCTGAGGTCGCGTCAAGTTTTTAGCATCGTTGTCGGGGATTATCGTGTTTGTGAGTTTTAATTGTTATTTGTATGTGTTTTCTTTTTCTTATTTTATTCTTTTGATACTTTTGAGGTGTTTTGTAGTGTATGCACAGATTAAGATGAGAACAACTTGCACCCTATGACCCTGAAATTAAGAGGACTCTACATCAAAGAAGGAGAGCCAATAGAGAAAACAACATGAATCAGGATCTTCCCATTAGTGAAGTTCCCTTCGAGGATGAAGAAGTGATAAGGGCACAAGATGAAATTCCTAGTAAACAAAGAGAGAAGATACTCTTAGTAGATGAAGAGAGGAGATACCTAGGCAGAGGACTATCAGAGACTATGCTATGCCTAGGTGGAATAAAGGTCATAGGACAATTGTATTGCCTAGGGGTGTGCAATTTGAGCTTAAACCAGCAACCATTACCATGTTGAAAAGAAATCAGTTCTCTGGGTCAGAATTAGAAGATTCTTCTCAGTATCTTGACATATTTCTTAAGGTCAGTGACACTATTTAAATTTTGGGCATCACAACAAATGTAATCCGATTAAAATTGTTTCCTTTCACATTAATCAGAAAAGCTAGGAATTGGCTTTAGATGTTATCGAGTCAATCAATTTTGACATGGGAATACCTACAAAAGAAATTTTTTATAAGATTCTTCCCTCCAACTAAGAAAGCAAGTATTTGCAGCAATATTATGAGTTTTTGCCAAATGAATGAAAAGCCCTTCCATGAGGCTTGGGAGAGGTTTAGGAGGCTATTAAGGAGTTGTCCGCATCATGAAGTAGCAGTTTATCAATTGATGACCATTTTCTATGCAGGGATGAATCCACCTACAAGGTCACTCCTAGATGCGGCATCTGGTGGTTCATTCATGAACAAGTTGCTAAAAGAAACCTTTCAATTGTTAGATGAGATTGCAACAAATGATTTATAAATGAGTAAGCCCAAAAGCAGTTCTAAAAAGGCAAGGTGTACACAATATTGATGAAGTTGCGATACTGAAGGCACAATTAGAGCTAATAAGGAAGGAATTAAGCGGATTGAAAGTACAAATGTGGCTACTATTTCTTAAGACTTTGTAGCATATAAGAATGGACCATGTGGGCAAGATAGTGGAGTTATAGGAGATTCCAATGCAGTAGGAAATTATAAATGAAATTACCCTTACAGCAATACTTACAATCCGGGTTAGAAAAACTACCTAAATTTTGCTTAAAAAGAAGGGCATCACAATGCTTCATCTTCTTAACGCCAAGCAAGACCTCCCTTCAACAAAGTTGTCAATCCTAACCATAACTACTCTTATCAACCACAAGTGACCACCCATTACTAAGCTCCATATCCATCACACCATCATCAAAACCAAAGTTCAAATCAAAGCCAACACCCAAACTATAATCAAGCATACCACCCACCTGGGTTCCAACCAAGACCACCCATTTAAGAGAAGAAACCAAATTTGGAAGATATGTTCACCACCTTTATGAACAGCCAGTAGCAATTTATGTCAGGCCAAGAGACAAGGTGGAAATCTCAAGAACAATGGAATAGAAACCAAGATGCCTCTATGAGGAACTTAGAGAAATAGATTGGACAATTGGCAAATTCTTTGTCAATAAGACCAACTGGGGTTTTCCATCAAATGTCAATTGCAATCCAAAGGAGAAAGCTAAGGCAATTACACTAAGGAGTGGCAAGGAGGTAAAATAAGGATGAGACAAAGGTAAGTCATCTTTACCATCATTGTCAAATATGGAGGAGCTAACACAATAGGTAAGTGACTCTAACATTAGGGTAGAGCAGCATGTAGATACTCCTAGTGTTAATAAGGGTAAGAATATAATGAATTCTAATATAGAGGATCTTGACATAAATAGGTTGCCTTTTCCTGCTATAGCTAAAAAAGAAAAGAAAAATGAGCAATTGGCTAGGTTTTTATAGATGTTTCATAAATTACATATCAACTTGCCTTTTGTTGAAGCTTTAGCTCACATACCCAACTATGTAAAATTTATGAAAGAACTTTGTTCTAACAAAAAGAAATTAGAAGGGTGTGAAGCTATGCAACTAACAGAGAATTGCAATGATATCATTATGAACAAGATTCCTAAGAAATTAAAAGACCCAGGTAGTTTCACTCTACCCTATAAGATTTTTGAAACCTTTGTTGGAAATGCCTTGTGTGACCTAGGGGCTAGTATTAATTTAATAATGTATTCTATGTGTAGGAAATTTAACCTAGGGGATCTCAAGGAAACAGGTATGGGTCTCCAGCTCGTAGATAGATCAGTCAGGAAACCAAAGGAAGTGATAGAGGACCTATTATTAAAGGTAGGGAAATTTATTTTTCATGTGGATTTCATAATGATCAAAATGGAAAAGGATAGGAGAGTACCATTAATTGTAGGGAGACCATTTTTTAACACAACAAAAGCCTTGATCAATGTACATGGTCAAAAGGTCACTCTTAGGTTTAACAATGAAAAGATGGTAGTGGACATGAATAAGGCTCAAAAATATCCATCCAGTGATCTGGAGGAGCCTATTTACTTTGTAGAAAAGGTGCAAGAATGTGCTAAAGAAGCTCAGGAGAAGGTATTGATAGAAGACCCATTGAAGCTGAGCTTGATGTATTAATTGGAAAATAAAGAGTTAGATGAGGTAAGAAGAGAGATGATAGCTGCAGTAGAAAAGGAGAGTAGGGGTGTTATATACAATCTTGAGTAGGGATGTGAAGAAGATAATCCAAGAAAGGAACAGTTTGTGTCACAAAAGGGAGATTCAAAAACTGAATTTAAACCTCTTTCCCCTCACTTGAAATATGTGTTTTTAGAAAATGAAACAAAACCAGTGATTGTCTCTTCTATGTTGATAGGTTTTAAAGAAGAGATGTTGATTGAAGTGTTGAAAAGGCACAAGGAAGCAATCGGATGGGAAACATTAGACTTGAAGGGGATCAATCTGAGCTATAGCAATCACCAAATTTTGATAGAGGAAGAATGCAAACTGATGGCTCAACCCCAAAGGTGGCTTAACCCAGCAATGGATAAAGTGGTTAAGAAAGAGGTACTCAAGCTCCTTGATTCAGTTATCATCTATCCCATCTTAAATAGTAAGTGGGTGAGTCCTATGCAATGCGTCACACAAATTTGGAGAAAATGATTGAAGAATCTTAGGTTCCAGCTGAGAGTTCTTCTTCACACAAATTTTTGAGTTTTTTCTATCTTTTTTCTCTTAAATTTGTAATGGGTAGTGAGTAGTTAATTAGTTGTTTGGGAGATCTTTGAATCCTCCATCCTTAATGTGAATACTGAATATTTCTTAGTTTATATATAGATGAAAAGTTCATTTTACTGTTACTTCATTGAAAGTTTATGGGTTGTTGTTATTTTGAGTAAATTTCTAGATTTGAATGTTTGATTTTATCATATTATCTTATTTGGATGCTTTACTTGAATGCTTGAATTACATATATGTTCTACCTCTTATCTTTTATCATGAATGCTGTGATTTTAAGATTGCTCCGAAATGGGACTTGATGAGTAACTGATTTGTGATTTTAAAACTAGATTTTAAACTAAAATCAATGGGTTTTGGGTTGTTTGGCTATGGAATAGGAATGCAAACCAAACCTAGGATGTTGACTCATGCTTAGGCTAATCATAGGACTTGCTCTGAAATGGGACATTTTGTAATTAGAATAGCTTGCTCTATAATGGGACATTTGGTTAAAGAGGGTTATCCTGACTTCACCTATGTACTTTATTGATTAATTTAATTCAAATTTGGGTATGAGGAGGATAAGTGAACTTGAACGACATTTTTGATATATAAATCTTTAACTAGTTTAAGATTTTGATTACTTGATTTATTGTAAATTAGTGTAAGTTTATAATTATTTTATATTTTATTGTCTACATTTTAAATAGTGACAGCACAAAACACAACAAAATTTTGGGAATTCTTTAGCATACACATTTTCATTACTTGCATCTACAATTCCTTGCATATGAAATTCGTGGGTCTTAAATTGAGAACTCTAATTAATTACCAATTCAGTACACTTGCTGAGGTCGTGTCATTCCTCATGCAACATGCCAAGACCAATGTCTTTAGAATCGCCATGATTTATATATGTTTTATCACTTTATATGTTGCTTGTGTGTTTGTTTTATTTCTTTATCTCATAATGCATGAGAAAAGGATTGAAATAATTAGTCATAAACAATCGATTATATTGCTAGTAAACAAGTATGTGAGTAGGGGTAGAATTCAAACTATCTATGGTTTTCAATTTCAAAAGGTAATTGAATCACTTTCCTAATATCCTATTGGGTGGCGAGACTATAATGCACGCCTTGTTATCTCAGCAGACATCTTATAGGTTGATCATTAGTAAATGGACAAGAATACTCTAATATGTTGTCCCAAGCCTTTTGGAGGCTCGAAGGCATCGTGTTTTGGGTTAAATCTTTGCCTATTACAAAGTGATTGGCTTTCACGAGTTAAACAAACCTTAATCTAGCCTCGGACCCTAAAAGTAGGATATTGAGAACAAATCGGGTTCCTAAGGGGTTCAGCACGCATCACAGTAGCGACTTCATTGAGGACTATTTGAGATTCTACTTTGAAAGCAATTTGGTTAATATAATATAAATGATTTTTATGGCTTGATTACTTCAATTTTTTCTAAGTTAGATTGCACTAAAACATCCTGCGGCCTTAGATTTAAGTTAAGCATCCCTATTCAACCTTAATGTAATCTCGAAGCGTGACCCTATGTTCACTCAATGTAGAAAAATGTTAGAGAAAACCACCAGCTCAAGTCTCATACCCTTTTGGGTATATTAAGTGGTGACCCGATCAGGCATTATACTCGTGATAAGCTAGACCCATTAATAAGATCATGCTTGGGTGGCCCTAAAGTTTCATTACTAGACTAAAGGCCCATATAGTGACATAGATGCCTCCCCTAGGCAACATGTACCGTAATACTTTGCTTGTTATATGGATATTTATATACTTGCTCAGGTTTTAATAAATTAAGGTAGGTCCTAATCAAAGGCATTTATACCCTAGTAGGCCTATCTTTGTTTATCTAAATGACGCAAGTATATAGAAATCAACGATGCATTTGCTTATAATTTAAATAAAAAGAGGTTATACTATCGACATTTCGTCGTGCATCATGTATATTCATCAGGTTCCCTATTAATCCATAAGTTAATCCCACCTAGAAAAGAGATTGTATGTCACTTGTGCATGAGAAATAAGGTTGGAAGGGTTGTTCTTGATCTGTACATGAGGAGGATTTTATCCTTGAAGAGGAAAAGGAACCAGCAGTAACACAAGTTCCAAAAGGAAGGTAGCCCAGAATAGAGAATTCAATTCTTATGATGGAAGAAAAAAATAAGCAATGGCTTGTGTCTTGTCAGCCAGAAAAGTAGTTAGTTCGAAGGATAGAGATTTAGAAAGTGAGGATGTTTCTCCTCAACGATTCAAAATGCTTGACTTGCCCAAGTTTGATGGTACCTCTAACCCATCTACTCACATCAAGCAGTATACCTTGGTCATGAAAGGCACTACTCTTACTAAAAGCCAAAAGGTTGAGTATTTTAGCCTTAGCCTTACAGGCCCTATTATCGACTAGTATCATGGTCTGGACAGGCATACCAAAGAGGACTAGGATTTCATGACAGAAGAATTTTTGAGACTGTACGATTGTAGTACACATATAGAAGTTACTCTAAAGGCCCTTGAGTTGCTATAGCAAAAGTAGGATGAGCTTTTTCATAAGTATCTAGCAAGATAGAGAAATAGAGTGATAGAGATTGAAAGAAAGCCTAATGCCGCTAATCATATTAGACTTTTTATAAGGAATCCTAGCCCCTATTTGAGGGAAGGCTTAAAGATGAAAGGGCTAAAGGATTAGGAGTCTTTAAAGGACATCACCATTAAAGTTGGGGGTAAATACTTGGCTAAGAAAGCAAGTTTTGCAAGTAGCATTTGTTTTATTGTCAAGCGTCGAGGTTATAGAACTACAATGGGTAAAGCTAGTGGTATAGGTGCAACTAGAAAGAAAGCTGAAGTATCTACTACCGAGGGCACTCAAAGATACTATTTAAAATTGGACAGATCTTTGTCTTGGGTGTTTCATAGATTGGTAAAAGAGGGGAAGCTATAGCCTTGACCAGAAGTCAAAGTTAGTTTAATCATTGGGCTGATCAATACTATGTATACCGTCAGCACACTGGTCATTTGATAGATTATTACAGTACCTTGAGGGATAGGATCCAGGATCTTATCGATAGCAAATAGATCATTGATCTAGAGAAAATGGAAAAGAAGAAAGGGGGCTACCATGCAATCTCAACACTTTTATTATTGATCGGCTTAAGACTGCCAGAATGACATTTGTTATATGATCTATATGGCAATAAGTATCTGGCCATTACTCCACCCGAATAGGTAGATGTAGAAGGAAAATATGAGTTAGGAATATGTATGATCGATTATTGGGAGTCATCTAGTGAAGATGAAGATTGTGTTGACCTTCTTGATTTTTTGGACTTCGAGAATGAGCAAAAAACACAAAAAGTGAAGTTGATCACTTAAAGTAGTAAGGCAGTGCCAGAAGTGGAGAGATAAGTAAATTTTCAGCTGCCATCTGAGGATCAGATCCTTAGGCAATTAAAGAAAAATCTTACTCAGATTTTAGTATGGGATTTGTAGGTAGTTTCCTTCCCACAGGCAAAAAGTAGTAGAGGCTTTGTACGAGTCTGATGTAGCCATAACTATTTCACCTTTAGAGCTATTAGAGTTGGTTAGAGGAGGTGTTGGAGAGAATATTGTATATACCAATAGGGATCTGCCCATTAAGGGTCGAGAACATAATTGTCCTTTATACATAAAGGCCCAGGTTAATGGGACTCATATGACATGTGTAATGGTAGATGATGGATCTTAAATCAATGTATGCCCATTGGTGGTGATTCCAACTTTTGGGTTAAATGAGTCCATACTGAATAAGTATAATTTGATATTCACAACTTATGACAATTTTCGTAGGCAAGCAGTAGGCACTTTCAAAGCTAATGTAAAAACTAGAATAATTGGCACTAAAACAGAATTTGTCGTGTTGCTAATACTTGCCAACTTTTCAATGTTGTTGGGTAGAGCCTGGTTTTACAAGTTAGGGGGAATTCCATCCACTCTACACCAAATGATCAAAATTCCCCATGAAGGTAAAGAGCTCATTATAAGAGCTGCTAGGGAAAATTAAGTGTCTATGTTGGGAATAGCAAATCAACCCTTCAATGGATTCCATGTAGTTGCCGCCAATGCTGATGATAAATGTGAGCAAGAGTCTACCCCCCAAGTGGTTAATATGATAAAGAAAATGAACTTTTTGCTAGGAGTCAATTTGCATAAAAACTCCTAGGGTCATTCTAAGGCTATCACTACCATAGGATAGACAAGCCGAAAGGGATTGGGTTAAAAAAAGTCTAATGATAAGAAGAAGGGTTTGCCAAAACCAGAAGGTATACCATACATTATTGAGATTTTTATCCTTGCATCTGCTCCACTCAAGTATTGTGGTCAGATTGAGCTTGTAATGGTCGAAGGAGAGCTCATCTCTGGCTTTGAAATATTTAATGATGTTTTTTACAAGACCATGGGACCATCAAGCTTGCTAAAGGATTCTAGAATGAGGAGATTATGATTAACCCATTTGAGTAGGATGATGCCTCTAAAGAATATGTTACTCCAGAATTGCTAGCTTTCAGACTTAAAGGGAAAGGAAAAGTCCAATTTAAAGTTTTTATGCCTGAGTTGAAAGAGGACATTAAAGAAGCTGATCAAAAAGCCTTTGAAGATACAGGAAATGGAACAAGCTCACCTGAGGCATCAAACTCACTTGATGTAGATGAGGATGCTTTTGTAGATACACTTTTTATATACCTGAACTTCTTAACCATGATGTATGTAGCTTCTCTTATATTAATAATATGAATAACTTTGCTTACTTGTATGATGTTTTGCATAATTTCATTACACATGATCATGATCATAAAGCATCTATTTTTGACATTAATTTAATAAGTATTACTCTATTCAATATTGGTACTCTTGAAAATCTAAGAGAAATCTTGATGTCATCTGATGTTTCCCCTGAAGAGAGAGAAAACTTCAAGAGAATATTAAAAAAAGATATGAAAAAGTCTTTGCCTGGACCTATGAAGATATGCTGGGAGTCGATCACACAATCACTGAGTATGCTACTCCTACCTATCCTAGATACAAGTCTATTAAATAGAAGCTCAAAAGGCTTAGGCCCAAATGGGGAAAAAAGTTAAAGAACACATATAAAAGCAAATAAAAGCAAAGTTCCTAGTGGAAATCCAGTATCCTACCTAGCTAGAAAATATGGTTCTAGTGGCCATGAAAGATGGAAGGGTTCGAGTTTGTGTAAACTACCAGGACTTGAACAAGGCTTCTCCCTAAGATGATTTCATGCTTCCTCATATAGATATTCTGGTAGACAGTGTGGTTATTTGTGCTATGTATTGTTTTAGAGATGGGCATGCTAAATACAATCAGATCCTAAATAAAATTATGTATAGGATTAAAACTACATTCATTACTAAATAGGGCATGTACACTTATCGAGTCATGCCATTTGGATTGAAGAATGGAGGAGCTACTTATCAAAGGATGGCTATGAAGATTCTAGATGATTTAATCCATAAGGAGGTGGAAGTATATGTTAATGACATGATGATCAAATCAGTAATCCGAGAGGGTCATTTTGAGGCCTTAAAAAAATTCTTTGAAAGATTTAACAGATACAATCTTCGATCTAATTCGAAAAAGTGTGTGTTCAGGGTGACTTCAGGAAAGCTCCTGGGCCATGTTGTAAGCCAAAAAGGAATAGAAGTGGATTCTGACAAAGTAAAGGCCATTAGGGAAATACATGTGCCTCAGAGGGAAATAGAAGTGTGAGGGTTCCTCAGCAAGCTACAGTATATCAGTCATTTCATTGCCAAATTGACTTCCATTTATAAGCCTATTTTCAAGCTGCTTCAAAAAGATTAGCCAATAGTATGGAATAAGGATTGTCAAGTAGCTTTTGACACTATCGGAGAGTATCCCTTACATCCACCTATGTTGAGACTGCTACTAGCTGGAAGGCCTCTAATTTTATATCTTTCTATAGAAGATTGTTCAATAGGTGTCATGATGGCTCAAAAGGATGATTTTGGGATTGAATATGCCATGTATTATCTTAGCAAGAAATTTATGCCATACGAAATAAGGTGTGTGGAGGTAAAAAAGATTTGTTTATCGATCATTTGGGCCTCCAAAAAGCTAAGGCATTATTTCCAGTCATACAAGGTGCAGACAATGGCCAAGTAAAATCCTCTTAGGTACTTAAAAGAAACACCTTCACTGCGGGGAAAGATGGGAAGATTGTTGATTCTTTTACAGGAGTGTGATATTGAATACATTACCCAAAAAACCATCAAAGGAAGGGCTATGGTAGAGTTCTTAGTAGACCAGCCTTTGGAGGGTGAAGAAATATCCTATGGGTTGCCCGATGAGGATGCTAGTGCCATAGCAATTCAAAGGTGATAAATGTTCTTTGATGGAGCCATAAACGATAAAGGTGCAGGAATAGAAGTGATTATGATAATGATGGAGAAAGCTGCCTTTAGTGAAAAAACTTAGATATAAACCCACTAATAATGAAGCTAAATATGAGAAGTGTGTCTTTAGATTAGAAGTATTATTGGCTCTAGGGGTAAAGAATGCTAAGGTTTGTGGTGACTCATCCCTAGTGGTTTATCAAGCAAAGGGTGAATGGGTAGTAAAAGACGAATGGTTTATGCCATATGCAAGATGCCTAAAAGCATTGAGTGATCAATTTGAGGTTTGTGCTTTCAAGCATATTCCTCGAGATGAAAATCAGTTAGCTGATGCTTTGGCGACACTAGTGTCGATGTGGGATAATCAAGAAGGAGTAAGTATAAAGCCTTTACTCATATTCAGCTCTGATAAACCATGTTTTGAGGTGGAATGATTGATGGATAATTAGGCAAATAATGGGAAAATTTAGTATTTTGATATTCAGAACTACCTTGAGAAATTTGTATTTTCGAAGGAGGCCACAAAAAAGGATCAGAAAATGCTAGCTATCCACTCAATTCATTACTAGGAATGGGGTACTCTAAAAAAGACAAGCAGATGGCCTGCAATTAAGATGTATAGATGAAAAAGAAGCTAAAAAAGTCATGAAAGAAGTTCATGCTAGGCTTTGTGGTGCTCACATGAATGGTTTAGCCTTGGCTAAAATGATAAAATGCCAGGGTTTTTTTTGGCTTTTTATAGATACAGATTATTCCAAATATGTGAAAGAATGTTGGCCGTGCCAGCAATATGCTGATTTAAGACATATACCTATGTCAAAATTGTGCAACCTTATTTCACCCTGGCCATTCGCTGCTTAGAGCATAGACATTATGGGGATGATCCATCCATCAGTGTCGAATGGGCACAAGTTCATCATAGTGGCAATTGAACTACTTCTCAAAGTAGATAGATGGAGAATCTTTCAAGAATTTAGGTGCTAGAGAAATGGCAAGGTTTATAGAAAAGAATTTGATATATCGATATGGGCTTCCATATCATATCGTGTATGATAATGGATCCCATTTCTAAGGGGAAACTGAACGAATGCTCAAGAAGTATGGAGTTTAGCACCATAAATCTTTGCCATACCATCCTCAAACAAATTGAGTGATTAAAGTAGCAAATAAGAATGTCAAGAGGATCCTAGCCAAGATGGTTAGAACCTATAAGGATTGGGACAAGAAGTTGCCTTGTGCACGATAGGTGTATAAAACCACCGCTAGGACTTTAACGGGAGCTACTCCATTTTTTCTCATATATGGAACAGAAGTTGTATTGCCAGTAAAGATTGAGCATCAATCACTGCAAATGATTCTAGAAGCTTAATTGCTAGAAATGGAATGGGTTAGACAGAGGCCGCTCCATCTTAATTTATTGATAACTCCAATTCAATATCTATTTTTAATTATTTTTAGTTTAGTTTCAAAGTCTTTTTAGTGTCTTTTGCATTGTTTTTGCTTTAGTTTGATAATTTCTTTCTAATTTCAATTGATCCTAGTTTTTATGAGTTTTGAAGAGCATTTGATGGAATTTTGTGCTTAATTGTTACTTTTGAAAGTACCTCATGGTCAGTAGGTTTTACCTATTAACCATGACCTTTGTTTTCTTTCAAAATGCACCATTTCAAGGGGTGTCATGGTCATTAGTGCCATTGTGCTTAAAGAAGTGTTTACCATGACCTAGGAAGCCCTCAGTATAGAACCGAAAAAAAAAGGACCTCATGGTTAATAGAGTTTTGGTGTTGACTGTGAGGTAGTCAATCTTTTAGTCCAGAATGCAAGGGAGAGCTATGTCACGGTCAACAGGTTTTAGTTTTGCCTGTGACCCCTGTGCAGAGCTAGTAAAGCATTACCTCACGATCAACAAATTTATGGTGTTGACCATGACCCATAGCAATCATTCAAGGAGATTTTAATAGGTCACAGTCAACATAATTTTCTTGTTGACCATGACCCTTTTTGGCCTATATAAAGTGAATTTTTCTGCAGAGTTCTAGAGTATTTCTTTCTTTTTAGATCTAGGTTTTCCATTGTTGTGGTGTTAACCGTGAGGTAGTCAAGCTTTTAGTCCAGAATGCAAGGGAGAACTATATCACGATCAATAGGTTTTTGGTGTTGCATGTTATCCCTGTGTAGAAGCTAGTCAAGCATTACATCACGGTCAACAGATTTATGGTGTTGACCATGACCCATAGCAATCATTCAAGGAGATTTCAATAGGTCATGATCAGCATAAATTTCTTGTTGACCATGACCTTTTTTGGCCTATATAAAGCGAATTTTTCTACAGAGTTCTGGAGTTCTTCTTTCTTTTAGATCTAGGTTTTCCATTGTTGTTCTTTCATTCTTTACTTTATTTATATACACATATACATAAATTATACTAAAAAATAGGTAGATTTACAATAAAATACTCATATATAACATAGATCTTAGCTTAGATTTTCATTCTTTCACATTTTGGAGCTCATTTACACTGAAGATTTGGAGAAAAAGGTTGAAAAAGCTTGGGCTTCAGCTGGGTTTTCTTCCTCCATGAAAATTCTGGGTTTATTCTTTCCTCTTTCTCTATCATTATTTTTGTAATGGCTAGTGAGTAGTCCATAGTTGTTTGGGGGATCTTTACATCCCCTATTTAAATGTGAATCTTGAACATGATCTGAATGTTATTATAAGTGAATGGTTTATTTCACTGTTGATTCGTGTGTTCTTTCATTAGTTTTCACTATCTTGAGCTGATTTCCAGTTTTTATGAATGGGTTATCACTTATTATTATTGGATTTCATGTTTCGATAGTTAATTACTATGAATGTATATCTCTCTTTTCTTTTATCATGAGTGAACCCATGCAACTATGTTATATCATTGAATTTTATACTTGTTTATTCCATAGAAGGTTACTGCAAATATAATTTCATCATTATTCTTTTTTTAATACTATTTAGTTGATAGGTTATACACACACAAATATATTAGGAATTCTTTAGCATACTATTGATTTTCACTACTTTCATTCATAATCACTTAGATACGATATTCATGGGTCCTAACTATACCCCAATTTATTACTTGATGATTCATTGCACTTGCTGAACACGTGTCAAGTTTTTGGCATCGTTGCTGGGGATTAGTATTGTTTGTGAGTTTTGATTGTTATTTGTATGTATTTTTCTTTTTCTTAATTCATTCTTTTGATTCTTTTTAGGTGTCTCATAGTGTATGCATAGACTAAGATAAGAACAACTCATACCCTACTACCCTGAAATCGTGAACACTCTACACCAACGAAGGAGAGTCAATAGAGACAACAATATGAATTGATAAGTGTGAATTATATATAGTTTTTAATGTGTTTTTAGTTGTGTTATTTAGTTATTTTGGTTTTATTTAGGTTAAATTAGAGTTATTTTGTTAATGTTTATGTTTTTAAGGTTAATTATGTGTTTATATGATTTTCAGGGTCAAATTGATAAAAAAAAGGGCTTAAAGTGTAAAAAATGCAAAGTTTTGGGCCAAAAGCGTAAATATTGGAAGTTTAAGCAAGATTACGAGCGTCCAGTCCAAAGCTTTAAGCCGTGGCCACATGAAAACACTAAAGCATATTACACGTGACCACGTGAAGGAGTTATTTTGAGAGGGAACGTGGCCATGTGAAAAGAAAATGAAGAAATATAAGTAAAAGGACGTGACCACGTGAAGAATCAAAGGAAGAAGGAAGCAAGACACGTGACCACGTGTGACTCAAGGCAAAGTCCACACGTGGCCACGTGTGATGAAGAGTAACATGGGCACGTGGTCACGTGTAGAAAAGACACTGATGGAGGCGTGGTCACGTGATCCAGAATTCCTATTCGCGCAGTTTTTCTCAAGCTTCCTGTTTTGGCAGATTTTCCTGTTTTGAGCAGCTAGATTACTTCCAATTCAATTCTAAGAGTTTAGGAAGTAATTTAGATCTCCTTTGGCCTATAAATAGCAAGCTAAAACATAGGAAAGGGGGATCGAATTAGCCAATCTTGGAGATCAATCCTTAGAATCAAGCTTTGCTTTCTTAGTTTAGTTTACTTTCTTTGTTTTCACTGTTTTTATTCAACTTTTGTTTTTAGTTTTAACTATGTCTTGTGAGTAGTTTCTTTAATTTTTGCAAAAGGATACTTGAATCCTTGACTTGTATTGTTATGACTTGAGTTTGTTCTTCAATTTAATACAAGTTGATTATTTCTTGGTTCTTAAAATTAGTCTTGTTTTTATTCAATTTTAAGTTAATTATTAACGTGATTGAGCATTGGTTAATTAATTGATTTAAGTTGATTAATGACTTGCATGTTCTTAGGTTAATTTAGTTGAATTAATACATGTTTATATTCTGAATAAGTTATGATTATGTGTTAATTTGATTAAATTAAGATTAAGAAAGGTGTAATCAAGAATAGTTGGAAATTAAAACTCTTGAGAAAGGTTTTAATAAATATCTAGGGGATTAATTCAGAATTTTATGTGAAGTATTGAATTGTTCTGAATAAGGGAGTTTAATACTTGGAATGATAATCTTGAAAAAGTTATCTGGGTTTATTAAACTGAATTCTCCATAATCACATGTATGTTTTCTTTTAATTAAGTCATATCAATATTGGTTAAGGTGGATAGTCCTTTAGTGAAAGTTGTTTTTATCATTGATTTTTACCCCGTTTAATTTACTTGTTTTCAATAGATCTCTTCTTTAGTTTAATTCTTTTAATTGCTTTGTTTTAGTTTTAAATTATTGTTTTCAAATCATCAAAACTTTGGGATTTCTCTTCTTTCTTTTCACACAAAAATTGGTTTTGAAGTTGAAATAGCACATACAAGCACAAGTTTCCCTTGGTTTCGATATTTTGGGTCATAATTTTATTTCCCTATATTACTAGCCGATCTAGTACACTTGCTAGACATCGGTCATGAATCTAGATCCTTCTATTGGTGAAGTTCCTCCCGATGATGAAGAAGTACCAAGAGCATAAGGAGAAATTCTTGGTAGATAAAAAGAGGCAATACCTAGGCAAAGAAAAATCCAAGATTATGCAGTACCTAGATGGAATGAAGATCAAAGGACAATTATGTTGCCTAGGGAAGTACAATTCGAGCTTAAACCAATAACTATTACTATGGTGCAAAGGAACCAATTCTCAGGGTCAGACTTAGAAGATCTTTCTTAACATCTTGACATATTCTTGGAAGTTAGTGACAAAGTGCAAATCCCAGGTGTTTCAACAGATACAATTCATTTGAAGTTGTTTCCTTTCACATTGATTAGAAAAGCAAGAGATTGGCTTCAAATGTTACCTAGGAAATCTATTTGGACATGGGAGCAGTTATAGGAGAAATTTCTAATGAGATTCTTTCCTTCGACAAAAATAGCCAGTATTCATAATAATATAATAAGCTTTCATCAGATGAATGAAAAGCCTTTTCATAATGCTTGGAAAAGGTTCAGGAGATTATTAAGTAGTTGTCCGTATCATAAAAGTGCAGTTTCTCAGTTGATGACCATTTTTTATGCAGGAGTGAACCCACCTATGATAGTAAAGGTGGCAAAAGAAATTGAAGATAAGGAGTCCAGTGAAAAAGAATCTGCACCAAAATAGGAGGACTCTAAAACTGAACTAAAAACTCTTCCATCTCATTTGAAATATGTGTTTTTAGAAAATAAAACAAAGCCAGTGATAATCTATTCTATTTTGATAGGATTCAAAGAAGATATGTTGATCGAAGTGTTGAAAAGGCACAAGAAGGCAATAAAATGGGAGACAATGGATTTGAAAGGGATCAATCTAAGCTACTGCACTCATTGGATTCCAATGGAAGAAGAATGTAAACCAGTGGTTTAACCTCAAAAATGACTTAATCCAACGATGCAAGAGATATTCAAGAAGGAGGTATTCAAGCTCCTCAATGTAGGTATTATCTATCCTATATCAGATAGTAAGTGGGTAAGTCCAGTGCAGCGTGTTCCCAAGAAAGGGGGGATGACAGTGGTAAAAAATGAGTTAGATGAGTTTATTCCAACTCGTACAATTATGGTTTGGAGAGTTTGTATAAATTATATGAGGTTAAATAACTCCACTAGGAAAGATCACTTTCGCTTGCTATTTATTGATCAGATGTTAGAGAGGCTAGCTGGAAATAGGTTTTATTGCTTTCTAGATGGGTATTCAGGGTACCTACAAATCCCTATAGCACCCGAGGACCAAGAGAAAGCAACTTTTACTTGCCCTTATGGCACTTTTACTTATAGGAAAATGCCTTTCAAATTATGTATTCCACCGACTGCATTTCAATGGTGTATGATGGCAATTTTCCATGACATCATAGAAACATTTATGGAGATCTTTATGGATGACTTCATCATTTATGGGAGAGATTTTGAGAGTTTTCTTAAGAACCTTGATTTAGTGCTAGAGAGGTGTGAAAAAACTAACCTAGTATTAAATTAGGAGAAATGCCATTTCATGGTAAAGAAAGGAATAGATTTGGGATGCGAAATTTCAGAGAAAGGGATAGAGGTGGATAAATCCAAAGTTAAAGTAATAGAGAAACGTCCACCCCCAACTATTGTTAAGGGAATTTGAAGCTTTCTAGGTCATGTAGGTTTTTATCGTAAATTTATCAAGGACTTTTCCAAAATTGCTAAACCATTGTCTAATTTGTTAATGAAGGATGTTCCATTTGAATTTACTAGTGAGTGTTTGCATGCTTTTGAACTATTAAAGCAAAGGCTCAATTTAGCTCCAGTGATTATATCACTGGATTGGGATTTGCCTTTTGAATGAATGTGTGATGCAAGTGATTTTGCAGTTAGAGCGATGTTTAGACAAAGAAGGCATAAGGTGTTTTGTACAGTTTACTATATAAGTCATACCTTGACAGGACCTCAAATTAATTACACCACAACTGAGAAAGAGCTTCTTACATTTGAGAAGTTTAGACCATATTTGCTGGGTACAAAAATCATGGTGTGGTCTAATCATGCGGTATTAAGACTTCTCTTTGCAAAGAAGGAGTCCAAACCAACACTTATCAAATGGGTACTTCTTCTTCAAGAATTTGACCTGGAGATTAAAGACAAAAAAGGGGGCAGAAAATTTTGTGGCGGATCACCTATCAAGACTTAAACATGATCACATTGAGAAAGGGGAGATTTTAGACTTATTCCCTGATGAGCATATTTGTGCATTATTTATATGTGATGTGATTGATCCTTGGTTTGCTAATTTGGAAAACTACCTTACAGGTTGCTATATACCCAAGGATTATACTTGGCAACAAAGGAAAAAGTTAAAAGCTGATGCAATACACTATATTTGGAATGACCCATATCTTTTTAAGTTGTGTGTGGATCAATTTTTCAGGAGATAAATTCCAACTAAGGAGCAAAAAGAAATCATCGAAGCATGCCACAGTAGAGAAGCTGGTGGACATCATGGGCCAAATAGGACGATATCAAAAATTCGATCTTTTAGATTTTATTGGCCTACTATGTTTAATGACATGAAATCATTTGTGCAAACTTGTGATAGATGCCAAAGAGTGGGAAATATTTCTAGGAGAGATGAGATGCCTTTAACCAATATGCTTAAGGTAGAGTTGTTTGATTTGTGGGGGATAGATTTTATGGGGCCTTTTCCAATATCCTATGGGTTTGAATATATCTTAGTGGCAGTAGCCTATGTGAGAAAATGGGTAAAAGTTGTAGCCACTAGGACTTGTGATGCAAGGGTGGTACTTGAGTTTTTTAAAAAGAATATATTCACCTAATACAGAGCTCCTAGGGCCATAATCAGTGATGGTAGAAAAAACTTTGTTAATCACCAATTTAAGGCTTTGTTAAAGAAGTTTGAAGTTAGGCACAAAGTCACTACCCCCTATCATGCCTAAGCTAATGGTCAAGTTGAGGTGTCCAATCAAGAACTTAAAGCAATTTTAGAGAAAACGATCAATACTTCTAGGAAAGATTGGTACCTTAAGCTAGATGAAGCATTATGGGTGTATAGGATAGTATTTAAAACCCTAATATGGATGTCTCCTTTTAGATTGGTATTTGGCAAGTTCTTTCACTTATCGATAGAACTAGAACATAAGGCTTATTGGGCTAACAATTTCTTGAATTTTGATCTTGTGGGTGCAGGGAAATGTAGGTCAGTGCAGCTAAATAAGTTAGAAGAACTCCGATTTTAGGCATACAACCATGCCATAAAGTATAAAGAAAATACAAAGAAATGGCATGACCAAAAGATAGTGAGAAAGGAGTTTGTACTTGGAATAAAGGTGCTTCTCTATGATAGCTGGTTAAGATTGTTTCCTGGGAAACTAAAATCAAGGTGGAAAGGGCCTTTTGAAGTTGTCGGTGCTGATAAATTTAGAGTGGTGACACTAAGGCACCCAAGGGATGATAAAGAGTTTAAGGTAAATGGCCATCGCATGAGCTGTATTTTGAATCAACATTTGATGGTGCCTTAGTGATTGTAACCCTTACAAACCCTTGATGGTATTTGAAATTCTAGCTATATACTTAGTAAATGCATAACTATTTCTTAATCCTTGTCCTTTATAATATTTCTCTCTAATTAGTTTTTGTAGTTGCTTTGTTTAAGAATGTGATTCAAGTGATTTTGCATTTAAATCTGTCCATGTGTGTGTTACCCTATTGAATTAGGGTAGAAAATGGTGTTTAATAGCCAAGAAAAGATGTGAGAAAAATAACTTTTTGGTGAAACATTTAGGGGATCACAGTCAACAGGTTTTCTCTATTGACCATGACATAAGTCAATTTTGGGTTCTGGATCTCGAAGCATAATGGGTCACGGTTAACACTATTTTTCTATTTACCGTGACCCTGCCCTTCTTTTAGTCCAGTAACAAATGGTCATGTATCTCATGGTCAGCAGGTTTTACCTATTGATTGTGACCCTCTAGACAAACTCATGAGTCACGGTAAACAGTGTTTATCTATTTACTGTGACCCCTCCATTTTTTAGTCTAGTAGCCAACTCAGAGTTACCTCACGGTTAGCAGGTTTTACTTGTTGACCGTGACCCTCTTTAAAAAAAAATTACTTCTAGCATTAAAACCTTACCGTTTTGTTTTGTCTTTTAAGTTTCCTCCTCTTAAGGTTTATAAATTCTTTTTATTTATTTTTATTTTTATTTTCACATTTTTTTCTTTCTTCTTATTTTCTTTTTCTCTTCTCTTTCTCTTGGCTGTCGCCCTCTATTATAGCAGGTAACATCTTCTTCTTCTACTCTTTCTTTTTCTTCTTCTTCTTCTTCTTCTTCTTCTTCTTTACTTTTTTTTTCTTAATTCTTGTTTTAGTTTTCTTGTTTATTTGTTCTCTTTTTAGTTAAATTTCAATTTGTTTCTCTTCTTATCTCCCCCCGACTTCTTTTTCTCTCTCTTTCTTTTTATTTTATGTTGTTTGTTTGTTTTTTTTCTTTTGTTTTTATTTGTTACTCTTCTAATTCCTCTCTACTCATAGATCTCCAACCAAGTAATTTCTTTCCTCTTTTTCTTTCTTTATTTTCTATTTTTATGATTTAATTCTTTTTTAAATTTCCTTATAATTTTTCTTTTGTTTTGTCTTTTTCGTTTGTGACTTTTCTTTGTTTATGTCTTCATGTTGACTTCCTTTTGATATTTTTTTTGAAGCTTTCTTTTTTTTTTTAACTTTGGTCTTTTCTTTTTCTAAAAATTACTATTTTCACTTTATTTTTGTTTTGTTTCTTTTGTCTTTCGACCTAGTTTATTTTTTTTTTTTTCATTTTTTTCTCTTTTGTGGGGTTATTGTATATATATATTTTTTTTCTATGTGATTTTACTCCTTTTTGGCTTGGTTTCATACAAATGATGACCTTTACAGGTATGTCTCCAGCCCCTTGTTCTTTTATTTCATTTCAAATTTTGTTTTCAAATTTTGTTGTTTGTTGATGCCATAATAGGACTATTGGTTTTTCAATTTTGTTGGCTTGAGTTATGACTCACTATGTTTAGGTAGTGTTTATTTCTTCCACTCTGTGAGTTCTCTTTTCATTTTCTTTTTTTGTTGCAAGCCTTTACCACACCTTTTGAAAATCAATTGTGGACATACATAGGAATTTTAAGTTGTTCACTAGTTTGTATCAAATGTTGCCACTTTTTGATGCTTTGTTATATGCTAGACCTATGTAATTTGATGAGAGCATGGTTAGATTGGGAATATTCATGACTTGTTCATATCCAACATGTTATGTTATTTCATTTTGTGTACCATTGTTCATTGGCAATTTATTTCTTGTGAGGTCATAATTGGACTACAGGTTGGAACTTATTGATCAACAACATCATTCTTGAGTTATACCTTGTTTTTGCTAGTAGTATGACCTTGTTGTTTCTTGCTTCGCATTAGGCCTATATTACAAATTCTGACTTTTGTTTGACCATGATAGCACTATTTAGACATCTATTTTTATTGTATGCTCTACATGAATTAAGAACACATTTGCGTTAGGGGTAATTGAATTGTCATGCTTATTTGCACCTTTATCATTCTTTTAAGAGATTTTGCTCACTTGTTCATAGGTGCTTAAGGGCTAAATTTCCCATGCTATGGACCTTATCTTTGCTTAATGAGTACCCACAGGATAATATATTTTGAATTTGCATGCTAGCATCAGTTTTCATTGTCTTTTATACTTTTGGCCTTGGTTGCTTCCGGTATGTTGCATGATCCTCTCTTTCCTGTTTGAGACATCTGGTAATGGTTGATTCATTTTGAGCACTATAGCACTCACCCACACTTAACATAGTCTTGACACACTGCATCCTATTTCTTTGTCCATTGCTTGTGCTCACTATGCTTTCTTGAAATCATGTTGTTTTCACTTGTTCTTTGAGTTTGAAGGAATAAATTGGCATCAATTGTTCCACCATATGTTAATCACCTGGTGTTACCAACTTACATTGGGATGAACAGAAGTTGACCACTCTTTGTTGTGCTTTGATGTTTCAATTTTAGCCATGCATGATTCTATTCATATGTTCTAGTAAATTTCGCCAACATAGTGTCTGTGTCTGCATCAAATTCTATGTGCATTTTCATTGTCATGTATCAAGGTATATAGGTTAAAACAATTCGACCTACGAGTTACTGGTTTCTAAAGGATAACTTGGTTATCATGGTTGAGTGTCACATACCTTGATCCAGTTTGTTTTTTTGATGTGCATCCATAGTTGTGCATCTTTATTGTCATGTATCAAGGTATACAGGCAGACGATTCGACCTGCGCGCTACTGGTTTCCAAAAGATAACTCGGTTATCACGGTTGAGTGCCATGTACCTTGATTTTTCTACTCATAATAGGCCTGTCTTTAACTCATATATGTTCTTATTGTCTATTGGAGCATGTTTATCTGACAAATAAGTTGCATGCCAGTATGACCTTCATTGTACAATTGCTTATTGCTAGTATGTGTTTCATAACCATTGGATGCATTGTCACCCCTTGCTAGTACATTGTTGTTGCTATTCATTTTAACTTTACTATGCCTTGGCATCAAATTCCAATGCAACATTTTTTCCTTTCTTCATCTTGGTATTTAGTAAATATTTGAAATTCCCAAGGATTCATTTGCACATGAACACTTATTCTTTATTCAATTGCTTATTATGTTATAATGTTTCTCCAAGGCATAGCTGAGCATGCAAATTAAACTGTTTAGCCATTTTGTTGTTTCTGTGATAGCTTGATCAACTTTCACACATGTTTCTATTTTGTTTATGCCAAAACTTGTGAGCTTTACATATTGCATACTAAGAACTGTACACATTGAAAAGCATGTTGCACTTTGGATCTCTTGCTTTATGGGCCTATTTAATGTGCATTGTCACTTCCTTGTGGACACAGTGCTTTGAGTGGTGATGCTGAATTTCCCATATTTTGAGCTACAATTTAGTTCAGTTGGAAATCCTATTGATCACTGTTAGAGTATGCATTTTGCATTTGAGCTTTACACTTACTTTCTATTTGCATTTTAAACATTGGTAGAATATCCGATTAAATGTTGTGCTTTCATTGAGCTATTTCAATTACCATTGTTAGCTTCATAAGATTACATTGTGAAAATTTTTAGAACTTTTTGACTCTATCTTTTTACCATGTTTTTGAGTTACAATTTTGTTCATAGAACACATACTTTTCTTGATTATTGCAAGCACAATGAATAAATTGCTCTGATGTAGGGATTCTTGTTCTTTAATTTTCAATTTATTTTCGACCCCTTATTTCGAATAATGAAGTGATACCTCAATTTGTATTCAAATATTTGCTTGAATGTCCATCCGTGTGTTGTAGCTTAATTTCCAATCATTTAGATTTACATATTCATGTTGCAATTACACATATGTCCCATGGTTGTTGTCTATTTTATTCATTCCTTGCTAAGATTCCATTGTGTTAAGCATTGTTTCTCACATTCTTGTGATTGTGTTTATTGTATTTTCTTTTGAGACATTGGCCAGGTTTAACTTTACTTTGTTTTGTTTTATCAGTGGCATCAAAATAATCATGTACTCAGGGTTCTTCCTCCTTACAAGCTCAAGCCATTCAAGCACTTCTAATCAACCTTTACCATTAGGTGTTCAGGTAAAACCTACCCAACCACCTCCTCCAACATCTGTTCAAAGGCAGAGAAAAAAAAAGAAATCCAGGTAGCCTAAAGTGCCAAGTTTGGTGCCTGAACATGCCCATACAATTTATAAAATTTTATCCACCTGTGAGTATCTGCCTTTAGCATACTTGGATTCTAGCCTATTGGAGAAGATGGGTATCAAGAAAGAGGTAGACAGGCATATTACTACCATTGGCTAGGAAAAATTCTTTGACTGCAGGGAGCTAGTTTATCCCAAGCTGACTAGGGACTTTTTGACTACTGTTAAATGCCACTCTAGGCATGAAAAGCTTTTAGATATGGTCACCTTTTGGTTGGAGGGCACATATTATTAGAGGACCTTTGGTGACTTTTTTGAAACTTTGGGATTCCCTAGTGATGCTTCTTATGCCTACTCCGATTATGACAAGAATAGAGCTTGGGAAGAAATTAAAGACCCATAAGCTGACGGGCCATACATCTTCGAAACCACCAAATCCCACCACCTAAGGGATCACATTTTGATGATTTTGCACCAATTCTTTTCATTATCACTTATGTCTCATGTGTAGATTATAGGGCAGGTGAACTTACTAGAAGTGTTATTTTTGGTTTATACGGACAGAAATTTTCCTATAAATGGTGCTTACCATTGGTGGAACAAGCTTGAGGAGATATAGTAGTAGCCCACCAAATTAAAGAAGATTTCCTTGGGAGGCTGGGTAACTATGGTTGCTAGGGCTTTTGGGCATCCACTGAATGAGGATGATGCCCTACCTATAATGGCTTACATTGATCAGAAGTTGTTTAAGAACATGAAAGTCATTATTGATGACCCAACTACAGAGCATGGCATCAAACTCACAAATAAGGAGGAGTACATGACAAAAATGGCAAGGAGTTTAAGCAATTCTCCACCTAGCCCTGAGCAAAGAACTATCACCCTCTTTTCAGCCTAGTATACTGCCTTAATTGACAGATTAGACACTTTGGTAGCAAATCAAGCAGACTTCAAGAAGTAGTAGGAGCAGATCATAATAGCCATAGCCACCTTCATCTCTAGGATTGACACCATTACACCACCTTCCCCCACCCCTCTATTTAATTTTTGATTGTAGAGAGTTGCCTACCTCACTTTATTTTGTTTTATGATGCTTTTACAGTATTTGCTGAGGATAGCAACTTTTAAAGTGTGGGGTAGGGGGTAAAATTATGAACATTGATTATTTTTGTGGATAATAGTTGCAATTTGGTGAATTTTGTGAAGAAATTTTTTTTTTCGTGAAGAACTAGTGCTAACCATCGTTGAAGATAACTTTTTATGAAGGCTTGTAAAGTTTCTTTATGCAGATTGTTGGGAAGGAAAAGATTGGGTTTCAAACGCTAAACTCAGTGAAATCCTTGAACCACAACTCATTGTTTTAGTTTATTTTTGTTTAAGTTTGGAAAATTTTATCAGTTGTTTCAGTACATTTTTGTTTTAGTAAGTTTTAATCAATAGTAGCTTATCGTAGTTTAATTTTATTTTTCTGCTTTAGTTATCTTTTTATGCTTTGCTCTTTATAGCTTATTTTTATTATAGTGTTTATTTTTCCTTTTAATTTAAAATTTTGAATAATAAGTTTCTAGGTTGTTGAGTTGAGATTTTCCAATTACATTTGGTCTTTGGTTTGCCCAGTTAATCTTGATAGAATCAATTTGAACTCCAATTTTTCATTAAACTATTAGTTTAAAGAGCTTTAGGTAGCTAGAGAGCAGTTGAATGTTCAACAAAATTTCTTTAAATCAATCTCAATTAGTTGTATACCATTCAATTTCTAATTTAATAAGCATAGTAGGCTGATTTTGTGAAAATTTATGAAAAGCCAGTGCATGAAAGCAGTTGAGTGAAGGAATTCTAGAATAGCTAGAACCTTCCTCATCACCCTTCGAAATGAACATTCAACTTAGGTAGATTTAGGGCATGACCTAGGTAGCCTTTCTTTGGCAGTCACCTTGAAATGACTTTTCATCTACCCTATGATTTATGTTTACCTTTGCTAGCCCTTTAAGCTGAATTGGTATGCTAAAAGCATAGTACTTAATTTTTCTTGATTACACTGATAATTTAAACCTTATAACTCAAAAGTTGTTGTCTTCCCTATTTTAGAATTGGCCACTCTAGATTGGGTAATATTGTGCAAGTTGTAATGATAATTGAGCTGATCAGTCAAAGGGTGTTAATTTTGTGGAAATGGGGTAGTGGAAGCTAAATGTATTGATCCTAAGGTTTTGCTAATTTTTAAAGTTTCAAGAGTTGTAGGTACCTCACGGTCAATAGGTAATTTATGTTGATCGTGACCCTCTCTAAAAAAATCATAAACATATAAGGATTATGCTACATAAATTTTAATTATTATTGTATTAAATAAATGTGAGGTACCTAGCATTTAAGGGCATGTATTAAATGATAATCTAGTCTAAGAGACACAATTTCAAGTTATTTCTCCCCTACAATTGTGAAGTCTAGTTGATGTCCTTTGGAATTTCGATGTTAATTTTGCTAGTTAGAGCAAGAACTAAGAAGGAAAAGTTGCCGATGTTCAGGAAGTTAGGTGGTAATTATGGTAGCGTGGCCAATTCTGATTTTCAAACTTTATCATTTCGTTGGAGCCAATACCCTGACCCCATTACAACCTTAATGTAAGACCTAGTGATCCTATTTTGCTTTGAGTTGTTTAGTGGAGATTACTCTTATGGTTTAGGTGCTAAAGGAGAGGCTTATGGCTATTCAAAGTTTCAAGTGCGAAATCGTCATATTTTTCTTTTTACTTAAATTGTTGGAGTTCACTGGTAGTTTTAGTTTTGAAAAGTGATAAACTTGTTTTGGCCTAACACACATGAACAAGAAATTGTTTGTTCTAAATTGGTTGAGTTTGTTTGATTGAATTTTTTTTTTATTTCGAGTGTCTTTGTAACACCCTAATTCACTAACCATGGATCACCATTATTCATTATCATCATCATCCTTATAAACCTAGTAAAGTCAGGCAGAAATAATAATAATAATAATAATAATAATAATAATAATAAAACAGGCCATAATTACATGCCACAATAAAAGAATCAAGCTTATAATTAAATAATTATAACATAAATGGCCTTAAAGAATCCTGAAATCCTCAAGGCAACAACATCTTGCCTGATCCTCTAGAGCTTATCCTGAAACCTGCACAGATAAATAACCCGTGCTAAGCTATAAAGCTTAGTGGGGAACCACAATTCTATGGACAAATTCTTTTAATTGTCTTCATCAAATCAAATACAACTATCACAATAGTATAAAAAGCATATGAGTTTACATTATTTATCACGTCACAATGGACATTCTAGGGAGTTTTCAACCTTAACCATAGCTGCCATCTTACTAAAATCGAGAGCATTGCATAAACTATCTTTATCCCTAAAACTTGTTAATTAACGATCATCTTTAACCCTCAATTATTCCATAGGAAAAATCCATACATCTTGTAATCCTTCTATTCAAGAATACCAATGTCATCATTATAATCATACAAACTTCAACTTATGCCTTTAACCAATTTGTTACCTAACATTTGCATTTATCATTTATTCATAGCCAAAAGAAAGTTCTCATGTTACATAACATTGAAATAGATATTACAAGGCATGATTTCATTACATACATTACAAACTTTTCATTTTGTTCGGGTTTTTACACATGTTTTTCTTAATGCTATATTATCATTGCATTTTAAACATCATACAGATTCATATCATATCATGCTTGACACTTTGATTTATGTTAGAATTATACATATACACATACATATATAAATGTTCATATACATACTCACGAATTTGCATGCCATTCCAAGGAATAGGTAATACACCTCATGATTAACTGAAAAGGTCTCCATACCACATGCAAACATTTTTTAATTTTCCCATGCATAAATATTATTATGCATGTCATAGTTTATATAACATTTAATTCAATATTGTAAGCTTGTGGCCCATGCGGCCTAACTATTCACTATGGAACCAACTCACACTGGCACTCCCATGGTGACCTTTCTCATAGTTGATGTAAGACATCCTATCAAGTACTACATAACATGGCATTTAATTTCATATAAATGGTTTATAGCTAACTGAAATTTTGAATAAAGTGATAAAATAGATAATTATCATGATTCC
Organism: Excoecaria agallocha; assembly: GCA_037975025.1. NCBI lineage: Eukaryota > Viridiplantae > Streptophyta > Magnoliopsida > Malpighiales > Euphorbiaceae > Excoecaria > Excoecaria agallocha. Next base: position 19,944,184 of record CM075807.1, read on the forward strand.
AATACATATAAGTGAGGTGATTGATACATACGTTACTTTATTTCTTATACCAATTACATCCTTAATAGCCTGCCTAAGTACTAGTTCGAAAGGTGGATAACGGGAGCAATGGATACCCGAATGTATCAAACTATGGATATCCGAAGATATCAAACAATGGACCCAAACGGGGTCAAGCGATGGTTCCAGTAAGAAACAGACTATGGACCCAAACGTGGTCAAACAATGGTTCCATTAAGGAACAAGACCCAATCGGGGTCAACATATAGCAGCTATGATTGTATCCCTCCAGGCATGCCTATCTAGTCCACAACTGAACAAAGACCCGCAGGCTTAACTTTTAAGAAATCTTTAATTTAACATGTCCTTCTTTACTTAGCACATCATTTGGCTTAAAGCCACTTTCATAAAAGAAGGCATATCATTCTTATTATACATCACTGTTGAGCTTTAGGCTCTGTTACATGTAAATGTCATCATATAATCGTATGCTTGCATCAATTTTCTTTCATTCATATCATAATGGTTACATATTTATGCAACAATAACAACATATCATCTTTGATGATTAGCATTGCACATATCCACATACATTTGTATATATATGTACAGTTTAAACATGGAAATACATAAGTTCATCACTCATACTTGTTCACATATTAAATAAAGCTACTCATCGTAGCATTCTTGAATCAATTTTACCACATACACTTACATAACTCATGAATAGTTCTCAAAGACGTACCTTGTTACTGCTTGCTATGAGTAGTTTCCCTATTCTCATAATTAGTCACATAATGGCATAATCATATATTACAGCACTCAAACAGTCATGATCCATATGATAGAATAACTCTGTTCTCATATAGCTTAAGGTCAACACTCATTCATCTTTAGCCCTTTTCACTCACAATTATAGTCTATTATATCATCAGCAATAGATTATCTACCTTAACATTATCACATATATCATGATCATCTTATTTTTCTTTCTATTTTATAACATTATTTTCTTAGGTGAGTTGTATAAGATTATCTCATCTTAAACGTTAGAACAATACTTGAAGACTTGTAACTTTCATTTTACATCATAGGGTATGAATAACAGACGAGTATGATCCTTTACATCAAGGTTCACTATTAACTCCCATTATGACTTGAAGTATAATAAAGCTTCTATATTTTTATCATATCCCTTAAAACGTTCATTCTCTTTTTAACTTAGGCATATTACATACCTTACACTTGTATGTAGAATACATTAATTAACATGTATGTTTTCGGTTACTAGATTACATGTAACATTACAACTATCTTCTTATCAACTAGGCTAAATCATATTATTCTCGTGCCATTGAAAAGGATCGCCAAAGTATAGTATCTAGGTAGAACTATTTGCTTTGGCCGAGCGTATACTTTATACTATACTATAAAGGGGCATATCAAACAACATACTCTTGTGATTCTTATATTTTTTCTCACTCTTAATAGTTTCATGCCATTATGCACTAAAATACATTTTAACAACCTAATTATTTTAGCATTATCATATGTAAGTCCTCATAATTAGAGTTCAAGTGGACTCCAATTCATGACTTTATAGGATTATTGTCTTAAAGCTTTTCACTCTATGTGTATCAAGGTGAATATATTACAGCTTAATTCGCTCTTTTTCCTCTTATTATAGTATTTATGTCTTTTAAATTTTCATAATAATTCATGTTATATTCAAGCTTTTCTAAAATATACCTTTGTAGACTTTAGCATTCAGGAGAGACTTTTATAATCTATTACTCTAATAAGTAATATATCCAACTTTACTTAATAGCTATTAATCCTCCGTCTTACTTATTACTAGCCATTTCACCTCAATTCTTGCACTCTTAATGGTTTTATGGACAACATAACACGGTGTTCCATATTTAATTGTAGGACTTAAATCTTAGGTGAGAATATACTCTGGAGGGGAGAAAACATGCTTAGCAGTGCCTTCAAGGAATGCAGTGTACAAATGGTCGTGTGCAAGGAGAAGAGAGACATCACGTGTCTGTGTTTGGGAAGAAGAAAAGCATCACATAGCCATGTGTTTCCAAAGAGAAAAGCATCACCTGGCTATGTTTCCAAGGAGAAAAGCATCACGTGGCAATGTGTTTCCAAGGAGAAAAGCATCACGTGGCCATATGTTTCCAAAGAGAAAACACATATGTGGCCGTGCATAGGGAAGAAGAAAATCACACGTGGCCGTGTGTTATGGAGAACAACTACACGTGGCCATGAGTTAGAAGGAGTAAAATCACACGTGGTCGTGTGTTATGGAGAACAACTACACGTGGCCACGGGTTAGAAGGAGCAAAATCACACGTGGATGTGTGTTATGGAAAACAACTATACTTGGCCACGATTTGGAAAGAGCAAAATCACACATGGCCATGTGTTTACACAAGAAAGTGAGTGAGTGGCCATGTGGTCTCAAGGATAAAAGTGTGCGTGGTCGCGTATGGGAAGGAAAGAAGAAAAACTAGAGTCCCAATCATGTATAACATGAATTTAAACCCCAAATCTCACTTCCCCCCTTGCTTATATGATCATTTAAGTTTTCAAGCATACTATACTCATCAAAGCTTACTAGATTTATCCTTTAAATTCATATCAAAATACACATACTAGAAAAAGAGTTAAAAACACTAAATCATTCACATTAACAATACCCAAACTTAATTCCCGCACATGGCTTGTAAAGCTTGAACTCTTTCAACATCCATTGATCTAGTTCACTCTCTCCTTCATTTCCTTATACATAGAGATGACAAATATAACTTATCATCTCTTCCTACAACCCTAAGATCATAAATCAAGCATGGAAGATGAGATATATGGAAGGGGACATTACCTTCATGATGCTTAAACAGCAAACCCTAATCTTCATCTTCTCCAAATCGTAACCAGAGAGAGAGAAAGCCATCTCCCTCAAATGCCGACCCACACTCCAAATCCCCAAGGATTCCTTCTTCAAGAAGCTAAATACAAGAGCTTGTGGGGTAAATATCTCCCTAGGGAAATTACTGTTAGTGTAAACCCTAGCCCCAATAGATTGTAATAAAACATTTGAGTTAATAAATGAGGCATTTGTTTTATCTTTTGTATTCCTGTGCATATCAATTGATAGAACTATCCAAGAATGTTGTTTCAGTTTAAGTTATCATGTGTGAGGCACATGGTTGTAAGACCTTAAAACAAAAGAGACATCATTCTAAATATCCCTAGTCAGTCATTGTTATGGGAATAACAATGAATTAAGACTAGTATGCTCTCTCTGATAAGTTGAGTTTTCTCTTACGGATCATAAGGACAAGAGTGTCAATCAGAGATCATATTCATGTTTAGAACATGGTATCTGGATTCGGTCCATTTATGACAACACTACATGGTATAAGTCATAAGTGTTTCTCATATGCAAGTTTTGTATTGGAGTTCTTAGACCTAAAATCTCTTTGAAGCTCTTTATGTATTACTGTATACTTTAACATACACCTAACGTGCTCGTAACAGAGTGACAAGTATGGGTATGCTTGGGTATACATTGATTCATGTTAGAGAGCATGGGAGAAGTGAAGGGATTACCCCTCTCAATAAGAGAGAAAATATCATCGGCCACTTGATCAATGAACTGAGAAGTGTATGGCCATACCGAGATGAAATAATGAGTAATCATTATTTATCTGAGAGTTCAATGTGACTGGAATATCAAGAAAGGAATTAATTTATATAAGGGTGACTAGTTCCATGCCTTATATTAATTTTGATATTTTTGGGTAAGGGACTATGCGAAATTGCATTAGGTCACAAAATGCCATATGCATTTTCATTTAATTTGGAATGCTATAATATCTTGCTAGAGAATATTTATAGCCTTTGAATTAATTTATTAATTCATTGCCAACATTAAATGGACCTATAGGATCACACATAAAGCATTGGGCTTAAAATATTTAAATTAAGTATTGGGCATTAATTTGGGCTTTTAATTAAACTCAAATTAATGTGTGTAATGGATTATTAGATTGCTATTGGACCTTGGCCCATGAGAGAGAGAAATTTAGCCCATAAGGTTTAATTTCAATTAATTAAATGTCTTGTATTAATTTAATTAATTGAGTTTTAAATCCTAAAAGAATTATGATCAAATAAATCACTTAAATAGGAATACTATTGGCCGAAATTCCTAGAGAGAAATCAAGGAATTTCGGCATATCCTTTATATTAATTAAGTAGTTTATTTGATTAATATGTCTTGTATATTCCTATTTAATTAAGTGGTTAATTTGATTAATATGTCGTTTGTTTTTATCTTGGATAAATTAAAAGAGTTTTTTTATCAATAAATATTACTTATTTTAATTAAGTGATAAAGGCAAATATTAATTATCTTTAGCTAATATTAATTATCCTAAGGTAGTATATTTGAGATTTATCACTTAATAAATAAGATAATATATATATTGGATGAGAGCAAAAAAAAAACCTAATTTTGTGTGTGGCATGAATAGTAACTCATGAATAGTAACTCTCTCTCACAATTTTATTTTGGCAAATTTTTTACAAGGAGAAAGGATTGTTCCTCATTCTCTTGTGATCTTGGGTAGTAATAGCAACTTTAGAGAAGTGCAAAATCAAATTTTGTAGCTTCAATCAATTGCCATTACACGATACTTAAACAGAGAGCTAGCAATCTCGATTTTAAGCCATCTTTGCAATTATGTGTGTGAACATAGAGAAGAGTGGCATAAAGGCTGTTCTTTTGGCATTGGCAAAGAAGATCAAAGGTTGATAAATCACTCTTGATTGCTGGTCATCACCAAAACCAAATATTGAAGTGCATCTAAAGTTGTAAGTCTTACAACCTTATTGCATATTTCGTTTCTTGCTTTGGAATTGTATGGTATGTATGATAAAATTTTTGTTTTTCCGTTGTGTTATCATCACCATCATACCATGTCATATTCCATCAATTACCCGTATGCCCTTACATGCAATTAAACCCCCATCATTCCAATTTATTCCAAATTAACCCCAAGACTTTCTAATTCACTTCAATTGTATCTTTTTCTTCAACTTCAATTTAACTTAATTCATATACTTACATGTTAAAATTACCAAAATACCCCTCTTGACTTAACCTTGATAATTGCAAAATAATCCAATTTTTTCCTTAATTGACGGTAATTCTCATTCATTAATAATAATCCGATTAGGGTCATGATTGGGTCCTTACAAATCACTCCTCCTTAAAATAATTTCATCCTAGAAATTCAAAACCTGTAATCTTTATCTTTATTGCTAATAATTCTTAATTGTGCTTTAGCTATAAGCAACTATAACCATAAACATTCTCTGCATGCATACAAAACTCATCATCTATAATCATATGTATCTGTCTCTGATTTCCAGATACTCTTATGCTCGTTGTATTTCTTATCCTAAGTATCTTAACAACCTTAACATCTTGCATCATCGTCTATACCAAAGATCAGTTTTCTTCTAGTCATATGAACTTTTCGTAAAATATCTTAATAAATAATCTAGACATACTTATAATCAATCTTATGCTTTACCTCAATCATAAAACATTAAGGCATTTAAGCACTTTCAATACCAAGAGGTGAATGATATTGACAATTCCTCAAATATCATCTCACAATCTCTGCCAAAATCTTGCTAATGGTCCAGTATATCAATCATAGGCCAAACACCTAACATAATCATCTAAATGTATGCCATTAACAATAAAACCATGGGCTAGACCATTATCATCTTAATCTGCCAGAATAATTTCTTAATTCCTTACTGTCCAGAAAAGATTCAACCTGGGCTCTAATACCACCAACCGTAACACCTTAATCCACTAACCATGGATAACCATTATTCATCATCATCATCATCCTCATAAACCTAGTAAAGTCAGGTAGAAATAATAATAATAATAATAATAATAAAATAGGCCATAATTACATGCCACAATAAAAGAATCAAGCTTATAAAGAAATAATTATAACATAAATAGCCTTCAAGAATCCTGAAATCCTCAAGGCAATAGCATCTTCCCTGATCCTCTAGAGCTTATCCTAAAACCTATACGGATAAATAATCCGTGCTAAGCTATAAAGCTTAGTGGGGAACCATAATTCTATAGACAAATTCTTATAATTTTCTTCATCAAATCAAATACAATTATCACAATAGTATAAAAAGTATATGAGTTTACATTATTTATCACGTCACAATGGACACTCTAGGGAGTTTTCAACCTTAACCATGTATGCCATCTTACTAAAATTGAGAGCATTGCATAAACTATCTTTATCCCTAAAATTTGTTAATTAACAATCATCTTTAACCCTCTATTATTTCCTAGGAAAAATCCATACATCTTGTAATCCTTCTATTCAAGAATACCGATGTCATCATTATAATCGTACAACCTTCAACTTATGCCATTAACCAATTTGTTACCTAACATTTGCATTTATTATTTATTCATAGCCAAAAGAAAGTGCTCATGTTACATAACATTGCAATATATATTGCTAGGCATGATTTCATTACATACATTACAAACTTATCATTTTGTTCGGGTTTCTGCACATGTTTTTCTTAATGCTATATTATCATTGCATTTTAAACATCATACAAATTCATATCATATCATGCTTGGCATTTTGATTTATGTTAGAATTATACATTTGCACATACATATATAAATGTTCATATACATACTCACGAATTTGCATACTATTCCAAGGAATAGGTAGTACACCTCATGATTAACTGACAAGGTCTCCATACCACATGCAAACATTTTCTAATTTTCGCATACATAAATATTATGATGCATGTCATAGTTCATATAACATTTAATTCAATATTGTAAGCTTGTAGCCCATGCAGCCTAACTATTCACCATGGAACCAACTCACACGGGCACTCGCATGGTGACCTTCCTCATAGTTGATGTAAGACATCACCATTAAGTACTACATAACATGGCATTTCATTTCATATAAATGGTTTATTGCTAACTAAAATTTAGAATAAAACGATAAAAATATATCATTATCATGATTCCAACACATATAAGTGAGGCGATTGATACATACCATACTTTATTTCTTGTACCATTTACATCTATAATAGCCTGCCTAAGTACTAGTTCAAAAGGTGGATAACAGGAGCAATGGATACCTGAAGGTATCAAACAATGGATATCCAAAGATATCAAACAATGGGCCCAAATGGGGTCAAGCAATGGTTCCAGTAAGGAACAAACTATGTTCCTAAATGGAGTCAAACGATGGTTCCATTAAGGAACAAGACCCAACCGGGGTCAACATATAGCAGCTACGACTGTATCTCTCCAGGCATGCCTATCTAATCCACAACTGAACTAAGACCCACAGGTTTAACTATTAAGACATCTTTAATTTAACATGTCCTTCTTTACTTAGCACATCATTTGGCTTAAAGCCACTTTCATAAAAGAAGGCATATCATTCTTATCATACATCACTATTAAGCTTTAGGCTCTATTACATATAGATGTCATCATATAATTGTATGCTTGCATCAATTTTCTTTCATTCATATCATAATGGTTACATGTTTATGCAACAATAACAACATATAATCTTTCGTGATTAGCATTGTGCATACCCACATGCACTCGTACATATATGTGCAGTTTAAACATGGCAATACATAAGTTCATCACTCATACTTGTTCACATATTAAATCAAGCTACTCATCATAGAATGCTTGAATCCATTTTACCACATACACTTACATAACTCATGAATAGTTCTCGATGACGTACCTTGTTACTGCTGCCATGAGTAGTTTCCCTATTCTCATAATTAATCACATAATGACATAATCATATATTGCAGCACTCAAACAGTCATGATCCATATGATAGAATAACTATGTTCTCATATAGCTTAAGGTCAATACTTATTCATCTTTAGCCCCTTTCGCTCACAATTATAGTCTATTATATCATAGGCAATAGATTATCTACCTGAACATTATCACATATATCATGATCATCTTATTGTTCTTTCTATTTTATAACATAATTTTCTTAGGTGAGTTGTATAAGATTATCTCATCTTAAACGTTAGAACAATACTTAAAGACTTGTAACATTCATTTTACATCATAGGGTATGAATAACAGACAGCATGAAGGGCGGAGAGCCAGGCTAGTCAAGCATAAGCGTGCCATGTCGCGAGGGCGACAAAGCAAGACTAGCTCGCGACAGCCAGCGGAGCCAGCCAAGCAGAGGCGTGTCTTGTCGCGAGCGCGACAGGAGTTGTGAGGTCGCGACAAAGTGCGAATGGGCAGTTAGAATTCTGAAGTGATGCAATTTTTCATGAATAAATACAACTTTTGTGAAAAGATATCTTGAAGGGACATAACTTTTAGAGAGGCATATATATGCCAAGTGGACAGAATTTTGAAAAAAGAATTTTGATAATTTGATTTTGTGATCCTAAGAACAATTAATTTTCTTCTAGTACTTTAGTTTTTATTTTCATGTTTTGAAGAGGAGACAAGAAGCAAGGGAGAAGAAATCTTGTGTGAAAGAAAAAGGGTTGAGAGATCCCCTTCTTTTTGTTCTTATGTTTTATTTTTCTTCCTTGTAATCTTTACATGAATATTATGTTTGCATTTGAATATATATGAACAAATTTCTATTTCCATTTACAATATTGATCTTTGATTGTAGTATTTTCTATTAAAAGTTTATTGGTATCATTATAAGTTAAGGAAGACGACCTTCAATGTGCAATTCCTTTTCTGAAAATTAACAAAATGGTTATAAATAAGAGAGTTAGCGAGAGCAACATCTTATTGAAAGTTAATAGAAAATTCATTATCGAAGCATAGTTAGAGATATCACATGTGGAGATAATTGCTATAGGTTGGTAGATAATCTTAAAATGTGTAATTAAAACCCACTAGTTCATTAACGAGAGTTGAGAATTAGTACTTTAATTGCATGTCTTAGGCAATCTAATTCATGTCAAGAGAGTGATTTAGAAATTTATTCCAACTTGGCTTACTAACAAGATTAAAAACTATAATTAAAATGATGGTATCAAATGCATGATTATTTAATTTCATAATATTTATTGTCTTCTTGATTATACTATCTAGGATTTAATTAATTTATGCAATAGAGTAGTTAGAATTAACTTCCATTTTTGAACATCGTAAACAAGATTAAAATTGAGTAGTAATAGTGAGTGATTGAAATCAACATTTCCTCGTGGGATCGATTTCTGAAGTACTATAACCGGTACACCGTATACTTGCGGTATTTAAGCTTTTAGGAAAAGCATATCAATGTGCATATGTTAATTGCTCATGCTTATTCATTTTTCTAATTTAGCTTTAGACACGTAATTTTAGTTACTTAATTCCTTTAGATGTTTAATTAATCTTAATAATTTAATCTTAGGCATATAGTTTTAATTTGTTCTTTATTTAAGTTAAAAGATTAAAAATAATATTAGTAATATTTTGCAAATATGTATATACATATAAATGTTTATATTGTAGTTGAAATGCGTTCAGTGGTATATAATACACCTGTGATTGATTTTGAGCATTTTTGTGCCATTTTTTGTGCAGGGAGGCTCCCAGTCTTAGCCGTCATGTTGTCCAATTTTTGTTAAATTTTACCATTTCATGTGTATATTAGCACGCGATATCTATATTTAATTATGTATATTCAATAAAATCCTGATTTCATTATGTGTGTATTCGAGATGAATCATGTATATTTAATTAAATGTCAATATAATATTATTGTTTTGTAATATAGATCGAGCATTAGTAATAAATGCATGTGTGCCTTTTATTTTCTGATATATAGTGAGCATGCTATTTAAAGTAAATAATTTAAATTCAAATAATTATGAAATTGCACTTTTTTATATTATTAATTTCAAATTTATATTTGTGGTCTATTTTCTCTTGCTTCTAACATAATTTCTATAAAAATTAGCAATTGTACCACTAATGCATTTATTATTTCAAGTAAATCATTGATCTCGATGCTTTAGTTATGATCAATTTCAGATACATGGTCACAATCAAATGTTCGTGTATTATATATATATATATATATATATATATATATATATATATATATATATATATATATATATATATATATATATATATTGATTTGTTTATAATCGTACATTTGCCTCAACGCAGAAAAGCTCAACCACAACCATAGCTAGACATAGAAGCACCTAGATGGATGACACCAGAATAGGCTGCTAGATATAAAGCCCTATATAGGGTGAATTTTCAAACTAATCGATTTATGAGATAACATTTTTTATAGACCATGGGCGTCTAGGAGGATGTATGGTACTACCTCACATGAGTTGGCTGTTTATACTTATATGCTCCTGCATTCGCTACTTATCTAGAGGCAGTTCACCAATTTTTGGCCACTTTTCAGTACAGAGGTTATAAGCACCTTGACAATAAAGTTGGAGTGGTTACATTTAGGCTTTTTAACAAAACTTTCAGTATGTCTCGAACACAGGTCTTTGCGGCCTTTGGCTTACCTATGGGTAATTATGTGATGCCTTAAGAGGAGAAGCGACGGACATTGGAGGCATCATCTCTACCTTGGGATCCCACCGGTGCCATCAGCCCTCTCCACCACCATCAAGATCACCGAAAAATAATGGTAAATTGACTAGTTGTACCAAAAGAGTAATAAGAAACTTAAATTTGCTAAATAAAACAAAGAGGGACAAAAATGTAATTAGTCAAAAAATTAAGGGATTAAATTATAAGTTTACCCTCTTTGGGGAATTCAAAGAATCAAAATGTAATTTATACATTGGAAAGTCAATCAAAGCCAAATAAAGCCAAATGAGTCAAAATGTAAATTAATTAGAGAAAATAGTAAATTTGAATATTAATATAGCAATTAAAGAAATCAAATTGAATAGACAATTAAAGAAGGATTAAATCATCATTAGTAAGAATCTTAAAGATCAAAATATAATTTGTCATCATGGGAGAAATTATAGGATCTAAATTGTAATTTATGCACTTAATTTAAATTAAAGGATAAATGAAGTTAAACTAGTTAAAATTGTGATCAAAATTAGTTAAGTTAAGGAAATGTCAATTTCGGAAAAATTGAGAAAGTAATTCAAAAAAATAAATGATAAAGAGATCTAAAGTAAATTATGAATATATTAAGAATAAAACATGGATGTATGTAATAAAAGGAGATTACAAGAATTTGATTTGTGATTTTCTATTTAATGATGAAAGAAATGTAATCAAACAAGAAAAATGTATAATAAAGATAAAGAAAAGTAAAGTAAGTCAAATGATTTAAAATAAATAGAATTGAGAACCATGAGTAGTGAACCAGGGGCCTAACTGAAATTTTACATCCAATCAAAAAATTATAAATAATTTAGTGAGAAAAGAGTTACGTGTAAGAGAAAGTAAAGACAAAGAAGTAAATTCAAAATTTAAATAAATAAAATAGGAAATTGTGAAATGGACCAAAGAATGGAATTAAGGAACAAATTAAAAGAAAATAATAAGTTCATGGCAAGAAATATTCAAAGAGAAACGAATGACAAATTAGCAGTTTTGAGAAAATAAGTAACAAAATATTGATTTAGCTAGACAAGAAAATTTAAATTGTAGTTGAACAAAAAAAATAAGTACCTAACCGAAAGTATAAGAGAAAATGAGAAAATATAGGAGAATGAAGTATGACAAAATACTAAATAGGAAATGAGAAAAAATGATTAGTAACGGAATAGAAATTGAACATTATAACGAATAAATCTTGACTAGTGAAAACTTATTGTATAAATTATAATGAAGCAATATAGAATTTCAAATAAAGTAACAAAAGAAGGACAATTTAAATAAAGAGACAGACAAAGACCAATAAATAATAATGGAAATTGCAGGGATAAAGTTAACTAAATGAATAGACTTATTTAATATAATAAAAATTAGAAATAAAAATTTAATCGAATGAAATTTTAAGTAGTTGTATCCACCACTAAATACATAGTTGCTTAGCATGCGGTTGTTGACTGTGCACATGAATAGAAGTTTTCAGGATATGAAGAAGAAATTTCGATCGGCATGTACATAAAGACATTGGAATCGCATAAACTAAGGTAGAACGATTTCATATTTAATGTATGGTATTTTATAATTAGAGCTATTATTATTTTAGTAAATGATTTTGGATTTATAGATATATGCGTTTATCTGACTAGTATCTTTATATAGTGTGCAAATATATAGATGAGAGTTGGGTGTTCCCAAAAACTCTGATTGAATATAGTTGGTAAATAGTTCCTATTGGTACCAATTTGCAATGATTAATTATTAAGATCTCGATATATGTTACAATTATTGTTGGATTTTAATTTAATAATTGTTAATTAAAACATATTATGAAAATTCAATAAATAATAATAATAATAATAATAATAATGAGTAAATAAAATATCTTAAGTTTCTAGAAGAAACAATTTAGATTACAAAAAAAAAGTAAAAGTTGTTGGGATTTAAAATGTTAATTGTGTGTCACGTGTGTGGTTAAGGAATAAAAGAAAGAAGAGAAGTATGTGGGATTTAAAAAAAAGATGTGTGGTTAAAATAAAAAGAAAGAAAAAAAAGAATTGGGATTTAAAAAGTTTGTGTTGTGGTGTGTGGTTAAAAAAATAAAAGAAAGAAGTTAATAAAGAAAAGAAAAGGGAGAACGGGCACCGATCAGGAAAAGGAAAAACAGCCAGCCACCGCCATTGCTTACGACGCCGG
>CM075807.1:19962075-20111075 GCA_037975025.1 Excoecaria agallocha
GGGAGAAGCTAAAGCTGATGAGTATGGTCTTGGAGGTGCAGAGGGTAAAAAAGTATAAGGTCTTTGAAGTGGAGGAAAAGAAGGTGTTGTTGGAAATAAAGGTCTGGATAATGTCCTAATGGGTAGAGGTACTAGTGGATTATTCTGTTGAGAATTTCCTGATGATAATGAATTTCCTAATTATAATGAAGTTTTTGTCAAAACTTTTTTATTAGAACTCATTTTCCCTGTAAGAATTCATGAGAAAGAAAATTAGGTAAACTATTATCTTTTCCTTTGATAAATTCGATTTCGAAGTCAAAATTACTAAGTAAAGCTTGCCATCTTGCAAAAATTTGTTTTGAAATTAAATTTTTAACATCTTTTTCTAAAATGTATTTCGCTAATAAACAATCAATGCGTAGTAAAAAAATTTTCATGAATAAATCATCTTCAAAATTTTTTATACATTTTAATACATATACACCTTTTAACTATCCAGTAAATCCTGATAATAACATCTGAATTATTGTAGTTTCATTATTTCCATTTGCTTTATAAGCACTAGCTGCCATAGTCATTTTTTGTAATAAATTTAATATTTGACATTCTGATAAACCATCTATTTTCCATTCGTATAAAGATCTACCATCATATTCTAATTGATATCTAGTTTCTTCATAATGAGTATCAGGAGATGTAGGTCTAGGGTAATAGTTTCGAGTTTTTGGTCTAGGTGTATATGTATTAAAATATAATTTTTTGATTGATAATTCCTCTTCATTATTTGGCTTAAATTGTTCTTCTAGTTTTTTTACTTCTGAAGGAGTTTATATTTAAGACATACTTTCTTCCTCTATAGTCATAATCTGTTTATCCTTAATATTCAAATTTGCTAATTTTTCTTCTATTTTTCTTAATACAGGGTCTTCATCTTTTAGCTTAATGATTGTTCCTAGCGAGAATTCAAAAGGTTTAAATAATGGAGTTTCTAATGTCATAGGTGGTATTTCTATTTCTATTTTTGAAGTTTGTCCTATTTCTGTTTGTGACTTAGGTGTTTTAACTATTTTTTTAACTCTATTTAACTGATTAGCTATAGTGTCTAATATCTTATATTAAAAATTATTTTGTAATATTACATGTTGCAATTCTTTTCCTACTTCTTTATTTTTTGCTTTTATTTCTTTAAAGGGTTCGGCAAAATACGTTTTTTGTTTATTTTTTACTTGAATACACTCTAACGGAGGATGTATAGATACTATTAATTTCCCTTCTAAGGTGTTCCATTGTTTACCTATTTTTGAAGATACATTTATTTCTTTTTCAAATGGATAATCTATATTATTATAATAACAATAATTTTCAAACCACAAAAATAAAGGAATATTAACTTGTTTATCTTCCATATCTTTATACCATAAACTTCTAAAATTACTTAATTCAACTTGAGAAAAGTTATTGAAATACCACTTTGCTTTTTGGTTATTATATTCTGCTTTTAAATCATTTCTTAAAAATTCTTTGTTTATCTGAAAACTAGTCATTTTGAAATTATTAATTAATTTGAGAAAATGCTTCCATTTGAGATCTAGTTGGGCTAACCGAATATTCACTATCTTTTTCTTCAGTATATAATGGCCTAGGAATATAATGGCCTAGGAATTCTTGTATTAAAATCTACCCCTTTTAATTCTAACTTTTTTTTTGCAGATAATGATTTAGGTATTGAATGTCTATTGTTTGAATATATAAAAGAACTACTTGTTTGATTATTATCTGAGAAAAAATTTATTTTAACTTATCCATCACTATGTTCTAATATCCTTAAAAATTGATTATTAATATTAATCGGTCTGGGTTCACATACATCTTTTAGTTCCAATTTCCTGATCTAGTAATTTCAACCCATCTAAGTCTTTTTGGAATTTGAATATTAGAATGAGCTTCATTTGCTTCAAATAATAAAGTTTCATTTCTTTTAAAAGGTTTCCTAGTTTTAGGATCTATGGTTGTGGACATAACTTTATAATATATTCTATATATTACTGCTATTGCTCTAATATTTTCTTTAAAATTTAAATTCCTTGTTTTAACAGTTAAAGTTAAAGTGTCTAATATATTTGAATCATATAGACTAATTGTAAATCCTGGAAAACAATTAAAATATACCGGTCAATTAGCTAAATTTGTTTCTACCATTGTAAGTAAAGAATTAGAAAAATTAACACATCTAGCATCTCTTAAACACATTAAAACTTGAGTATCTAATCCTAATCTGAATAAACGTTTTATTGCTATCTGTACTAATCCTATATGCAAAAATCTATATTTTTTCTTCTTATGTTTAATTATCGCCTTTTTTTGATAACAATTGAATAGTTTCATGTTCTTGATTAATAGCTATTGTCTGTTCTGTTTGCTTAATAAAATAATCATAGAAAAATTCAAATGTGCCTATTGAATATTTTGTTCGAATATCCTATTTAGGTATAGTCCAATCAAATAAATCATTCTCTACTTTGTCAATATTTATTTCTACAAAATTTATTTCATCTAATTCTCTAATATTATCTACGCTAGTCGAACCAGATCTAGAATCTTTAATAGAAAATATTCTACTTAATCTATCCATCCAAATATATTTAATCAAGCCAAATTCAAAGAGAAGTCAAGAATGAAACCTGTGTGAATCAGAGGACCACCTAGCTTATCGGGACCACTAACACGCCATCTCGGCTTCCAAGGGCTGACCAACGTTTCATCGCTCCAAGCATATTCTCAAAATTCTCTTAAAATTTTTCTTAATCAAATATACTCAGTTGGATATTTTAATTAGAATAATTTTCTAAGAAGGATTCTAATTATCTAATTTAATTTCGCTAGATAATACTTCTTCTACTATGTCTAATATAATTTCCTGCTCCCAATATATTTCTAACAACACTAATATAACTTCACTCTGAGTAAATTACTTTGGGAATTAATTCTCAAAATTTAAACAAGTTACTGATGTACTACAATCTTAAATTTCTAGTATTATCTAGCGAAGTTAAGCTAGATATTTGAGTCTTTCTTAGAAAATTATTCTAGTTAAAATATCCAACTGAGTATATTTAGTTGAGAAAAATTTAAAGAGAATTTTGAGACTGTGATTGGAGTGATGAAACGTTGGTCAGTCTTGAAGGCTTAGCGTTGGTCAGCCCTTGGAAGCCGAGATGGCGTGTTGGTGGTCCCGATAAGGTAGGTGTACCCGTGATTCACACAGGTTTCATTCTTGACTTCTCTTTGAATTTAGCTTGATTAAATATATTTGGATGGATAGATTAAGTAGAATATTTTCTATTAAAGATTCTAGATCTGGTTCAACTAGCGAAGATAATATTAGAAAGTTAGAGGAAATGAACTCTATAAAGGAAAAAGAGTTAGATGAAATAAATTATGTAGAAATAAATATTGAAAAAGTAGAGAATTATTTATTTGATTGGACTATACCTAAACAGGATATTCGAACAATATATTCAATAGGCACATTTGAATTTTTCCATGATTATTCTATTAAGCAAACAAAACAGACAATAGCTATTAATCAGGAACATGAAACTATTAAATTGTTATCAAAAAAGGCGATAATTGAACATAAGAAGAAAAAATATAGATTTTTGCATATAGGATCAGTACAGATAGCAATAAAACCTTTATTCAGATTAGGATTAGATACTCCAATTTTAATGTGTTTAAGAGATGCTAGACATGTTAATTTTTCTGATTCTTTACTTGCAATGGTAAAAACAAATTTAGCAAATGGACCAGTATATTTTAATTGTTTTTTAGGATTTACAATTAGTCTATATGATTCAAATATATTAGACACCTTAACTTTAACTGTTAAAACAAAGAATTTAAATTTTAAAGAAAATGTTAGAGCAATAGCAGTAATATATAGAATATATTATAAAGTTATGTCCACAACTATAGATCCTAAAACTAGGAAGCCTTTTAAAAGAAATGAAACTTTATTATTTGAAGCAAATGAAGCTCATTCTAATATTCAAATTCCAAAAAGACTTAAATGGGATGAAATTACTAGATCAGGAAATTGGGAACTAAAAGAGGTATGTGAACCCAAACTGATTAATATTAATGATCAATTTTCAAGGATATTAGAACATAGTGATGGATCAATTCAAATAAATTTTCCCTCAGATAATAATCAATCAAGTAGTTCTTCTATATATTCAAACAATAGACCTTCAATGCCTAAATCATTATCTGCAAAAAAATTTGAATTAAGATTTTAGCACAAGTATTCCTAGACCATTATATATTGAAGAAAAAGATAGTGAATATTTAGTTAGCCCAACTAGATCTCAAATGGAAGCATTTTCTCAAAATAATCAATAATTTCAAAAGGACTAGTTTTCAGATAAACAAAGAATTTTTAAAAAATGATTTGAAAGCAGAATATAATAAGCAAAAAGCCAAATGGTATTTCAATAACTTTTCTCAAGCTAAATTAAGTAATTTTAGAAGTTTATGGTATAATGATATGGAAGATAAACAAGTTAATATTCCTTTATTTTTGTGGTTAGAAAATTATTATTATTATATTAATATAGATTATCCATTTGAAAAAGAAATAAATGTATCTTTAAAAATAGGTAAACAATGGAACACCTTAGAAAGGAAATCAATAGTATCTATACATCCTCCATTAGAGTGTATTCAAGTAAAAAATAATGAAAAAACGTATTTTGTCGAACCCTTTAAAGAAATAAAAGCAGAAAATAAAGAAGTAGGAAAAGAATTGCAACATTACCTGTGTACTCTGATATGCTCACCGGGCCTAAAAAAGAAAAAATATGTTGGAAATTACCTATATACTCACTATCGCCTTCGGGCTCTGATACCAATAACTAAGGATCGCTCTGATACCAAGTTCGGGGATTAACTTAAATCATGTTAAATTTTGACATATAAGCTATAACTCTGACATAATAATTAACATATAGGTATTGATTTTTTCTTATTTTCTAATTCCATAATTAAATTTTTATTTCTATTGATCATATTATTATTATTAACCTAAAGGTATCCTATTTAATATATTTTTTAATCGCTTTACTTCATAATTTCTATTATATATCTATTATTATAATATAACATTAATGTATAATTTTTAGAATTTAAATATATATATGTTAATAAGTTTTTCGTAGTATTTAAATTTTTTATTTCTATATATAACCTATTTATTTCATTATTTAATCGTTTAAATAAATCCTTTAGATAATCCATTATATCAAACAATTCTAATATTATGTTAATTTGAAAATATCTATAGTTACATATATTATTTTTAAATATTTTGTTTTGAAAATTGATCTATAGGAATATTAGGAAGAAGATCAATTAAAATATCAATTAAATTTATTTTCTTAAGAAAATTTTAACAATTGCAAAATTTATTTGAATGAAAATAATGTAAACTTTCATGTATGTCAATTAAATGAGTTTTCAAACTGATTAATTCTCGTTTAAGTAAGAATATATCTTGATTACTATTAAAATCAATTTAATATAAACCATTTAAAAATTTATCTATGCACCAAGACATATTTAAAAAGAAATACCTGATGAATTATAATCTGATGATAATACAGAATTTGATGAAGTAATAGGGTTGCAAGTATAAGCTCTTGAGAATACAAGTTGTAAATCTAAGGTTCTATTACAAAGGGAGGTTGATAATACAAGAGGTTTTTGATTTTTCTCTCTAATTTTGAACACTATGAAAAATTCTGGGTATGATTCCTCGTCTAAAACTCATGCTTTCCTTGATGAAAATCTGCCTTCTTATAGTTGAATAAATCTTATGCCCATTTCCTTGTGATAATTGCATAAGGATAAAACTGACTATGAATGCTAACTGTCTCTGAAATCTGACAAAGATAAAATAAGTGCACCATGTTTTGTTCGTGTTGAAACCGTGTTTTAAAGATAAAGGTTTTGAAAAGATCAAAGATAAAATGAAATGTGTAAGTAGAAACTTAACTTTTGAAAAGGTAATAAATACTTAAATTGTAAAATTACTATTTGACTACTATTCATTTCTTTTGAGAATTTGTTACGAGAGAAAGGCTTAAAACAAAGCCTACAATTTTTTACTTTTTTTTTTCTTTTTCTTTTTCTTTTTCTTTTTTTTTTTTTTCTTTTTTCTTTTTTCTTTTTTCCTTTTCCTTTTTTTTTACATTTGTTTTTTCATTTGTATTTTGTCCTTACGTACATATACATTACATTTGGTATTTATATTATATGACTTCGTATATACTTTATAATTCTATATATGTATATGGATCTTGAGAATCTTCAAGGGCTCTTCGAGGAGGAGGAGTACTGCCTTCTGATTAGTTAGTCCTTTCTGCTGAACTACGATTGAGAATAGAATTGAATTCGTCTTCCGTGGATGCTGATGATAATAAATTGACAATCTAATTTTTATCTGCAATAAATTCGGCTAGCGCATTTGATGATGATGTGGTAGAGGCTGGTTGTTCTAAATAATTAATAACTGCTTGTCTATCGGCCTTCTTAACATTAAAACTATCCCACCATTTTACTTGAAATTCATGATAAGGCATCGATAATTGATTAACTTGTTTAGAAATGTGATAGGTCCACGAATCAATCCATGGAACCTTGAACATTGCACATTATTTTAAAAGATTATCTGGAGCTCCGGGATTACAGTAAGTAGTAAACTTGATAAAAAGCTTCCCTGATTTGGAATAGAGCTGCTTCAATGAACAAACCAAAATAACTAAACCATTTTATGTACCAGTTTGGGAGAACGCCACCAAACTTATGCGAAAAATAAAAGAACCATGAATGTTAAAAATTCTTTAAGTAGAATGCTCTATACCATGCTTCTTGATAATCATAATAGCAATCTACTAACTTGGGAGGATTTCCTGATAACGTCTTCAACTAATATAGCCTTGATTCCCATTCTGATTGAGTAATGACCTAAATAATATTAACCTTACTATAAGTAATCCTATTTTTATCTCTCTCATCATAATTATGCTCTATTTCAACTGACTCAGTATCTACTAATATGGCTTCATAATACTCTCTTGTTTTACTTTGATCTTCCTCATGGAAATGCCAACTATTTGGAAAAACATGATCTATTATTCTATAAAAACTCTGACTCTCTGATATATAAAGTTCTTCGGGTTCTAAAACTTTAATAAATAACTTAGTTTGATTCACATGATAAGGAGAAGAAGTTTTAGTCGGAGGAAAATGTACTATAGGAGAAACAGGCGAAGAGCGTGAAGCTAAAGCTTTTGAGTATGGCCTTGGAGGTGTAAAGGGTGAAAATGTTTGAGGTCTTTGAAGTAGAGAAAAAGAAGGTGTTGTTGGAAATAAAGGTTTGGATAATGTCCTAATGGGTGGAGGCACTAATGGATTATTCTGTTGAGAATTTCCTGATGATAATGAACTTTTTGTCAAAACTTTTTATTAGAACTCATTTTCCCTGTAAGAATTCACGAGAAAGAAAATCAGGTAAACTATTATCTTTTCCTTTGATAAATTTGATTTCGAATTCAAAATTACTAAGTGAAGCTTGCCATCTTGCAAAAATTTGTTTTGAAATAAAATTTTTAACATCTTTTTCTAAAACATATTTCGCTGATAAACAATCAATGCGTAGTAAAAATCTTTTCATCTATAAATCAACTTTAAACTTTTTTATACACAAAACTATACTTAAAATTTCCTTTTTGATAATAGAATAATTCTTTTGATTTTGATTCCAACTTCCTGAATAAAATCATACTAATTATTCTTTGCTGGCTTCATTCCGTTTTTGTTTTAGAATACCATCATAACCTATATCACTAGCATCTGTTTCAATTATAAGAAAAGCTTCTGGATGACGTATATTTAAGCATGGTAAACTTTTATTTTTTTCTTTAATTTCTTTAACTATACTAGTATGTTTTTATGTCCATGGTTTAGGTTTTTTTTTAATCTATCATATAAGGGTTTACACAATTTTCCTAAATCCTTGAAAAAATCATGAACATAATTTAAACATCCTAAAAATCTTTGTAACTGTTTCTTATCTTTTATTTCATTTGGAAATTTATTAGTAAATTATAAACTTCTATTTATTGGTTTAATAGTTCCTTGATCTATATGATGTCCTAAAAACCTAACTTTAGTCCGAAAGAGTTGCATTTTTAGTGCAAAAACTACTAATCTATTCTGATGAATTAAGTGGAAAAATCTTTTTAAATGTTTACTAAGTTGACTTATTGAATTTGTAAAAATTAATACATCGTCTATGTAAACTATTGAGATTTCATGTATTGGTCTTAAAATGTCATTCATAATATTTTGAAATTCTAAAGGTGCATTTTTTAAACCTAAGGGCATAACATTCCATTCATAATGTCCAAATGGAACATCAAAGCTTGTCTTATACCTATCTTCTTTATCAACTTGTATTTGCCAAAATCCTGATTTCATATCAAATTTTGAAAAAAATGTTTACATCATATAACTTTTTTAATAAATCTCTTTTATATGGTATAGGGTATCTTATCCATTGTAAAACTGCATTTAAAGGTTTATAATTTATTACTAACCTAGGTGTACCTCTTTCTATTTCTGCTGCATTAATAACATAAAATGCTGAACATGACCAAGGTGACTTAGAATCTCTTATCAATCCTTTTTCCTTTAAATCTTATATTTCTTTTCGACAAAATTTTTCTAAATCTGGTGTAACTTTAATAGCTTGAGATTTTGTTGGAATTTTCTTTTCATCAAAGTCTTTTATGTAAGGTAATTTTACTACATGTTGTTTTTTATTCCAAAAAGCATTGGGTACTGGTGCACAAATTTCTCTTGAGAATAAATTTTTAAATTCTTTAAATTTTTTCTCTTATTTCAGGGCTATCTGATTGCTCTTTTATTCTTCTTCCTTCTACTTCTTTTATGAGAAATTTAATTTGTTTTTGTTTATTTTTTAACAAATTAATTTCTTGAATATTTTTTTCTTACATGACTAAATCTCTAGATACAATGGGAAATGCAAATTCAAAAAGGATTTCTTTATCTAAGATCTTTGTCTTAATTCCATTATCTCCTACCTGAAATGGATATAACATTGTAATAAAAGGTGTTCCTAATATAACTCCAGAATTTAAGTTTTTTACTAAAACTAAATGGGTTTTGAAAAAATATCCTTTATTTCAAATCTTAACTCTTGATAATTTATAATTAATTATTAACTTTGATCCATTACTGGTACCTAATCTTTCGGAAGTTTTATCATAATATTTAGTTGGAATTAAACCTTTCTGAATACAATTTTGATCTGCTCCACTATCTATTAAGGCTAAAGTAGTTAAATGAATATCATCATTAACAACTATATCTAATTTGACATACCACTTTTGATAATTTACTTGAGATAAGCTATTTATGTATTCATCTTGAATGTCTTTAATAACAATATCAGAGGATACTATTCCTTTTAATTTTTTATCTTCTTTTACAGAATTGCTAAGACTAAGTTTAAAACTTTCTTCTTCTAAACTTTAAACTTTACCTTTCAATAAATTTACTTCTTGCTTTAATGTCTTAATTTCTTCCTGAAGATCTTGAATAGTTGATTCCTTCTTAATTTCAAATTTCTTATATACGTCAGCTAAATTATAAGATGTACAATCTTTCTTCTCTTTTGAATTAATTATTTCTCTTAATCTAAGTAAATAATTCTTTTTTATTTTCGGATCATCTATTTTATCAATAATGTCTAATAAAAATTCGTTTTCATTACTTAACATATTTATATTATTACATTGACATGGTCCTATGCAACTACATGACTAAGAATCACAATTACTATCTTCACTACTGGTTTCAGATTTTTCACTTATTACATTTAAATCATTTTCTGAATAATCACTAGGTTCTTCATTACTACCTAAATATTCATTGATTATAATTTTAGCTATTTCCTTCTTTAATTTTTCTGTGATATCTAAATTATTTATACGTTTCTTTATTCTACAGTCTCTTGAAAAATGTCCTTGCCTGCCACATTTATAACAAATTACTATATCTTTTTTACTAGTTTTAGGTTTAAACTTTCTATATTTTGGTTTTTTCCTAATAGGCTTTTCCTGGTTATAATTTCCTTTTTCCTGATTATAATTTCATTTTGGCTTATATCTTTTAGGTTTTATTTTCCTTTTAGTTGTTGATGGTGCTCTAATCTGTTGATAACCATACTATTCACAAAATAATCCTAATTCTTTTCTTCCTACTATACTATCTTTTTTAAGTTTGGCTTTTAATTTCAAATCAATGTAAATTGATAATCCTTCTATGTTTACTATATTTATTAGTTGTCCATAATTCAATTCATTATAAGGTATTATACCATTATTTTCGCTTTTTAATCTACTCATAACTCTTTCTGCAAATAACTTAGGCAATCTTCCTAAAAATCTTTCCTTCCAATAAATATTATTGCAATCTGTTCTAGTCATTACTTTAGTTAAAAATAAATCCTTATACCATCTAAAATCTTGTAATTTAGGACAAGTTAAGTTTTGAAGAATTTTTAAACTTCTTTCTTGATATAAATGAGGGTCTCCTACAAAATTTTTAGCTATTGTAAATATTAAAGTACTTATTATATCATCTTGCTCTGTTTCTATTTGAACATTATTTTCTACCTAGATAATCCTTTTGCGTGTTGTTAATATAAAATTTTTATCTATTTCAGTTATATAATGATCCCACCAACCTTTTAACTATCCAGTAAATCCTGATAATAACATCTGAAATATTATAGTTTCATTATTTCCATTTGCTTTATAAGCACTAGCAGCCATAGTCATTTCTTGTAGTAAATTTAATATTTGATATTTTGATAAACCATCTATATTCCATTCGTATAAAGATCTACCATTGTATTCTAATTGATATCTAGTTTCTTCATATTGAGTATTAGAAGGTGTAGGTCTATGGTAATAGTTTTGAGTTTTTGGTCTAGGTGTATATGTATTAAAATGTAATTTTTTGATTGATAAATCCTCTTCATTATTTGGCTTAAATTGTTCTTCTAGATTTTTTACTACTGATGGAGTTTTTATTTCAAACATACTTTCTTCGTCTATAGTCATAATCTGTTTATCCTTAATATTTAACTTTGCTAATTTTTCTTCTATTTTTCTTAATACAGGGTCTTCATCTTTTAGCTTAATGATTGTTCCTGGTGAGAATTCAAAAGGTTTAAATAATGGAGTTTCTAATGTCATAGGTGGTTTTTCTATTACTCTTTTTGAAGTTTGTCCTATTTCTATTTGTGACTTAGGTGTTTTACTATTTCTTCAACTCTATTTAACTGATTAGCTATAGTGTCTAATATCTGATTTGAAAAATTATTTTGTAATATTACATGTTGTAATTCTTTTCCAACTTCTTTATTTTATGCTTTTATTTCTTTAAAGGGTTCGGCAAAATACATTTTTTCTTTATTTTTTACTTGAATACACTCTAACGGAGGATGTATAGATACTATTGATTTCCCTTCTAAGGTGTTCCATTGTTTACCTATTTTTGAAGATACATTTATTTCTTTTTCAAATGGATAATCTATATTATCATAATAACAATAATTTTCAAACCACAAAAATAAAGGAATATTAACTTGTTTATCTTCCATATCTTTATACCATAAACATCTAAAATTACTTAATTCAGCTTGAGAAAAGTTATTGAAATACCACTCTGTTTTTTGCTTATTATATTTTGCCTTCAAATCATTTCTTAAAAATTCTTTGTTTATCTGAAAACTAGTCATTTTGAAATTATTAATTAATTTGAGAAAATACTTCCATTTGAGATCTAGTTGGGTTAACTGAATATTCACTATCTTTTTCTTCAGTATATAAAGGCTTAGGAATGCTTGTATTAAAATCTACCCCTTTTAATTCTAAATTTTTTATAGATAATGATTTAGGTATTAAAGGTCTATTATTTGAATATATAGAAGAACTACTTGATTGATTATTATCTGAGGAAAAATTGATTTGAACTGATCCATCACTATGTTTTAATATCCTTGAAAATATATTATTAATATTAATCGGTCTGGGTTCACATACCTCTTTTAGTTTCCAATTTCCTAATCTAGTAATTACATCCCATTTAAGACTTTTTGGAATTTGAATATTAGAATGAGCTTTATTTGCTTCAAATAATAAAGTTTCATTTCTTTTAAAAGGTTTCCTAGTTTTAGGATCTATAGTTGTGGACATAACTTTATAATATATTATATATATTACTGCTATTGCTCTAGCATTTTCTTTAAAATTTAAATTCTTTGTTTTAATAGTTAAAGTTAAAGTGTCTAATATATTTGAATCATATAGACTAATTGTAAATCCTGGAAAACAATTAAAATATACAGATCGATTAGCTAAATTTGTTTCTGCCATTGCAAGTAAAGAATTAGAAAAATTAACATGTCTAGCATCTCTTAAACACATTAAAACAGGAGTATCTAATCCTAATCTGAATAAAGGTTTTATTGCTATCTGTACTGATCCTATATGCAAAAATCTATATTTTTCTTCTTATGTTCAATTATCGCCTTTTTTATAATAATTAAATAGTTTCATGTTCTTGATTAATAACTTTGTTTGTTCTGTTTGCTTAATAGAATAATCATGGAATAATTCAAATGTGCAAATTGAATATATTGTTCGAATATCCTATTTAGGTATAGTCCAATCAAATAAATCATTATCTACTTTTTCAATATTTATTTCTACGGAATTTATTTTATCTAACTCTCTTTCCTTTATAGAGTTCATTTCCTCTAAATTTCTAAAATTATCTTCGCTAGTTGAACAAGATCTAGAATCTTAAATAGAAAATATTCTACTTAATCTCTCCATCCAAATATATTTAATTAAGCTAAATTCGAAGATAAGTTAAGAATGAAACCTGTGCGAATCATGGGACCACCAATATGCCATCTCGGCTTCCAAGGGCTAACCAACGCTAAGCCTTCAAGGCTGACCAATGTTTCATCGCTCTAAGAACAGTCTCAAAATTCTCCAAGAGTGGTATTTTAATAACTTTTCTCAAGCTGAATTAAGTAATTTTAGAAGTTTATGGTATAAAGATATGGAAGATAAGAAAGTTAATATTCATTTATTTTGTGGTTTGAAAATTATTGTTATTATAATAATATATATTATCCATTTGAAAAAGAAATAAATGTATCTTCAAAAATAGGTAAACAATGGAACACCTTAGAAAGGAAATCAATAGTATCTATACATCCTCCGTTAAAGTGTATTCAAGTAAAAAATAAAGAAAAAAACGTATTTTGCCGAACCCTTTAAAGAAATAAAAGCAAAAAATAAAGAAGTACGAAAAGAATTGAAACATGTAATATTACAAAATAATTTTTCAAATCAGATATTAGACACTATAGCTAATCAGTTAAATAGAGTTGAAGAAATAGTACAAACACCTAAGTCACAAACAAAAATAGGACAAACTTTAAAAAGAGAAATATAAAAACCACCTATGACATTAGAAACTTCATTATTTAAACCTTTTGAATTCTCGCCAGGAACAATCATTAAGATAAAAGATAAAGACCCTGTATTAAGGAAAATAGAAGAAAAATTGGCAAAGTTAAATATTAAGGATAAACAGATTATGACTATAGACGAAGAAAATATGTCTGAAATAGAAACTCCATCAGAACTCAAAAATCTAGAACAACAATTTAAGCCAAATAATGAAGAGGAATCATCAATCAAAAAATTACATTTTAATACATATACACCTAGACCAAAAACTCGAAACTATTACCCTACACCTACACCTCCTGATACTTAATATGAAGAAACTAGATATCAATTAGAATACGGTGGTAGATCTTTATACGAATGGAATATAGATGGTTTATCAGAATATCAAATATTAAATTTATTACAAGAAATGACTATGGCTACTAGTGCTTATAAAGCAAACGAAAATAATGAAACTACAATATTTCAAATGTTATTATCAGGATTTATTGGACAATTAAAAGGTTGGTGGGATCAATATATAACTAAAATAGATAAAAAATTTTATATTAACAGCACACAAAAGGAATATCAAGATAGAAAATAACGTTCAAATAGAAACAGAGCAAGATGATATAATAAGTACTTAATATTTCCAATAGCTAATAATTTTGTAGGAGACCCTCGTTTATATCAAGAATGAAGTTCAGAAATTCTTCAAAACTTAACTTGTCCTAAATTACAAGATTTTAGATAGTATAAGGATTTATTTTTAACTAAAGTAATGAATAGAACATATTGCAATAATATTTATTGGAAGGAAAGATTTTTAACAGGATTACCTAAGTTATTTACAGAAAGAGTTAGGAGTAGATTAAAAAGCGACAATAATGGTATAATACCTTATAATGAATTGACTTATGGACAACTAATAAATATAGTAAACATAGAAGGATTATCAATTTGCATTGATTTAAAATTAAAAGCCAAACTTAAAAAAGATAGTATAGTAGGAAGAAAATAATTAGGATCATTTTATGAACAGTATGGTCATCAACAGATTAGAGCACCGTCAGCAACTAAAAGGAAAATAAAACCTAAAAGAAAATACATATATCAAAGAAAAAGATATAAGCCAAAATGAAATTATAATCAGGAAAAAGGAAATTATAACAAGGAAAAGCCTATTAGGAAAAAACCAAAATATAGAAAGTTTAAACCTAAAACTAGTAAAAAAGATATATTAATTTGTTATAAATATGGCAGGCAAGGACATTATTTAAGAAACTGTAGAATAAAGAAACGTATAAATAATTTAGATATCACAGAAGAATTAAAGAAGGAAATAACTAAAATTATAATCAATGAAGATTCAGGTAGTGATAAAGAACCTAGTGATTATTCAGAAAATGACTTAAATGTAATAAGTGAAAAATCTGAAACTAGTAATGAAGATAGTAATTGTGATTTTGAATCATGTAGTTAAATAAGACCATGTAAATGTAATAATATAAATATGTTAAGTAATGAAAAGAATTTTTATTAGACATTATTGATAAAATAGATGATCCGAAAAATAAAAAAGAATTATTTACTTAGATTAAGAGAAATAATTAGTTCAAACGAGAAGAAAGATTGTACATCTTATAATTTAGCTGACATATATAAGAAATTTGAAATTAAGAAGGAATCAACTAATCAAGATCTTCAGGAAGAAATTAAGACATTAAAGCAAGAAGTAAATTTATTGAAATGTAAAGTTCAAAGTTTAGAAGAGGAAAGTTTCAAACTTAGTCTTAGCAATTCTGTAAAAGAAGATAAAAAAATTAAAAGGAATAGTATCCTCTGATTTTGTTATTACAGACACTCAAGATGAATACATAAATAGCTTATCTCAAGTAAATTATCAAAAGTGGTATGTCAAATTAGATATAGTTGTTAATGATGATTTTCATTTAACTACTTTAGCCTTAATAGATAGTGGAGCATATCAAAATTGTATTTAGGTAGGTTTAATTCCAACTAAATATTATGAAAAAACTTCTGAAAGATTAGGTACCACTAATGGATCAAAGTTAATAATTAATTATAAATTATCAAGATTTAAAATTTGCAATAAAGGATATTGTTTCAAAACACATTTAGTTTTAGTAAAAAATTTTAATTCAGGAGTTATATTAAGAACACCTTTTATTACAATGCTATACCCATTTCAGGTAGGAGATAATGGAATTAAGACAATGATCTTAGATAAATAAATCCATTTTGAATTTGTATTTCCCATAGTATCTAGAGATATTAGTCATGTAAGAAAAAATATTCAAGAAATTAATTTATTAAAAAATAAACAAAAACAGATTAAATTTCTCATAAAAGAAATAGAAGGAAAAAGAATAAAAGAACAATTAGATAGCCCAGAAATAAGAGAAAAAAAATGAAAGAATTTCAAAATAAATTCTCAAGAGAAATTTGTGCACCAATACCCAATGCTTTTTGGAATAGAAAACATGTAGTAAAATTACCTTACATAAAAGACTTTGGTGAAAAGAAAATTCTAACAAAATCTCAAGCTATTAAAATGACACCAGATTTAGAAAAATTTTGTCGAAAAGAAATACAAGATTTAAAGGAAAATGGATTGATAAGAGATTCTAAGTCACCTCGGTCATGTTCATCATTTTATGTTATGAATGCAGCAGAAATAGAAAGAGGTACACCTAGGTTAGTAATAAATTATAAACTTTTAAATGCAGTTTTACAATGGATAAGATACCTTATACCATATAAAAGAGATTTATTAAAAAAGTTATATGATACAAATATTTTTTTAAAATTTGATATGAAATCAGAATTTTGGCAAATACAAGTAGATGAAGAAGATAGGTATAAGATAGGCTTTAATGTTCCATTTGGACATTATGAATGGAATGTTATGCCCTTTGGTTTAAAAAATGCACCTTCAGAATTTCAAAATATTATGAATGACATTATAAGACCAATACATGAATTCTCAATAGTTTACATAGACGATGTATTAATTTTTTCAAATTCAATAAGTCAACATATTAAAAATTTAAAAAGATTTTTCCACTTAATTCATCAAAATGGATTAGTAGTTTTTGCACCAGAAAATGCAACTCTTTCAGACTAAAGTTAGGTTTTTAGGATATGATACAGATCACGGAACTATTAAACCAATAAATAGAAGTTTAGAATTTACTAATAAATTTCCAAACGAAATAAAAGATAAGAAACAATTACAAAAATTATTAGGATGTTTAAATTATGTTCATGATTTTTTCAATGATTTGGGAATATTGTGTAAACACTTATATGATAGATTAAAAAACAAACCTAAACCATGGACAAAAAAACATACTAGTATAGTTAAAGAAATTAAAGAAAAAATTAAATGTTTACCATATTTAAATATACCTCATCCAGAAGCTTTTCTTATAATTGAAATAGATGCTAGTGATATAGGTTATGGTGGTATTCTAAAACAAAAACAAAATGAAGACAACAAAGAAGAATTAGTAAGATTTTATTCAGGAAGCTAGAATCAAACTCAAAAGAATTATTCTACTATTAAAAAGGAAATTTTAAGTATAGTTTTGTGTATAAAAAAGTTTGAAGATGATTTATACATGAAAAGATTTGTACTATGCATTGATTGTGTATCAGCGAAATATGTTTTAGAAAAAGATGTTAAAAATTTAATTTCAAAACAAATTTTTACAAGATGGCAAGCTTTACTTAGTAATTTTGACTTCGAAATCGAATTTATCAAAGGAAAAGATAATAGTTTACCTGATTTTCTTTCTCATGAATTCTTACAGGGAAAATGAGTTCTAATAAGAAAGTTTTGACAAAAACTTCATTATCATCAGGAAATTCTTAACAGAATAATCCACTAGTACCTCCACCCATTAGGACAACCTTTATTTCCAACAACACCTTCTTTTCCTCCACTTCAAAGACCTCAAACTTGTTCACCCTCTGCACCTCCAATACCATACTCATCAGCTTTAGCTTCACCCTCTTCACCTGTTTCTCCTATAGTACATTCTCCTTCGACTAAAACTTCTTCTCCTTATCATGTGAATCAGACTAGGTTATTTATTAAAGTTTTAGAACCCAAAGAACTTCATATATCAGAGAGTCAGAGTTTTTCTAGATTAATAGATCATGTTTTTCCAAACAATTGGCATTTCTATAAGAAAGATCAAAGTAAAACAAGAGAGTATTATAAAGCCATATTAGTAGATACCGAGTCAATCGAAATAGAGCATAATTATGATGATAGAGATAAAAATAGGATTACTTATAGTAAGGTTAAGATTATTCATGTTTTTACTCAATCAGAATGGGGATCAAGATCATATCAGTTAAAGACGTTATCAGGATATCCTCCCAAGTTAGTATATAGCTATTATGATTATCAAGAAGCATGGTATAGAGCATTCTACTTAAGAAATTTTCAACATTCGTGGTTCTTTTATTTTCGCATAAGTTTGGTGGTGTTCTCCCAAATTGGTACATCAAATGGTTTTGTTATTTTGGTTTAATCATTGAAGCAACTCCATTCCAGATCAGGGAAGCATTTATCAAGTATACTACTTACTGTAATCCGGGAGCATCAGATAATCTTTTAAAATATTGTGCAATGTTCAAGGTTCCATGGATTGTTTCGTGGACCTATCACATTTCTAAACAAGTTAATCAATTACCGATACTTTATCGTGAATTTCGAGTAAAATGGTGGGACAGTTTTAATGTTAAGAAGGCCGATAGACAAGCAGTTATTAATTATTTAGAACAACCAACCTCTACCGCATCATCATCAAATACGCCAGCTGGATTTATTGCAGATAAAAATTAGATTGTCAATTTATTATCATCAGCATCCATGGAAGACGAATTCAATTCTATTGTCAATCGTATTTCAGCAAAAAGGACTAACTCATCAGAAGGCAGTACTTCTCCTCGTCGAAGAGCCCTTGAAGATTCTCAAGATTCATATGCAGATATAGAATTATAAAGTATACACGTAATCATATAATATAAATACCAAATGTAATGTATATGTACGTAAGGACAAAATACAAATGAACAAACAAATGTATAAAAAGGAAAAAAAGAAAAAAGGAGAAAAGAAAAAAGAAAAAAGAAAAAAAAAAGAAAAAGAAAAAGATAAGAAAAGTTAAAAATTGTAGGCTTTGTTTTAAGCCTTTCTCTCGTAACAAATTCTCAAAAGAAGTGAATAGTAGTCAAATAGTAATTTTACAATTTACTACCTTTTCAAAAGTGAAGTTTCTACTTACACGTTTCATTTTATCTTTTATCGTTTCTAAACATTTATCTTTAAAACACGGTTTCAACACGAATAAAACACAGTGCAATTATTTTATCTTCGTCAGATTTCAGAGATAGCTAGCATTCATAGTCAGTTTTATCCTTATGCAATTATCATAAGGAAATGGGCATCAGCTTTATTCAACTATAAGAATGCAGATTTTCATCAAGGAAAGCACGAGTTTTAGATGAGGAATCATACCCAGAATTTTTCATAGGTTTTATGAGTGTTCAAAATTAGAGAGAAAAATCAAAAACCTCTTGTATTATCAACCTCCCTTTGTAATAGAACCTTAGATTTGCAACTTGTATTCTCAAGAGCTTGTACTTGCAACCCTATTGCTTCATCAGATTCTGTATTATCATCAAATTATAATTCATCAGGTATTTCTATTTAAATATGTCTTGGTGCATAGATAAATTTTTAAATGGTTTATATTCAATTGATTTTAATAGTAATCAAGATATATTCTTACTTAAACGAGAATTAATTAGTTTAAAAACTCATTTAATTGATATGCATGAAAGTTTACATTGTTTTCATTCAAATGAATTTTGCAATTGTCAAAATTTTTATAAGAAAATAAATTTAATTGATATTTTAATTGATCTTTCTACTAATATTCCTGTAGATCATTTTTCAAATCCAAATATTTAAAACTAATATATGTAACTATAGAGATTTTCAAATTAACATAATATTGTTTGATATAATGGATTATCTAAAGAATTTATTTAAATGATTAAATAATGAAATAAATAGGTTATATCTAGAAATAAAAAATTTAAATGCTAGGAGAAAATTATTAACAGATATATATTTAAATTCTGAAAATTATACTTTAATGCTATATTATAATCAACAGATATATAATATAAATTATGAAGTAAATCGATTAAAAAATATATTAAATAGGATACCTTTAGGTTAATAATATGGAAAATATTAAAAAGAAAATTAAAACTATAGATAGATCAATAAATGAGTTAAAAGAAGAATTAAAAATTCTTAAACCTAGATTAGCAGAATTAGAAGCAAATATAATAACAATAGAAAATTTAAATTTAGCTCCATTTGTATACTATGATATTATTATAGAAGTATTACATACATGATCAATAGATATAAAAATTTAATTAGGGAATTAAAAAATAAGAAAAAATCAATACCTATATGTTAATTATTATGACAGAGTTATAGCTTATATGTTAAAATTTAACATGATTTAAGTTAATCCCCACACTTAAAGTGACCGATCCTTTGTTATTGGTATCAGAGCCCAGAGGGGATAGTGAGTACACAGGTAATTTTTGGTAATTTTCACAAGTAATTTCCAACATTTTTTTTCTTTTTTAAGCCCATTGAGGTAGTATGAGCATATTAAATTTCTAATTTTAAATTTACTAAAATTATATTACGATTAAAATCTATACAATCACATAAATTATTCTCATGAAGTAAATTATGATAAACTATAAGATAAACTTTTAATCTAGCTATCTGATTATTAAATTCACAAATCTTTTTTTCTAACATTTCAAATTTTTTTCATATCCTTCTATTAATTTTATTCCTAATATTCTTGCATATCGTTTTCTAGATTTATAAAATTTTTATAATGGATAGAGAACATTAAAACCCGGAGGGGATAGGGTGAGAACACAAGTAATTTTCGGTAATTTTCACAAGTCATTTCCAACATATTTTTTTTAGGCCCAGTGGGGTAGTATGTCAGTAACTTGGTTAAATTTTGAGAATCAATTCCCAAATAAATTTGCTCAGAGTGAAGTTATATTAGCATTATTAGAAATATATTGGGAGTAGGAAATTATTTTAGACATAGTAGAAGAAGTATTATCTAGCAAAATTGAATTAGATAATTAGAATCCTTTTTAGAAAAGTATTCTAATTAAAATATCCAACTGAGTATATTTGATTAAGAAAAATTTAAAGAGAATTTTGAGACTATACTAGGAGCGATGAAATGTTGATCAGCCCTAAAGGCTTAGCGTAGGTCAGCCGTTGGAAGCCGAGATGGCATATTGGTGGTCCCGATAAGCTAGGTGGTCCCGTGATTCGCACAGGTTTCATTCTTGACTTCTCTTTGAATGTAGCTTGATTAAATATATTTGGATGGATAGATTAAGTAGAATATTTTCTATTAAAGATTCTAGATCTGGTTCAACTAGCGAAGATAATATTAGAAAGTTAAATGAAATGAACTCTATAAAGGAAAAAGAGTTAGATGAAATAAATTCTATAGAAATAAATATTGAAAAAGTAGAAAATGATTTATTTGATTGGACTATACCTAAACAGGATATTCGAACAATATATTCAATAGGCACATTTGAATTTTTCCATGATTATTCTATTAAGCAAACAGAACAAACAATAGCTATTAATCAGGAACATGAAACTATTAAATTGTTATCAAAAAAAGGCGATAATTGAACATAAGAAGAAAAAATATAGATTTTTGCATATAGGATCAGTACAGATAGCAATAAAACCTTTATTCAGATTAAGATTAGATACTCCAATTTTAATGTTTTTAAGAGATGCTAGACATATTAATTTTTCTAATTCTTTACTTGCAATGGCATAAACAAATTTAGCTAATGGACCAGTATATTTTAATTGTTTTCTAGGGTTTACAATTAGTCTATATGATTCAAATATATTAGACACTTTAACTTTAACTGTTAAAACAAATAATTTAAATTTTAAAGAAAATGTTAGAGCAATAGCAGTAATATATAGAATATATTATAAAGTTATGTCCACAACCATAGATCCTAAAACTAGGAAACCTTTTAAAAGAAATGAAGCTTTATTATTTGAAGTAAATAAAGCTCATTCTAATATTCAAATTCCAAAAAGACTTAGATGGGATGAAATTACTAGATCAGGAAATTGGGAACTAAAAGAGGTATGTGAACCCAGACCGTTTAATATTAATAATCAATTTTCAAGGATATTAGAAGATAATGATGGATCAGTTCAAATAAATTTTTTCTCAGATATTAATCAATCAAGTAGTTCTTCTATATATTCAAACAATAGACCTTTAATACCTAAATCATTATCTGCAAAAAATTTAGAATTAAAAGGGGTAGATTTTAATACAAGCATTCCTAGACCATTATATACTGAAGAAAAAGATAGTGAATATTTAGTTAGCCTAACTAGATCTCAAATGGAAGCATTTTCTCAAATTAATTAATAATTTCAAAATGAATAGTTTTCTGATAAACAAAGAATTTTTAAGAAATGATTTGAAAGCAGAAAATAATAAGCAAAAAGTAGAATGGTATTTCAATAACTTTTTTCAAGCTGAATTAAGTAACTTTAGAAGTTTATGGTATAAAAATATGGAAGATAAACAAATTAATATTCCTTTATTTTTATGGTTTGAAAATTATTGTTATTATAATAATATAGATTTTCCATTTGAAAAAGAAATAAATGTATCTTCAAAAATAGGAACACCTTAGAAGAGAAATCAATAGTATCTATACATCCTCCGTTAAAGTGTATTCAAGTAAAAAATAATGAAAAAAACGTATTTTCCGGAACCCTTTAAAGAAATAAAAGCAGAAAATAAAGAAGTAGGAAATGAATTGCAACATGTAATATTACAAAATAATTTTTCAAATCAGATATTAGACACTATAGCTAATCAGTTAAATAGAGTTGAAGAAATAGTACAAACACCTAAGTTACAAACAAAAATACGACAAACTTTGAAAAAAGTAATAGAAAAATCCCTTATGACATTAGAAACTCCATTATTTAAACCTTTTGAATTCTTGCCCAGAACAATCATTAAGCTAAAAGATAAAGACCCTGTATTAAGAAAAATAGAAGAAAAATTAGCAAAGTTAAATATCAAGGATAAACTGATTATGACTATAGACGAAGAAAGTATGTCTGAAATAGAAACTCCATCAGAAGTAGAAAATCTAGAAGAACAATTTAAGCCAAATAATGAAGAGGAATTATCAATCAAAAAATTACATTTTAATATATATACACCTAGACCAAAAACTCAAAACTATTACCCTAGACCTACACCTCCTGATACTCAATATAAAGAAATTAGATATCAATTAGAATACGATGGTAGATCTTTATACTTTATAATTATATATCTGCATACGGATCTTGAGAATCTTCAAGGGCTCTTCGAGGAGGAGGAGTACTGCCTTCTGATGAGTTAGTCCTTTCTGCTGAAATACGATTGAGAATATAATTGAATTCGTCTTCCGTGGATGCTGATGATAATAAATTGACAATCTAATTTTTATTTGCAATAAATCCGGTTGGCATATTTGATGATGATGTGGTAGAAGCTGGTTGTTCTAAATAATTAATAACTGCTTGTCTATCAGCCTTTTTAACATTAAAACTGTCCCATCATTTTACTTGAAATTCACGATAAAGCATCGATAATTGATTAACTTGTTTAGAAATGTGATAGGTCCACAAAATAATCCATGGAACCTTGAACATTGCATAATATTTTAAAAGATTATCTAGAGCTCCGGGATTACAGTAAGTAGTAAACTTGACAAATGCTTCCTTGATCTAGAATGGAGTTGCTTCAATGCTTAAACCAAAATAACTAAACCATCTGATGTATCAATTTGGGGAACACTAGCAAACTTATGCAAAAAATAAAAGAACCACAAATGTTGAAAATTCCTTAAGTAGAATGTTATACCATGCTTCTTGATAATCATAATAGCTATATACTAACTTGGAAGGATATCCTGATAACATCTTCAACTGATATGATCTTTATCCCCATTCTGATTAAGTAATGACATGAATAATTTTAACATTATTATAAGTAATCCTATTTTTATCTCTCTCATCATAATTATGCTCTATTTTGACTGACTCAGTATCTACTAATATGGCTTCATACTACTCTATTGTTTTACTTTGATCTTTCTCATGGACATGCTAACTGTTTGGAAAAACATTATCTATTAATCTATAAAAACTCTGACTCTCTGATATATGAAGTTCTTCAGGTTCTGAAAGTTTAATAAATAATATAGTCTGATTCGTATGATAAGGAAAAGATATTTTAGTAGAAGGAAATTGTACTATAGGAGAAGAGGGAGAAGCTAAAGCTGATGAGTATGGTCTTAGAGGTGCAGAGGGTGAAAAAGTTTAAGGTCTTTGAAGTGGAGGAAAAGAAGGTGTTGTTGGAAATAAAGGTTTGGATAATGTCCTAATGGGTGGAGGTAATAGTGAATTATTCTGTTGAGAATTTCCTGATGACAATGAAGTTTTTGTCAAAACTTTCTTATTAGAACTCATTTTCCCTGTAAGAATTCATGAGAAAGAAAATCAAGTAAACTATTATCTTTTCCTTTGATAAATTTGATTTCGAAGTCAAAATTACTAAGTAAAGCTTGCCATCTTGCAAAAATTTGTTTTGAAATTAAATTTTTAACATCTTTTTCTAAAATATATTTCGCCGATAAACAATCAATGCGTAGTAAAAATATTTTCATGTATAAATCATCTTCAAACTTTTTTATACACAAAACTATACTTAAAATTTCCTTTTTGATAGTAGAATAATTCTTTTGAGTTTGATTCCAGCTTCCTGAATAAAATCTTACTAATTCTTCTTTGTTGGCTTTATTTTGTTTTTGTTTTAGAATACCACCATAACCTATATCACTAGCATCTGTTTTAATTATAAGAAAAGCTTATGGATGAGGTATATTTAAACATTGTAAACTTTTAATTTTTTTCTTTAATTTCTTTAACTATACTAGTATGTTTTTTTGTTCATGGTTTAGGTTTCTTTTTTAATCTACCATATAAGGGTTTACACAATTTTCCTAAATCCATGAAAAAATCATGAACATAATTTAAACCTCCTAAAAATCTTTGTAACTATTTCTTATCTTTTATTTCTTCTGGAAATTTATTAGTAAATTCTAAACTTCTATTTATTGATTTAATAGTTCCTTGATCCATATCATGTCCTTAAAACCTAACTTTAGTCTGAAAGAGTTGCATTTTTGGTGCAGAAACTAATCCATTCTGATGAATTAAGTGGAAAAATCTTTTTAATTGTTTAATATGTTGACTTATTGAATTTGAAAAAATTAATACATCGTCTATGTAAACTATTAAGAATTCATGTATTAGTCTTAAAATGTAATTAATAATATTTTAAAATTCTGAAGGTGCATTTTTTAAACCAAAGGGCATAACATTCCATTCATAATATCCAAATGGAACATTAAAGCTTATCTTATACCTATCTCCTCCTCCTTGAAGAGCTCTTGAAGATTCTCAAGATCCGTATACAGATGTAAAATTATAAAGTATATACGTAGTCATATAGTATAAAGACCAAATGTAATGTATATGTACATATAAAATGAAAATAAAAAATCAATCATAAATAAAATAATAATAATAATAATAAAATAAAATAAAATAAATAAATAAAAAAAATAAAAAGAAATAAAAAGAAAAATAAAAAAAATTGTAGGCTTTGTTTTAAGCCTTTCTCTCGTAACAAATTCTCAAAAGAAGTGAATAGTAGTCAAAGAGTAATTTTACTATTTAAGTCTTTATTACCTTTTCAAAAGATAAGTTTCTACTTACACGTTTTATTTTATCTTTTATCTCTTCAAAACCTTAATCTTTAAAATATGGTTTCAACAGGAACAAAGCACGATGAAATTATTTTATCTTCATTAGATTTCAATGACAACTAGCATTCGTAGTCAGTTTTATCCTTATGCAATTATCACAAGGGATTCAGCATCAACTTTATTCAAGTATAAGAAGGCAGATTTTCATTAGTGGAAGCACGAGTTTTAGACTAGGAATCATACCCAGAATTTTTCATAGGTTTTATAAGTGTTCAAAATTAGAGAGAAAAATCAAAAACCTCTTGTATTATCAGCCTCCCTTTGTAATAGAACCTTAGATTTACAACTTGTATTCTCAAGAGCTTGTACTTGTAACCCTATTACTTCATCAGATTTTGTATT
Organism: Excoecaria agallocha; assembly: GCA_037975025.1. Lineage (NCBI taxonomy): Eukaryota > Viridiplantae > Streptophyta > Magnoliopsida > Malpighiales > Euphorbiaceae > Excoecaria > Excoecaria agallocha. Next base: position 19,988,070 of record CM075807.1, read on the forward strand.
ATCATCAGATTATAATTCATCAGGTATTTCTTTTTAAATATGTCTTGGTGCATAGATAAATTTTTAAATGGTTTATGTTCAATTGATTTTGATAATAATCAAGAAACATTTTTACTCAAAAGAGAATTAATTAGTTTAAAAGAATATTTAATTAAGGAACATGAAGATTTTCATTTAAATGAATTTTGCAATTGTCATGATTTTAATAGAAAAATAAATTTAATTGATATTTTAATTAATTTTGTTCCTAATATTCTTGCAGATCGTTTTCCAGATTTATAAAATTTTTATAATGGATAGAGAACAAAAAAGATGAAAATTAATAGAAGGATAGGAAAAAATTTGGAATGTTAGAAAAAAGATTTGTCAATTTAATAATCAGATAGCTAGATTAAAAGTATATCTTATAGTTTGTCATCATTTACTTCATGAGAATAATTTATGTGATTGTATCGATTTTAATCGTAATATAATTTTAGTAAATTTAATGTTAGAATTTTTTAATGCTTTAATGGAAATTTAAAATGAATAGACTAAAAGAATATATAATTGAATTACAAGTTAGAATTAATAATATAATAGAATATAATAAAAAATTAATAGTTCAATTAGAAAGAGAAAATAAAATTAAAAAATTCATAGAAATATTTGGATTATCTCCAAAATATAATTTGTATCAGAGAATAGAAAGCTCAGAATTTATGATAAAATTAAATAATTCAAAAATACAAGTGCCAAAAAATAAAATAAATAGGATACCTTTAGGTTAATAATAATAATATGATCAATAAAAATAAAAATTTAATTAGGGAATTAGAAAATAAGAAAAAATCAATACCTATATGTTAACTATCCTGACAGAGTTATAGCTTATATGTCAAAATTTAACATGATCTAAGTTAATCCCCAAACTTAAAGTGACCGATCCTTTGTTATTGGTATTAGAGCGATCCTTAGTTATTGGTATCAGAGCTTGGAGGGGATAGTGAGTACACAGGTAATAGTATGTATGACCTGAAACTGCCTATGCCTACTATCCCTCTACCGGGCTCTAATACCAATAACAAAATAACAAAGGATCGATCACTTTAAGTTCGGGGATTAACTTAAATCATGTTAAATTTTGACATGTAAGCTATAACTCTGTCATAATAGTTAACATAGAGGTATTCTAATCTTATGAAATGTCCTCTCAATTTCAGGGTCTATGGGAAGGATGGGGTTGTCTCTCACCATAAACCACTAACACTTGAGAAAAATTTTAAAACAAAAACAGAAAATAGATGAAGAGGAGAAGAAGACCACATAAAAATCACTTTAAAATAAAAATAAATAACAAATGCCAATGTATTCCCCGGCAACGGTGCCAAAAACTTGATCGGTGTCTAGTAAGTGTACTAGATCAGCGATGTAATATAGGAAAATATAATTATGACCCAAAATATTGAACCAAAGGGAAACTTGTGTTTGTATGAATAATTTTAATTTTAAAACCAATTTTGTGTGAAGAAGAAAGAAGAGAAATCCCAAAGATATAATGGTTAAAGATTAAAACTAAAAGCAGTAATTTAAAGCTGAAATAAAACAATTTAAAGAGTTAAAACGAAAACAAGTAAATTGAATGAGGTAAAAATTAATATTAAAAGCAACTTTCACTAAAAGACTATCCACCTTAATCAATAATGTTATGACTTAATCAAAAGAAACACACAAGTGATTATTAAGAATTCAGATTAATAAACCCAGATAACTTTACTCAAGATTATCATTCTAAACATCAAAATTTTCTTATTTAGATAAACTCAATACTTAGCATAAAGACCTGAATTAATTCTCCTAGATGTCTATTAAATCATTTCTCAAGTAATTTAACTTTCACCTATTCTTAGTTACACATTTCTCAATCTTAATTTACTTTAATCAACACACAATTATAGCTTATTCAGATTATAAATTATGCATCAACCCAAATAAACTAATCCAAGAACATGCATATCAATAATCAATTCAAAATCAATTGCTTAACCAATGTTTAATTTAAGTTAACAATCAATTTAAATTTAATAAAGATAAGACTATGTTTAAGAACTAAGAAATAATCAAACTTGCATTAAATTGAAGCACAAGCTTAAGTTATAATAATACAAGTTAAGGATTCAAGTATCCCTTAGCAAAAGTTAAAGAAAACTACTCCATAAACATGCTTAAAAATCAAAACAAGCTTTCAAGAAAATAATAAAAACAGAAATAACATAAAAGAACTAAGAAGTTAATTTGCTTAATTTAAAGATTGATTCCTTGCTTTGGTGCTTCAAATTCCTATTTATAGGCCAAAATACGTAGTAAAACCCTTCTCAAACTCCAAAAATCAAATAGGAAGCAAACTCTGCTTAAATAGGAAGCTCGGAGAAAATCCTTTGTCAAATGGGATAGCTCGCACGTGGCCACGGGTCCTTCCATTGTAAATCATCACGTGGGCACATGTTTAACAACAAAAGAGACACACATGGGCATAGGTAAATCTTCCTTTCCTTGCATGTGGCCACGAGTCCTTTCTTATGAATCTTCACATGGTCACACCTCCTCCTCTTCAAGTCATTTACGTGGCCATGTATAATTTTCTTCATTATACTCATGTGGCCATGGCTTTCTTAATGTAATCTTCACGTGGCCACGGGTTCTTTTCTTCATCTATTTCACGTGGTCACGTGAAAACCTTTTGGACTCCACGCTTACTTTCTCGCATCAATTTCTCATTTTTACAGTTTTGGCTCCTAATCTTTGTTCTTTTTGTAATTAAGCCCTTTTTCAGCAAATTAAGCCTGAAAAACACCCAAAACTTTGGATTAACTTCAAAAACATACAAATTAACAATGTAACTCTAATTCAACCTAAATTACACCAAATTAACTAAATAACAATACTTAAAACATGTTAAAAACTATACATAATTCATACTTATCAAATAAGTAACCTTGCTTGCCCTCAAGCAATTTATAACAATCCCACCCTCAAAACAATCAAACTTGTACAAAGAACTACATATTTAAAACCAAGCTTAGAATTTTAACAAAATCACTTAATATAATATCTAAATAGAACAACTTCAAACAAGATAATACAAGTTAATTTCCTTGAGTGTGTGCAAGACCAAATCATCTTTAAGCAATTTGAAAATCAAAACATCAACACAACTAGATAGTGAAGTATAAAATATATGAATGCATAAGCATACAATCGGTTTTGTGCTTGAAACTCTAGAAACACAATAGGCCTCTCCTTTAGCACCGAAAACCGAAGGTCATCTCCGCTAAACAACTCAAAACAAACTTAAAATCACATAGGTCTTTCAAGGGTTGTAATGGCGCTAAGGATATGGTTATCAAAGAATGGATAAAAGATAATCAAAATGAATAGCCACTCTAAGACAAAATAGATTACTAATCCCATTAACTTGATCAATGCATATTTTTCTCATACTTACCTTACTTACAAACTTTCTTTTAAGAGAAATCATGCCTCTTTTCAAAAAGTCACCAAAAATTTCCTCTTTGTTTTACCCCACACTTAGATTTTTTTCATAATTGCTAGCTTTTTCTTTTTCTCAATCTTTCAAATGATCTTTTATTTATTTATTTATTTATTTTATTGCTAGCATTCACAAAATAATTGAATAATCTCAAGGTATAAACAAGGTAAATTTCTCACTTAACTTCATCAATGACTTTTGCTAAGATTTTCTTACTAAACCCAATAGAACTTTAATCTCCTCAAACATCCATTTAATCCTAAAGTGGCCAATTCCATATGGTGAGATAAATGCTTTTTAGGTTAAATGGTAAAATATTGAGTGTAACAAGAAAATATTAATGGTACGCATTAAGCATACCCTTTTTAAGCTCAAATTGGCTTGCAAAGGATATAATTTCACCAAGGTAGGACAAAAGTCTTTAAGAAAGTTTATCAAGAAAAATTGTTGCCTAGATCATTTTCTAAGTTGTTTGAGTTGCTCATATGCTTTGAAGGGTGATGAGGAAGGTTCTAGTGCTCTAAATTTTCTTACTTTACTACTTTATTGTATTGGTTTTCTAAGTTAAAAACTGGTCTAAGTACTTTCAATGATTTGGAAATTAACAAATATTTATCAAGCTAAAGATTAAATTATCTAAAGATTTATTAAACAACATATTTGTTCTCTTGCTAAACAAAGGCTCTAAACATGTATATTCCTATATCCAAGTTCAATTTGTTCAAGGTTTAAAAGGCAACCGGGGCAAACTAAGTTCTCATGCAAACTAAGTGAAAAAATGAACTACATAAGTTTTCAATATGTTTTACAAACTTAATAAAGCAAACAAAACATAAGCAAAACAAAATAACAGAAAACAAAACACAAAACATAAAATAACAAAAACTGATTCATGAAAAGGATAGGGAAAGGTAAAAGACAATCTCCCTGAAAGAAAACTACCCCCTCCTCAAAATTTTGTTGTCCACAATAAATGAAGACAAACTATGTTGATGGAGGTGGAGGTGGCGATGGGTTGCGCTCCCAATATTGCTGCACAAATGTCTCCACAATGTTCGTAAAGCCCAAAATGTTATCTTGCAACGTATCCAAACAAATTTGTTGCCAATCCAACCATTGACTCAGCTGGTTAAAATGAGCTTCCCATTTCGGAGTTATTAGTTCATTGACAGGTAGATTTTCAGCTGGTGCAGCTTTTTCATTCGGCTCCTCTTCTGGTTCCTCAATCCTAATATGGTATTCTCTTAAGTATTCCTCTCGAGTTGCCCAATGACCACGTGGCCTAGAAATCAGAATTTTCATCCTCTTTAGCATCTTATTGTCGATACAAGGTAGATTTCCTGGAAGTGATTCCCCATAAACAGGATGTTCTAATGCAATAGCCAAAACTATAGCTATCCACCCAATGGAATTTTTATCAATATTGCTCGACATTTTTTATAATTCCTTAATCCGATTAGCTACAATTGCCACTCCATTGATAACTATTCCATCTACCATGCAGCGGAGGACCATGGCTTGAGAAACACTGATAGTACTTGCATTTTTCAAATTGTTATACATGTTTTTGCCAAAAATTGATGAATGATCCTTAAAGCATGATTCCTTAAAGCATGAACCTTACATTGACCTCCTATCCATGGCTCATCTTGCTTAAGGTCTTTGATTCTTTCCTAATTTTCCACAGGAGATGCATTCTCTAATTCGGTTGGGGCATCCGAAATAAATCCTAAGATTTCAGAAAACTGACTAAAAGTCAAGAGTAGCCTTTCTTGCCAAACTTGAAACCTACTGTTCCTTCCTCTGCATCTTTCCTAAAGTAACATTCAAATGAATATAGAAAGTCCCGTGCCATATCTGGATATACCTTAGGTTTCTTTTCAATGAACTATGTCCATCCAATATTTTGAAGTAACGGTTGTACCTCGTGATCCCATAGATTTCCAGTAGGAATATTCAGGAAATATTGACTTAAATAGGCAGGCTGGATATATGTACATTTACTGAAGTAATCAAACTTATTAACCTTAGCCCTATCCACATATGATGGGATGCGTATATCGGAAGAGCTTGCCACATCAGGATACTTGGTTCTCCTAGGTGCCACTGAAAAAATTTAAAGAAAAAGTGTAAGTGTAACGTGTCAACCCATAAACTAGAATACACTAAATGTGCAAGTAAATGAATTGGAATGTAACTTTGAAGCACATTGGGATGAAATGAATAATAATGAGAGTATAGATGCAAGGTACATGAGTAGGAAGCAAAACGTTAGGCATGAAAATTATGAAAAAGAAAGTCACAATGAGTAGGTTAAAATAATGCCTAACATGCATCAATAAGGTCATAAACCAATCATGCAATAGGTGGAGGAGTTCATAATGCATCAATAAAACTCATTGAGATGCCAACCAAAGAGTTAAAATTAAATGAAATTAAAGAAAAACTCATTGGGACATTTCATCAAACAAGTTATATGCACCAGTTTGAGCATCAAATTGAACTACATAATGAAGACTATTCTCTACCCAATTGAATATCAAGCATCTATAACATGCTTATTTGATCCATAATCATTCATATTTACAAAAAGAACTAGCATAAAATATAAATCTTAAATGCAAAATGACCTCAAAACTACACATGCTAGCCAATAATGGCAATGCATAGCCAATAATGGCAACAAATCAAAGCAATGTATAACTTTAAAACATAAATTAAGGAGCAAAGAGGGTGGATACTTACTTGAGAATGAGAACCGAACCAAGTTGGAGCACAAAATATAGATGGTGTGTGTGAGTGTTAAAACCCTAGAAAAATGGAAAAATATATGGAAAAAGAAGAGAAAATAGAAAGAAGAGAGAGAGAAGAGCAAGGAGAGAGAGAGTGGTGGTCGGAAACGATGGTGAATGGTGGTGGTCGTGGATATGTGGCCATGGGTGATTTTGCAGTTGGGGAGACGTGGGTGCGTGTGAGAGGAAATAAAATGAAGAAAAAGAAGAAGAACAATAACAACAACAACTTAACAAAAAATATGCATGAATCATTTAAACCGAGGCAGTAAAGGAATGCGTGGCCACGCGTGGATGTGGGCATTCCCACACGTGGTCACGTGTAAGGAAAAAAATACAAGGCAAAAATGTGTGTATGGGTGTGTGTGTGTGAGCTTGTAGTTATAGTAGCCTTGTGCGTGGCCACGTGAGAGACAAGGGAAATTGTGCTCGTGGCCATGTGTGGTCTGGATGGTAAGCATAACATTAGCCATTTAATTATATCTTCCCAAAATTTAATGTTTCCTTTTTAAACATGTAAAGCACAGTCAAAATACCATTCATTTAAACCTTTAATCTTTGAAGAAAAATCTTTTTACCTCCTTATTTCATAAACCAAAACATACAAACACGCACAAACTAAAACGACCGGAACAAAACACAAAATCACACCAAAATAAACTGTAAGGATAAAAGAGAGGAAAATTTGAAGTTATGAGTTTTAAAGTCTCCACCTAGATGATCCAAACCTTTTATTAGATATCCTGAAGAACCATGGTTGCCTCAGCAGCCTCTTATTGCCCTAGTTGATACGGTTTGAGCCGATGATCGTTTACTGTTAATTCACGACCATCTCTTAAAATTTTTATCGTCACTACTCCAAAGTTATTGCTTGACATCACTTGGTATGGTCCGAGCCACTTCGATTTTAGCTTTCCTGGAAACAAACGAAGTCGACTATTATATAAAAGTACTAGCATACCCGGAACAAAATCTTTTAACCTCAAATGCTTATCATGCCAACATTTAGTATTTTCTTTGTAAAGTGCTGCATTATCATATGACCATTGTCGAATTTCATCGAGTTCATTGAGTTGTAATTTCCTCTTTTCTCCTGCATTTCTCAAATCAAAGTTAAGAAATTTGGTAGCCCAATAAGCTTTATGCTCTAATTCTACTGAAAGATGACATACTTTTTCAAAGACAATCCTATAAGGAGACATGCCTATAGGGGTCTTAAATGCTGTTCGGTAAGCCCATAGAGCTTTATCTAATTTCTGAGACCAATCCTTCCTAGAATTACTAACTGTTTTTTCTAGAATTGATTTCAGCTCCATATTAGACACCTCTACTTGCCCATTAGCTTAAGGATGGTATGGGGTGGTAATTTTGTGCTTGACCCCAAATTTCCTAAGTAAGGTTTTGAATTGATGGTTGACAAAATGTTTGCCTCCATCACATATTATAGCTCTTGGTGCTCCAAACCTAGTAAAAATGTTATTTCTAATAAATTCAAGCACTATGCAGGCATCACAAGTTCTAATAGCTATGGCTTCAACCCATTTACTAACATAGTCCACAACTACTAAAATATATTCAAAACCAAAAGAATTAGGAAATGGTCCCATAAAATCTATTCCCCATACATCAAAAATTTCAACTTCAAGAACATTATTCATAGGCATTTCATCCCTTTTTGAAATATTCCCAACCCGTTGACATCTATCACAAATTTCAATAAAAGCTTTGACATCTTGAAACAAAGTTGGCCAGAAAAAACCTGATTGGAGGACTTTTTGTGCGGTTCGATTAAGTCCATGATGGCCTCCAACCTCACCTCCATGGCACTATTGCATGATGGCTTTTTGTTTCGATTATGGTACACACCGTTTCAGCACTTGATACAAATAGATTTTGATGAGATATGGATTGTCCCAAAGGCAGTGCTTGGCATCCGCTTTAAGCTTTTTCTTTTGTTGCCACATAAATTCCTTAGGAAGATAGCCACCTGCAAGGAAATTAGCTATATTGGCATACCATGGAACTGAAGTTTTATAAGTGTAACAATTACAAATATGTTCATCGGAAAACAAGTCAGAAATTTCTCCCTTTTCTATGCTAGCATGATCCAATCTAGATAGATGGTCAGCTACAAAATTCTCAACTCCTTTCTTATCCTTAGTCTCAACATCAAATTCTTAGAGTCAAAAACCTATCGGATAAGCCTCGGTTTGAAATCCTTCTTTTCAAAAAGGTGCCTCAATGTCGCATGGTCCGACCACATCATAACTTTGGATCCTAGGAGATAAGATCTAAATTTTTCGAATGAAAAGAGTATTGCCAAAAGTTCTTTCTCCGTAGTGGTGTAATTAACTTGGGCTCCGGTGAGTGTATGGCTTGCATAGTAGATGGTATAGAAAATATTCTCCTTCTGCTGTCCCAAAACTGCTCCGACTGCATAATCACTTGCATCACACATAATTTTCAATGGTAAGCTCCAATCGGGTGATGCAATAACGAGTGCACTTACTAACTTTTGCTTTAAGAGATTAAAAGCCTGCAAACACTCAGCATCAAAATTAAATGTAGCATCTTTAAGCAATAAATTAGAAAGTGGTTTGGCAATTTTAGAAAAGTCCTTAATAAACCGACGATAAAATCCAGCATGACCAAGGAAACTTCTAATGCCCTTCACACTAATGGGTGGGGTTAATTTCTCTATCACATCAACTTTAGCTTTATCTACCTCAATGCCTTTCTCATAAATTTTACGCCCTAAGACAATTCCTTCTCTAACCATGAAATGACATTTTTCCTAATTTAGAATAAGGTTAGTCTCTTGACACCTTTTTAAGACCAATGCAAGATTATTCAAACAAGATTCAAAATCATGACCATAAATAGTGAAATCATCCATGAAAACTTCCATAAATTTTTCAATAAAATCATGAAATATGGCCATCATGCATCGTTGAAATGTGGCAGGTGCATTACAAAGCCCAAAAGGCATTCTCCTATATGCAAATGTTCCATATGGACATGTAAATGTGGTCTTTTCTTGGTCTTTTGGGGCTATAGGTATTTGCATATACCCCGAATATCCATCTAAGAAACAATAAAATCTATTTCCTGCCAATCTTTCTAACATTTGGTCAATAAAGAGCAATGAAAAATGGTCTTTTCTAGTGGCATTGTTTAACCTCCTATAGTCAATGCATACTCTCCATCCCGTTACCGAGCGTGTAGGAATTAACTCATTATTTTCATTGATTACTATAGTCATTCCCCCCCTTTTTAGGCACATATTGAATAGGACTTACCCAATTACTATCAGAAATAGGATAGATTATACCTGCATCAAGTAATTTCAATACTTCCTTTTTCACAACTTCTTGCATAGTTGGGTTAAGCCTTCATTGAGGTTACACCACCGGCTTGAAATTATCCTCCATAGGTATCCAATGTGTACAATAACTAGGGCTAATCCCTTTCAAGTCGGATGTTGCCCAACCAATTGCTCCTTTATGTTTCTTGAGGACTTTAATGAGCATTTCTTCTTCCAAACCTGTCAATAAAGATGAAATAGTTACTAGTTCAGCATTATCCTTTAAAAATACATATTTCAAATGAAATGGAAGTGTTTTAAGTTCAAAATCTCCCTTAGGAGGGGACGATTCATCCTCCATTTCCTCACTTTCACTGTGATCTTTTTTTCCAGATTTTGTACCAACTTCTTTTCCTTGTCTTCCAACTCTTCCATTTCCTTGGGATGCATTAAACAACTTTGAAGCTCATCATTGAGAATGATCTCCTCTTGTTTTATGTTGGCACATCCTTGAACTTCATTAACAAAGTAAATGGACTCCTCAAAATCGTACGAGGGGTGTTATAGAATTTTATTCACATTGAAAACCATTTCTTCCTCATTAAACCTCAAAGTAACTGTTTGTCCATGAACATCAATTAAGGCTCTTGCCGTATTCAAGAATGGCATATCCACTATTAATGGCACATTCCTATCTTCCTCCATGTCCATAACCACAAAATCAACTGGAAAGATGAAATTTTTAACTTTCACCAATAGGTCCTCAATAATTCCCTTTGGTTTTTTGACCGATCTATCTGCAAATTAAAGTGTCATTTGGGTTTCCTTTAGATCACCTAAGTTCAATTTCCTGCAAATCGAATAAGGCATCAAGTTAATACTAGCACCTAAATCATATAAAGCATGCCCAACAAAATTACCTCCTAATTCACAAGGCAATGTAAAACTACCAAGATCTTCTAATTTTTTAGGAATTTTATTGGTCAATATAGCACTACAATTACCGGATAATTGAATCGTTTCTATGCCTTCTAGCTTTTTCTTATTAGTGCAAAGTTCATTCATAAATTTAGCATATTTAGGCATGTGTAATAAAGCTTCAGCAAATGGTAAATTTATATGTAGCTTCTTAAACATGTCTAAAAATCTACTTAATTGTTCATTTTGCTTTTCTTTTCTAGCTAGAGCAGGAAAAGGTAATTGCGATTCATCAAGCACGGTAGAAACAAGTTTTTCTTTACCTTTACCCTTCTCAACCATAGGTGGCACTTTCTCAATATTTTTCGAGTTAGGAATACTTACCTCCATTATCGGTTCCACCCTTGAGGAAGAAGTCTTACCACTTTCAGTTTTTTCTAACTCCTTTCCACTCCTTAAGGTGATTACTTTAGCTTCCTCTTTTGGATTGCGGTCCACATTAGATGGAAATGTCCCTTAAGTCTGGTTGGATAATGAACTAGTAAGTTATCCCATTTGGTTCTCTAGATTTCTAATGGATGCCTTTTGGTTCCTCATCCAAATATCTTGTGATTTTCATCTAGCATTTTGACTAGCCAAGATTGAGTTTTAGGAGGCCATTAAGTTTGCAATCATATCTTTTATATTGGATTTCTTTTCTTGAGGAGGGGAAGGTTGAGATTTTTGAAAATCGGGTGGTTGATGGTATGATTGTGATGGGTATTGGTTTGGATAATGTGGTGGAGCTTGATTTTGGTATGGAGAATGGTTATTAGGAAGTTGATTATGGCTAAACTGAGGTCTAGGATTAGGGTTAAAAGAAGAAGCTTGATTACCTTCCCTCCATGAAAAATTTAAATGGTTTCTCTATCCTGGGTTATAGGTATTACTATATGGATTTAAGGCATTTACTTTTTCTACCATTCCTTCATTAGTCTTCATTCCCGAAGATCCTTGAATTCTTACAAAAGCATCAACTTCATTAGATAACATAGAGATATTCTTAGCTTTAAGCTCATTTATTTCTTTTAAATGTTCTTTTCTCATTAATTCCAATTGAGCTTTTAACATAGCCACTTCATCAACATTATAAACTCCTTGTTTCTTTTGAGCTGCTCTAGAAGTTACCCATTGAGCATCATTTAACGCCATCTCATCAAGAAGCAAAATGTATCTTTAGGTATTTGGTCCATAAAACTATCGTTTAAGGCTGCATCCAACAAAGACCTTGTTGATGGATTGGCAACTGTATAGAAAATGTGCATTAGTTGATAAATAGGAAACTCATTACAAGGACAGCTTTTTAAAAGTCTCCTAAATCTTTCCCATGCTTCATACAATGGCTCCTTATAAAATTGTTAGAAATCACTAATTTTTTTTCTAATGTGGCCAATCTTTGTAAGTGGGAAGAATTTGCAAAGGAATTTTTCTTGCATTTGTTGCCAAGAATGGATGGATTGATTAGGTAGCATTTGTAGCCAATCCCTAGCTTTTCCTATGAGGGTGAATGGAAAAAGTTTCAACCTAATTGCATCAGTCGATACATTAGGAATTTGCATAGTGTCACTAATTTCTAAGAACATATCTAAATGTGTGTAGGATCCTCTATGTCCGAACCTGAAAATTGATTTCTTTGTACCATCGTGATGGCAACGGGTTTAATCTCAAAAGGCTGGTGGTGAGAAACCCTAATGGTTATATGTTCTTCATTCCACCTAGGAATAGCATAATCCCTAATGGTCCTAGGTCTATACCCATTCCCGGGAGCTTGGTGGGGTATGTCTTGCTCTTCAATCCTAGGTGGTGGTGGATCATTCATAGGTTGTTCTATTTATGGGTCATTCATGTTGCCTCTTAGCCTTCTAATCCTATTAAATGTCCTCTCAATTTCAGGGTCTATGGGTAGGATGGGGTTATCTCTCACCATAAATCACTAACACTTGAGAAAAATTTTAAAACAAAAACAGAAAATAGATGAAGAAGAGAAGAAGAACACACAAAAATTACTTTAAAATCAAAATAAATAAACAAATGCTAATGTATTCCCCGGCAACGATGCCAAAAACTTGATCGGTGTCTAGCAAGTGTACTAGATCGGCTAAGTAATATAGGGAAATATAATTATGACCCAAAATATCGAACCCAAGGGAAACTTGTGTTTGTATGTGTAATTTTAATTTTAAAACCAAATTTGTGTGAAGAAGAAAGAAGAGAAATCCCAAAGTTATAATGGTTGATGAATAAAACTAAAAGTAGTATTTTAAAACTAAAATAAAACAATTGAAAGAGTTAAAACAAAAACAAGTAAATTGAATGAGGTAAAAATTAATATTAAAAGCAACTTTCGCTAAAGGACTATCGACCTTAACCAATAATGTTATGACTTAACCAAAAGAAAACACACAAGTGATTATGGAGAATTCAGATTAATAAACCCAGATAACTTTATTCAAGATTATCATTCCAAGCATTTAAATTTTTTTATTCAGATAAACTCAACACTTAGCATAAAGACCTGAATTAATTCTCCTAGATGTCTATTAAATCCTTTCTCAAGTAATTTAACTTTCACCTATTCTTAGTTACACTTTTCTCAATCTTAATTTACTTAAATCAACACAAAGTTATAGCTTATTCAGATTATAATCATGCATTAACCTAAATAAATTAACCCACGAACATGCATATCAATAATCAATTTAAACCAATTACTTAACCAATGTTTAATTAAGTTAACAATCAATTTAAAATTGAATAAAGATAAGATTGTGTTTAAGAACTAAGAAATAATCAAACTTACATTAAATTAAAGCACAAGCTTAAGTCATAACAATACAAGTTAAGGATTCAAATATCCCTTAGCAAAATTTAAAGAAAACTACTCCCTAGACATGCTTAAAAATCAAAACAAGCTTTGAAGAAAATAATAAAAATAGAAACAACGTAAAAGAACTAAGAAGTTAATTTGTTTAATTCAAAGATTGATTCCTTGCTTTGGTGCTTCAGACTCCTATTTATAGGCTAAAATACATAGTAAAACCCTTCTCAAACTCCAGAAATCAAATAGGAAGCAAACTCTGCTTAAATAAGAAGCTTAGAGAAAATCCTTCGTCAAATGGGATAGCTCACACGTGGCCACGGGTCCTTGCATTGTAAATCATCACATGGGCATGTGTTCAACAACAAAAGAGACACATGTGGGCACGGGTAAATCTTCTTTTTCTTGCACGTGGCCACGGGTCCTTTCTTATGAATCTCCACATGGTCACGCCTCCTCCTTTTCAAGTAATTTTCGTGGCCATGTATAATTTTCTTCATTATACTCACGTGGCCATGGCTTTCTTAATGCAATCTTCACGTTGCCATGGGTTTTTTTTTTCATCTATTTCACATGGTCACGTGAAAACCTTCTAGACTCCATGCTTACTTTCTCTCACCAATTTCTCATTTTTATATTTTTGGCTCCTAATCTTTTGTCTTTTTGCAATTAAGCCCTTTTTCAGCAAATTAAGCCTGAAAACACCCAAAACTTTGGATTAACTTCAAAAACATACAAATTAACAATTTAACTCAAATTCAACCTAAATTACACCAAATTAACTAAATAACAATACTTAAAACATGTTAAAAACTATACATAATTCATACTTATCAATAATGTCCTAATGGGTGAAGGTACTAGTGGATTATTCTGTTGAGAATTTCCTGATGATATTGAAGTTTTTGTCAAAACTTTCTTATTAGAACTCATTTTCCCTGTAAGAATTCACGAGAAAGAAAATCAGGTAAACTATTATCTTTTCCTTTGATAAATTGAATTTTGAAGTCAAAATTACTAAGTAAAGATTGCCACCTTGCAAAAATTTGTTTTGAAATTAAAGTTTTAACATCTTTTTCTAAAACATATTTCGCTGATAAACAATCAATACGTATTAAAAATCTTTTCATGTATAAATCATCTTCAAACTTTTTCATACACAAAACTATACTTAAAATTTCCTTTTTGATAGTAGAATAATTCTTTTGAGTTTGATTCCAACTTCCTGAATAAAATCTTACTAATTCCTCTTTGTTGGCTTCATTTTGTTTTTGTTTTAGAATACCACCATAACCTATATCACTATCATCTATTTCAATTATAAAAAAAGCTTCTGGATGAGGTATATTTAAACATGGTAAACTTTTAATTTTTTCTTTAATTTCTTTAACTATAGTAGTATGTTTTTCTATCCATGGTTTAGGTTTCGTTTTTAATCTATCATATAAGGGTTTACACAATTTTCCTAAATCCTTGAAAAAATCATGAATATAATTTAAACATCCTAAAAATCTTTGTAACTGTATCTTATCTTTTATTTCGTCTGGAAATTTATTAGTAAATTCTAAACTTCTATTTATTGGTTTAATAGTTCCTTGATCTATATCATGTCCTAAAAACCTAACTTTAGTCTGAAAGAGTTGCATTTTTGGTGCAGAAACTACTAATCCATTCTGATGAATTAAGTGGAATAATCTTTTTAAATTTTTAATATGTTGACTTATTAAATTTGAAAAAATTAATACATCGTCTATGTAAACTATTGAGAATTCATGTATTGGTCTTAAAATGTCATTCATAATATTTTGAAATTCTGAAGGTATATTTTTTTAAAGCAAAGGGCATAACATTCCATTCATAATGTCCAAATGGAACAATAAAGCCTGTCTTATTCCTATCTTCTTCATCTACTTGTATTTGCCAAAATCCTGATTTTATATCAAATTTTGAAAAAATGTTTGCATCATATAACTTTTTTAATAAATCTCTTTTATATGGTATAAGGTATCTTATCCATTGTAAAACTGTATTTAAAGGTTTATAATTTATTACTAACCTAGGTGTACCTCTTTCTATTTCTGCTGCATTCATAACATAAAATGCTGAACATGACCAAGGTGACTTGGAATCTCTTATCAATCCCTTCTCCTTTAAATCTTGTATTTCTTTTCGAAAAAAATTTTCTAAATCTGGTGTCATTTTAATAGCTTGAGATTTTGTTGGAATTTTCTTTTCATCAAAGTCTTTTATGTAAGGTAATTTTACTACATGTTGTTTTCTATTCCAAAAAGCATTGGGTAATGGTGCACAAATTTCTCTTGAGAATGTATTTTCAAATTCTTTAATTTTTTCTCTTATTTTTGGGCTATCTAATTGCTCTTTTATTCTTCTTCCTTCTATTTATTTTATGAGAAATTTAATCTATTTTTGTTTATTTTTTAACAAATTAATTTCTTGAATATTTTTTCTTACATGACTAATATCTCTAGATACTATGGGAAATGCAAATTCAAAAAGGATTTCTTTATCTAAGATCTTTGTCTTAATTCCATTATCTCCTACTCAGTTGGATATCTTAATTAGAATAATTTTCTAAGATAAACTCAGATATCTAGTTTAACTTTGCTAGATAATACTAGAAAATTAAAATTAGAAATTTAATAACCAAGTTACTGACATACTACCCCACCAGACCTAAAAAAGAAAAAATATGAAAGAAATTGCTTGTGCCTATCCCCTCCAGGCTCTAATACCAATATCTAAAAGTGCTCTGATACTAATAACTGAGGATTGCTCACAAAGGATCAGGCTCTGGCATCAGAGTGAAAATCCTTAGTTTATAGACATTACATTATTGAAGGAAAAATTACCTATAACTTACTATCCCCTTCGGGCTCTGATACCAATACTAAAGGTCGCTCTGATACCAATAACTAAGGATCGATCACTTTAAGTTCTAGATTAACTTAAATTATGTTAAATTTTGACATATAAGCTATAACTCTGTCATAATAATTAACATATAGGTATTGATTTTTTCTTATTTTCTAATTCCATAATTAAAATTTTTATTTTTATTGATCATATTATTATTATTAACCTAAAGGTATTTTACTAAGATTTCTAATGTATCTATTTATTAAAATTGAGTGTCTTTAATAATTTTACAGAATTGCTAAGACTAAGTTTGAAACTTTCCTCTTCTAAACTTTGAACTTTACCTTTCAATAAATTTACTTCTTGTTTTAATGTCTAATTTCTTTCTGAAGATCTTGAACAGTTGATTCCTTCTTAATTTCAAATTTCTTATATACGTCAGCTAAATTATAAGATGTAAAATCTTTCTTCTCTTTTGAACTAATTATTTCTCTTAATCTAAGAAAATAATTCTTTTTTATTTCCGGATTCATCTATTTTATCAATAATGTCTAATAAAACTTCTTTTTCATTACTTAACATATTTATATTATTACATTGACATGGTCCTATGCAACTGCATGATTCAGAATCAGAATTATTATTTTCACTACTAGTTCTCGAGTTTTCGCTTATTACATTTAAATCATTTTCTGAATAATCACTAGGTTCTTCATCACTACCTGAATCTTCATTGATTATAATTTTAGCTATTTCCTTCTTCAATTCTTCTGAGATATCTAAATTATTTATACGTTTCTTTATTCTATAGTCTCTGAATAATGTCCTTGTCTGCCACATTTATAACAAATTACTATATCTTTTTTACTAGTTTTAGGTTTAAACTTTCTATATTTTGGTTTTTTCTTAATATGCTTTTCCTAGTTATAATTTCCTTTTTCCTGATTTATAATTTCTGCTTTGGCTTATATCTTTTTCTTTGATATATGTATTTTCTTTTAGGTTTTATTTTCTTTTTAGTTGCTGACGGTGCTCTAATCTATTCATAACCATACTATTCACAAAACAATCATAATTCTTTTCTTCTTACTATACTATCTTTTTTAAGTTTGGCTTTTAATTTTAAATCAGTGCAATCGATAATCCTTCTATTTTTACTATATTTATTAGTTGTCCATAAGTCGATTCATTATAAGGTATTATACCATTATTGTCGCTTTTTAATCTACTCCTAACTCTTTCTGCAAATAACTTAGGTAATCCTACTAAAAATCTTTCCTTCCAATAAATATTATTACAGTTTGTTCTGTTCATTACTTTAGTTAAAAATAAATCCTTATACCATCTAAAATCTTGTAATTTAGGACAAGTTAAGTTTTGAAGAATTTTTGAACTTCTTTCTTGATATAAACGAGGGTTTCCTACAAAATTTTTAGCTATTGCAAATATTAAAGTACTTATTATATCATCTTGCTCTATTTCTATTTGAAAATTATTTTCTACCTTGATAATCCTTTTGCATGCTGTTAATATAAAATTTTTATCTATTTCAGTTATATAATGATCCCACCAACCTTTTAATTGTCTAGTAAATCCTGATAATAACATCTGAAATATTGTAGTTTCATTATTTTCGTTTGCTTTATAAGTACTAGCAGCCATAGTCATTTCTTGTAATAAATTTAATATTTGATATTCTGATAAACCATTTATATTCAATTCGTATAAAGATCTACCATTGTATTCTAATTGAAATCTAGTTTCTTCATATTGAGTATCAGGAGGTGTAGGTCTAGGGTAATAGTTTTGAGTTTTTAGTCTAGGTATATATGTATTAAAATTTAATTTTTTGATTGATAATTCTTCTTTATTATTTGGCTTAAATGTTTCTTCTAGATTTTCTACTTTTGATGGAGTTTCTATTTCAGAGATACTTTCTTCGTCTATAGTCATAATCTGTTTATCCTTAATATTTAACTTTGCTAATTTTCTTCTATTTTTCTTAATACAGGGTCTTCATCTTTTATCTTAATGATTGTTCCTGGCGAGAATTAAAAAGATTTAAATAATGGAGTTTCTAATGTCATAGGTGGTTTTTCTATTTCTCTTTTAAAGTTTGTCCTATTTCTATTTATGACTTAGGTGTTTGTACTATTTCTTCAACTCTATTTAACTAATTAGCTATAGCGTCTAATATCTGATTTGAAAAATTATTTTGTAATTTTACATGTTGCAATTCTTTTCCTACTTTATTTTCTACTTTTATTTCTTTAAAGGGTTTGGAAAAATACATTTTTTCTTTATCTTTTACTTGAATACACTCTAACGGAGGATGTATAGATATTATTGATTTTCCTTCTAAGGTGTTCCCTTGTTTACCTATTTTTGAAGATACATTTATTTCTTTTTCTAATGGATAATCTATATTATTATAATAACAATAATTTTCAAACCACAAAAATAAAGGAATATTAACTTGTTTATCTTCTATATCTTTATGCCATAAACTTCTAAAATTACTTAATTCAGCTTGAGAAAAGTTATTGAAATACCACTCTGCTTTTTGCTTATTATATTCTGCTTTCAAATCATTTCTTAAAAATTCTTTGTTTATCTGAAAACTAGTCATTTTGAAATTATTAATTAATTTGAGAAAATGCTTCCATTTGAGATCTAGTTAGGCTAACTGAATATGCACTATCTTTTTCTTCAGTATATAATGGCCTATGAATGCTTGTATTAAAATCTACCCCTTTTATTTCTAAATTTTTTTGCAAATAATGATTCAGGTATTGAAGGTTTATTATTTGAATATATAGAAAAACTACTTGATTAATTATCATCTGAGGAAAAATTTATTTGAATCGATCCATCACTATGTTCTAATATCCTTAAAAATTGATTATTAATATTAATCGGTTTGGATTCACATACCTCTTTTAGTTTCCAATTTCCTTATCTAGTAATTTCATCCCATCTAAGTCTTTTAGGAATTTGAATATTAGAATGAGCTTTATTTGCTTCAAATAATAAAGTTTCATTTCTTTTAAAAGGTTTCCTAGTTTTAGGATCTATGGTTGTAGACATAACTTTATAATATATTATATATATTACTGCTATTGCTCTAATATTTTCTTTAAAATTTAAATTCTTTGTTTTAACAGTTAAAGTTAAAGTGTCTAATATATTTGAATCATATAGACTAATTGTAAATCCTGGAAAACAATTAAAATATACTGGTCTATTAGTTAAATTTGTTTCTGCCATTGCAAGTAAAGAATTAGAAAAATTAACATGTCTAGCATCTCTTAAACACATTAAAACTGGAGTATCTAATCCTAATCTGAATAAAGGTTTTATTGCTATCTGTACTGATCCTATATGCACAAATCTATATTTTTTCTTCTTATGTTCAATTATCACCTTTTTATAACAATTGAATAGTTTCATGTTCTTGATTAATAGCTACTATCTGTTCTGTTTGCTTAATAGAATAATCATGGAAAAATTCAAATGTGCCTATTGAATATATTGTTCGAATATCCTGTTTAGGTATAGTCCAATCAAATAAATCATTCTTTACTTTTTCAATATTTATTTCTATAGAATTTATTTCATCTAACTCTCTTTCCTTTATAGAGTTCATTTCATTTAACTTTCTAATATTATCTTCGTTAGTTGAACTAGATCTAGAATCTTTAATAGAAAATATTCTACTTAATCTATCCACCCAAATATATTTAATTAAGCTAAATTCAAAGAGAAGTCAAGAATGAAACCTGTGCGAATAACGGGACCACCCAGCTTATCGGGACCACCAACACGCCATCTCAGCTTCTAACGGCTTACCAACGCTAAGCCTTCAGGGCTGACCAACGTTTCATCACTCTAAGCACAGTCTCAAAATTCTCTTTAAATTTTTCTTAATCAAATATACTCAGTTGGATATCTTAATTAGAATAATTTTCTAAGATAGACTCAGATATCTAGTATAACTTTGCTAGATACTACTGGAAATTTAAAATTAGAAATTTAATAACCAAGTTATTTACATACTACCCCATCGGGCCTAAAAAAATATGTTGGAAATTACTTGTGAAAAATTACCTGTAACTTACTATCCCCTCCAGGATAGGGTGAGAACATAGGTAATTATCGGTAATTTTCACAAGTCATTTCCAACATATTTTTTCTTTTTAGGCCTGATGGGGTAGTATGTCAGTAACTTGGTTAAATTTTGATAATCAATTCCCAAAGAAATTTACTCAGAGTAAAGTTACATTAGCATTATTAGAAATATATTGGGAGTAGGAAATTATTTTAGACATAGTAGAAGAAGTATTATCTAGCGAAATTGAATTAGATAATTAGAATCCTATTTAGAAAATTATTCTAATTAAAATATACAACTGAGTATATTTGATTAAGAAAAATTTAAAGAGAATTTTGAGATTGTTCTTGGAGTGATGAAACGTTGGTTAGCCCTAAAGTCTTAGCATTGGTCAACCGTTGGAAACCAAAATGGCATGTTGGTGGTCCCGATAAGCTGGGTGGTCCCGTGATTCGCACAGGTTTCATTCTTGACTTCTCTTTGAATTTAGCCTGATTAAATATATTTGGATAGATAGATTAAGTAGAATATTTTCTATTAAAGATTCTAGATCTGGTTCAACTAGCGAAGATAATATTAGAGAGTTAAAAGAAATAAATTCTATAGAAATAAATATTGAAAAAGTAGAGAATGATTTATTTGATTGGACTATACCTAAACAGGATATTCGAACAATATATTCAATAGGCACATTTGAATTTTTCCATGATTATTCTATTAAGCAAACAGAACAGACAATAACTATTAATTAGGAACATGAAACTATTCAATTGTTATCAAAAAAGGCGATAATTGAACATAAGAAGAAAAAATATAGATTTTTGCATATAGGATCAGTACAGATAGCAATAAAACCTTTATTCGGATTAGGATTAGATACTCCAGTTTTAATGTGTTTCAGAGATGCTAGACATGTTAATTTTTCTAATTCTTTACATGCAATGGCAAAAACAAATTTAGCCAATGGACCAGTATATTTTAATTATTTTCCAGGATTTACAATTAGTCTATATGATTCAAATATATTAGACACTTTAACTTTAACTGTTAAAATAAAGAATTTAAATTTTAAAGAAAATGTTGGAGTAATAGCTATAATATATAGAATATATTATAAAGTTATGACCACAACCATAGATCCTAAAACTAGGAAACCTTTTAAAAGAAATGAAACTTTATTATTTGAAGCAAATATAGCTCATTCTAAAATTCAAATTCCAAAAAGACTTAGATGGGATGAAATTACTAGATCAGGAAATTGGGAACTAAAAGAGGTATGTGAACCCAGACAAATTAATATTAATAATATATTTTCAAGGATATTAGAACATAGTGATGGATCAGTTCAAATAAATTTTTCCTCAGATGATAATCAATCAAGTAGTTCTTCTATATATTCAAAAAATAAACCTTCAATACCTAAATCATTATCTATAAAAAATGTAGAATTAAAAGGGGTAGATTTTAATACAAGCATTCCTAGACAATTATATACTGAAGAAAAAGATAGTGAATATTCAGTTAGCCCAACTAGATCTCAAATGGAAGCATTTTCTCAAATTAATTAATAATTTATAAATGACTAGTTTTCAGATAAAACATAAAATTTTTAAGAATTGATTTGAAAGCAGAATATAATAAGCAAAAAGCTGAATGGTATTTCAATGACTTTTCTCTAGCTGAATTAAGTAATTTTAGAAGTTTATGGTATAAAGATATGGAAGATAAACAAGTTAATATTCCTTTATTTTTGAGGTTTGAAAATTATTGTTATTATAATAATATAGATTATCCATTTGAAAAAGAAATTAATGTATCTTCAAAAATAGGTAAATAATGGAACACCTTATAAGGGAAATCAATAGTATCTATACATCCTATGTTAGAGTGTATTCAAGTAAAAACTAAAGAAAAAACGTATTTTGCCGAACCCTTTAAAGAAATAAAAGAAAAAATAAAAAAATACGAAAAGAATTGCAACATGTAATATTACAAAATAATTTTTCAAATCAGATATTAGACACTATAGCTAATCAGTTAAATAAAGTTTAAGAAGTAGTACAAACACCTAAGTCACAAACAGAAATAGGACAAACTTCAAAAAGAGAAATAGAAAAACCACCTATGACTTTAGAAACTTCATTATTTAAACCATTTGAATTCTCGCCAGGAACAATCATTAAGCTAAAAGATAAAGACCCTGTATTAAGAAAAATAGAAGAAAAATTAGCAAAGTTAAATATTAAGGATAAATAGATTATGACTATAAACAAAGAAAATATGTCTGAAATAGAAACTTCATCAAAACTAGAAAATCTAGAAGAACAATTTAAGCCAAATAATGAAGAGGAATTATCAATCAAAAAATTACATTTTAATACATATAGACCTAGACCAAAAACTCGAAACTATTACCCTAGACCTACACCTCCTGATACTCAATATGAAGAAACTAGATATCAATTAGAATAAGATGGTAGATCTTTATACGAATGGAATATAGATGGTTTATCAGAATATCAAATATTAAATTTATTACAAGAAATGACTATGGTTGTAAGTGCTTATAAAGCAAACGAAAATAATGAAACTACAATATTTCAGATGTTATTATCAGGATTTACTGGACAGTTAAAAGGTTGGTGGGATCATTATATAATTGAAATAGAAAAAAAATTATATTAACAGCATGCAAAAGATTATCAAGGAGAAAATAATGTTCAAATAGAAACAGAGCAAGATGATATAATAAGTACTTTAATATTTGCAATAGCTAAAAATTTTGTAGGAGACCCTCGTTTATATCAAAAAAGAAGTTCAGAAATTCATCAAAACTTAACTTGTCCTAAATTACAAGATTTTAGATGGTATAAGGATTTATTTTTAACTAAAATAATGACTATAACAGACTGTAACAATATTGATTGGAAAGAAAGATTTTTAGCAGGATTACCTAAGTTATTTGAAGAAAGAGTTAGACGTAGATTAAAAAATGATAATAATGGTATAATACCTTATAATGAATTAACTTATCGACAACTAATAAATATAGTTAACATAGAAGGATTATCAGTTTGCACTGATTTAAAATTAAAAGCCAAACTTAAAAAAGATAGTATAGTAGGAAGAAAAGAATTAGGATCATTTTGTGAACAGTATGAATATCAACAGATTAGAGCACCATCAGCAACTAAAAGGAAAATAAAACCTAAAAGAAAATATGATGTCATGTTAAATGTCTACTATTTTATGTGTGTTTTCCTTTTATTTATGTAGTTAAATATGTAATATTATATGTATTTTTATGTCTTTTTGTTCAATTTATGTATTTGTGTTTGTTTTAGGTAGGAGTTGGTGAAGTGTGAGAAAAATGGAGAAGAATGTGAGAATTTCGAAGTATAAGCTCACGACTCGTGAAGAAGATCACGAGTAGACAAAGAGAATCACGAGTCGGACGAAGATCACGAGTGGAGAAAGAGTGAAGATGGAAGATGGAATTCACGACTCAACACCCAGCTCACGAGTCGGGACAAGGAATCACGTGTCGTGAAGTACATCACGACTCGTGAAGATGATCACTAGTCGGCTAAGGGTTCACGAGTCAAAAACGGAAGAAGGAAAGAAGGAGATCACGACTCGTGAAGGTGTTCACGAGTCGGACAAAGATGCTGTTTCCCAAACGATGTGTCTTCTGCACCTGATTTTTCAGCCAAACAACATGTCTTCTCAGAAGCAATCTTTCGTGGACTTATCAAGAGACATGCCTGCAGAGAAAATACATATATATATGGAAACAAAACTCTGGATTAAAGATGGAAAAAAATTGAAGAACATTTTTACTGTTTTTCTTAAGAACATTTGAGTAGTTTTTGGTTATTATTATTCTACTTAGTTTTAGAGGATGACAAAGGAACAAAGCCAAAGGAATAAGAGATTCATAAGAAGGTCAAATCAGAAAGTAAACACTGGGGAGTGATATTTTCTTATCTCTTATTTCTACTTTATTTGTAATCTATTTGTGGCTAAGTTCTTTTGATACATTTTAACTATGTAATCTAAGTTTGTTATTAATCTATTGTTATCTTTGTTTATGAATGTCTATTTTATTCATGTATGAATTATGATTTAAGTTTGTTTGAGTGCTTGAATTTACTTTGTATGCTTGATCACCATACTAAGTATGTTAGTCAATTAATTCACAATGAGAGTTGGGATTCTTTGATGGAAAGTCAAATAAATTTACTTGAAGCATTGAATTCACTTAGAGATAAGGGATTCACTTTGAGGGGTTAAAGAATTGGCATAGAGCTTCATGGTTTTTATTTATCTCTATAATGACATGAGAATGCTTATAGACTCTAAGTAAAAACACTCTTTATTGACAATGAGAGTTGCTTTAAAGAACCTTGGCTAAATTCTCCATTCATACCATTCATACAATTGTTAATTCATTCAAAGATGAACTTGTTAGTTAAAATGTATATTCATCCTATCTTTTAAGTAATCTATTATCCAAAATCAACTTAAATTACCTTAAGTAGTTTAGAGTTTATATAAATTGCATGATTATAAATGAAATTGAGACCTATCCATTTACTTGTTGTTATTTCAATATAAAATTTACCCGTTCCCTTTGGATCGACACCCTACTCCTACTATACGCAGTCTAGTGAGACTAAGGGTTAAAATAAATCCCCATCAGATTTTGGCGCCGTTGCCGGGGAACGGCGCAAAATGAATTTTTATTGATTGATACAAAAGAGTAGATGTTTTAGGATTGTATGTTATATATTAGTTATTTTGATGTATGAATTCTTATATTGCGTTTTGTTTGTTTTAGTATTAAAGTTTTTGGTAATCGTTTTAGACTAAAAGTATTTTGTTTTGATTTGTGAAGGGAACTTATGGACATAGATTAAAGCCTTATTTCATTGGTGATGCATTGGTTCCTACTCACAAAGTTTCTTTGATGAATTCTTCTTTTGCATAATCCTAATATAATATTTGTTTTTCCTTAGTTTTCTTTTAGATTAAATTTATATACTTTATGGTGTGATTGTAGGCTATATTATGTGATTTATATAGTTTTTATGTTCCTTAGCTTCTTTTTCTTTATTTTTCTTTATTGCTTTAATTTTTGGATCCAGATGTTTAATTTTTACAGAGAAATCCATGAGGTTCACGAGTAGTGTCTGTGTTCACGTGTGTTCCAGAGGCTTTCTTTGGTTACTCGTGAGCTCAAATCATTAGTCGTGAAGCCATCTTCACGAGTGTTACAGAAGCTTTCTTTATTGAGTCGTGAGCCAGGCTCACTAGTCGTGAACATCTTCACGTGTGTTCCAGAGGCTTCCTCCCTTCAGTCGTGATCAGACTCACGACTCGTGAACATCTTCACGAGAGAAGAAGGAAGCGCAGGGCTCACGAGTCATGAAGTATATACCGACTCGTGAGGATTTTCATTTTTGTCTATCCTTTTTTCTTTTCACGAGACGTGATATGCATGCCGAGTCGTGAATATTGATTCTTACACACACTGCCTTATCTTCACGAGTCGTGAGGCATATGACGACTCGTGAAAACGTGTTCCTAAAATCACGAGTCACGATTTTAATTTTCTGATTTTCTTTTAATTTCATTTTTCTTTCTTTATTTTACTTTTATTTCTTTTAATTGTGGGTCTGAGCGGTTTTTAATTTGCTTAACTTCCTTAATTAACTTCCATTAAGTGGGGGGGGAATGGTTATAATTTTAAAATTAGGGTTTCTTTTAAACGACATAACTTTTCACCATTTCTCTCATTCTTCTATAAAAACTGTCGTTGTTTTCTTTCTGTGTTTTTACTTTCTCTCTTCGTTTACTTTTCTCCTAACTTCTTGATCTTTCAACTGTAACTTCTATTTCATTTTGTCTCTTTGTTTTCTCTTCTCTGCACATCCTTCATTTTCTTTTTCTTCTTCTGTTTTCTTTTCCTGTATTCACGATACAGCTACCTTCCATAACTACACTCACGAGTCGTTCCCCAGTTCACGTGTCTACTTTTTCTTCTTTGTTTCATTTTCTCTTTAACACAATGGTGAGGACGAAGAATGTCTCAGCATCCAGGGGTCAGCAAGGAGGAGAGGAACCACCACTTCCAAGTTTGCAGACAGACTTTGGTTCACCATTCCCCCTGTCCTCCCTTCACGAAGGTAACCGTTTTCTTGTTCTGAAAGATAGAGCACACTATCAATGTAAGTATTTTCCTAACAGTTTGCTTGAAAGTGTGGGTGTGCTGGATGAAATAAATGACATGTTGTCTGAGTGTGGTCTTCTGAGATTTGTTAACATGCATGAACATTTTTACACTGACTTGGTTTTGGAGTTTTACACAAATTTCAAAGAGAATGCTGATAATCCTAGGTTGGTAGATTTTCGCTTAAATGGGGTTGATCATACTCTTACATATTTTATGATGCATAGAATTTTTGGTTTTAGCCAAAATGGTTTATGTAACCCTCCTAAGAGTTATAGGCCAAATGAATTTTGGAATTTCCTTACTGGTTTGACTACTCCTTATAAGGCTCGAGATGCCAAATCCATGTTTATCTCTAACTTGAAGTACTGGATTTTACATAAGATTCTTGCCTCCATTGTTTTCAACAAGCATGAATTTAATAGGGTTTCAAGTCATGAGCTTTTCCTTATGTGGTGTGTGCATAACAATAAGTCTGTATGTTGGCCTTATTGGATTTTCAAACAGTTGCTGAATTGTGTTAATCGCCCGGAGTCCCCTGTTACCCACGGTCATGTTATTGCTGCTATTGCTAGGGGCATTGATATTGATTTGAGTGTTTATGATGGTGTGATTCCATGCTTGTATTTTTCTAAGCATTTATTTGTGAGGGGAGAGGTCACTAACAATTCCTTCCAATTCATACCTGCTGTATATCGTTCTTGTTGGAAGGAACTTCCTAGTACTTCTAATCTGCAGGGGGCTAGTATGGAAAGTACATCGGAGGAGTCAAGACCAACGGAGCCCGTGCCTAGTGATGATCCAATGGAGGGTTCATCTGTTTTCACACCCACCGCTGCTTCTTCTTCAAATTTCACCCAATCCATGTTCAACCAACTGCTCAACAATCAAAACACCATCCAAAATCAATTAACTTCCTTGGAGCAAACCACCACTCAATTAGTTCATAATCAACGCCGCCTTGAGCACAAGGTGGATGCTTTCATTGCCCAATCGGGCTACGTGGTTGTTTCGCCTCCCACTTCACCATGATTTGAGGGGAGTTTTTCTTTCCTCTATGATTTAGTTTATTTTTGTGATTTTCTTTTTTTTTGTTTGTATGTTTGTTTTTGTTTTTCCACATTGAGGACAATGTGTGTTCTAAGTGTGGGGGAGCACTTTTGTGTGTTTTGTTGTTTGTTTATTTTTATAGTGAGTTTTGTTATGAGTGTTGCTCATAGTGTATGCCATATAGGGCCATATAGGTTGTTATGAAGATTCAGTTGCCCTTACACTCATTTGATTAGTTTTTCAAGATCTTTTTGCATGAGTTTTCTTTTTGTTATTAAGTCATCTCTTTTTACTTTCTTTCAACATTTTAGGTTATTTAGTCTCTTCATTAACTATGCTTTAAGGTTAGAATATGATCATTTTGCTTAAGATTTTAGGATTTTAGTTGCCTCATGGAAACTATAGCCATAATGCTTACCTTTAGGCCTTTCAATAATGGATGAGGACTAGGAAAAAAAAAAGGAAAAAGAAGGAAAGTAAAAAATTAAAGCAAGATGCATATCTAAAAGTTCAATAAGGTATGGGATGGAGCGTAAAACGCACCCAATACTACATTCTCTTGCTAATCATGGGATGGAGCATAAAATGCACCCATGCTAAAAGAAAGAAAAAAATAGTCTAAAAATGCCATGAGATGGGTTTAAAGGTATGTGAGCTTTTTAATGGTCCTAAAAGGCATCTATAGTCTTTGAATCTTAGGTTTTATGATCATTATTCTTTCTTGATCATGGTTAGTCTTGAGACTTTATATTCTTGATGTTGAATTTAGTAAACTTTGATGAGTTGATGATTTAAGATGCATGTTTTAAGTCTTGATTTACTAATATTTTGAGTGTTAAGGTGTTTGACTTCATATCAATCTTATTTTAAGTGAAAATTGAGCAATGCTTTATAATTTGACTTACTTGTTTTAAACTTGAAATTAGATTTTCTCATTCTTTCCTCTTGCTTGGGGACAAGCAAGGTTTAAGTGTGGGGGAATTTGATGTCATGTTAAATGTCTACTATTTTATGTGTGTTTTCCTTTTATTTATGTAGTTAAATATGTAATATTATATGTATTTTTATGTCTTTTTGTTCAATTTATGTATTTGTGTTTGTTTTAGGTAGGAGTTGGTGAAGTGTGAGAAAAATGGAGAAGAATGTGAGAATTTCGAAGTATAAGCTCACGACTCGTGAAGAAGATCACGAGTAGACAAAGAGAATCACGAGTCGGACGAAGATCACGAGTGGAGAAAGAGTGAAGATGGAAGATGGAATTCACGACTCAACACCCAGCTCACGAGTCGGGACAAGGAATCACGTGTCGTGAAGTACATCACGACTCGTGAAGATGATCACTAGTCGGCTAAGGGTTCACGAGTCAAAAACGGAAGAAGGAAAGAAGGAGATCACGACTCGTGAAGGTGTTCACGAGTCGGACAAAGATGCTGTTTCCCAAACGATGTGTCTTCTGCACCTGATTTTTCAGCCAAACAACATGTCTTCTCAGAAGCAATCTTTCGTGGACTTATCAAGAGACATGCCTGCAGAGAAAATACATATATATATGGAAACAAAACTCTGGATTAAAGATGGAAAAAAATTGAAGAACATTTTTACTGTTTTTCTTAAGAACATTTGAGTAGTTTTTGGTTATTATTATTCTACTTAGTTTTAGAGGATGACAAAGGAACAAAGCCAAAGGAATAAGAGATTCATAAGAAGGTCAAATCAGAAAGTAAACACTGGGGAGTGATATTTTCTTATCTCTTATTTCTACTTTATTTGTAATCTATTTGTGGCTAAGTTCTTTTGATACATTTTAACTATGTAATCTAAGTTTGTTATTAATCTATTGTTATCTTTGTTTATGAATGTCTATTTTATTCATGTATGAATTATGATTTAAGTTTGTTTGAGTGCTTGAATTTACTTTGTATGCTTGATCACCATACTAAGTATGTTAGTCAATTAATTCACAATGAGAGTTGGGATTCTTTGATGGAAAGTCAAATAAATTTACTTGAAGCATTGAATTCACTTAGAGATAAGGGATTCACTTTGAGGGGTTAAAGAATTGGCATAGAGCTTCATGGTTTTTATTTATCTCTATAATGACATGAGAATGCTTATAGACTCTAAGTAAAAACACTCTTTATTGACAATGAGAGTTGCTTTAAAGAACCTTGGCTAAATTCTCCATTCATACCATTCATACAATTGTTAATTCATTCAAAGATGAACTTGTTAGTTAAAATGTATATTCATCCTATCTTTTAAGTAATCTATTATCCAAAATCAACTTAAATTACCTTAAGTAGTTTAGAGTTTATATAAATTGCATGATTATAAATGAAATTGAGACCTATCCATTTACTTGTTGTTATTTCAATATAAAATTTACCCGTTCCCTTTGGATCGACACCCTACTCCTACTATACGCAGTCTAGTGAGACTAAGGGTTAAAATAAATTCCCATCAAAATACATATGTCAAAGAAAAATATATAAGCCAAAACGAAATTATAATCAGGAAAGAAGAAATTATAACTAGGAAAAGTCTACTAGGAAAAAACCAAAATATAGAAAGTTTAAACCTAAAACTAGTAAAAAAGATATTTTAATTTGTTATAAATGTGGCAGGCAAGGACATTATTTAAGAGACTGTAGAATAACGAAACGTATAAATAATTTAGATATCTGAGAAGAATTAAAGAAGGAAATAGCTAAAATTATAATCAATGAAGATTCAGGTAGTGATGAAGAACCTAGTGATTATTCAGAAAACGATTTAAATGTAATAAGTGAAAAATGTGAAACCAGTAATGAAGATAGTAATTGTGATTCTTAATCATGTAGTTGCATAGGACCATGTCAATGTAATAATATAAATATGTTAAGTAATGAAAAAGAAATTTTATTAGACATTATTGATAAAATAGATGATCCAAAAATAAAAAATAATTATTTACTTAAATTAAGAGAAATAATTAGTTTAAAAGAGAAGAAAGATTTTACATCTTATAATTTAGCTGACGTATATAAGAAATTTGAAATTAAGAAGGAATCAACTATTCAAGATCTTTAGGATGAAATTAAGACATTAAAACAATAAGTAAATTTATTGAAAGGTAAAGTTAAAAGTTTAGAAGAGGAAAGTTTCAAACTTAGTCTTAGCAATTCTGTAAAAGAAGATAAAAAAATTAAAAGGAATAGTATCCTCTGATATTGTTATTAAAGACACTCAATATGAATACATAAATAGCTTATCTCAAGTAAATTATCAAAAGTGGTATGTCAAATTAGATATAGTTATTAATAATGATTTTCATTTAACTACTTTAGCCTTAATAGATAGTGGAGCAGAACAAAATTGTATTCAAGAAGGTTTAATTTCAACTAAATATTATGAAAAAACTTCTAAAAGATTAGGTGCCGCTAATGGATCAAAGTTAATAATTAGTTATAAATTATCAAGAGTTAAGATTTGCAATAAAGGATATTGTTTCAAAACCCATTTAGTTTTAGTAAAAAACTTAAATTCTGGAGTTATATTAGGAACACCTTTTATTACAATGTTATACCCATTTCAGGTAGGAGATAATGGAATTAAGACAAAGATCTTAGATAAAGAAATCCTTTTTGAATTTGCATTTTCCATAGTATCTAGAGATATTAGTCATGTAAGAAAAAATATTCAAGAAATTAATTTATTAAAAAATAAACAAAACAGATTAAATTTCTCATAAAAGAAATAGAAGGAAAAATAATAAAAGAACAATTAGATAGCCAAGAAATAAGAGAAAAAATTAAAAAACTTAAAAATACATTCCCAAGAGAAATTTCTACACCAGTACCCAATGCTTTTTGGAATAGAAAATAACATATAGTAAAATTACATTACATAAAAGACTTTGATGAAAAGAAAATTCCAACAAAATCTCAAGCTATTAAAATGACACCAGATTTAGAAAAATTTTGTTGAAAAAAGATACAAGATTTAAAGGAAAAAGGATTGATAAGAGATTATAAGTCACCTTGGTCATGTTCAGCATTTTATGTTATGAATGCAACAGAATTAGAAAGAGGTACACCTAGGTTAGTAAGAAATTATAAACCTTTAAATGCAGTTTTACAATGGATAAGATATCCAATACCATATAAAAGAGATTTATTAAAAAAGTTATATGATACAAACATTTTTTCAAAATTTGATATGAAATCAGGATTTTGGCAAATGCAAGTAGATGAAGAAGATAGGTATAAGACAGGCTTTAATGTTCCATTTGGACATTATGAATGGAATGTTATGCCCTTTGGTTTAAAAAATGCACCTTCAGAATTTCAAAATATTATGAATGACATTTTAAAACCAATATATGATATCTCAAAAGTTTACATAGATCATGTATTAATTTTTTCAAATTTAATAAGTCAACATATTGAACATTTAAAAAGATTTTTTCACTTAATTCATTAGAATGGAATAGTAGTTTTTGCACCAAAAATGCAACTCTTTTAGACTAAAGTTAGGTTTTGAGGACATGATATAGATCAAGGAACTATTAATCCAATAAATAGCAGTTTAGAATTTACTAATAAATTTCCAGACGAAATAAAAGATAAGAAACAGTTACAAAGATTTTTAGGAAGTTTAAATTATGTTCATGATTTTTTCAAGGATTTAGGAAAATTGTGTAAACCCTTATATGATAGATTAAAAAAGAAACCTAAAACATGGACAGAAAAACATACTAGTATAGTTAAAGAAATTAAAGAAAAAATTAAAAGTTTACCATGTTTAAATATACCTCATCCAGAAGCTTTTCTTATAATTGAAATAGATGTTAGTGATATAGGTTATGGTGGTATTCTAAAACAAAAACAAAATGAAACCAACAAAGAAGAATTAGTAAGATTTTATTCAAGAAGCTGGAATCAAACTCAAAAGAATTATTCTACTTTCAAAAAGGAAATTTTAAGTATAGTTTTGTGTATAAAAAAGTTTGAAGATGATTTATACATGAAAAGATTTTTACTACACATTGATTATTTATCAGTAAAATATGTTTTAGAAAAAGATGTTAAAAATTTAATTTCAAAACAAACTTTTGTAAGATGGCAATCTTTACTTAGTAATTTTGACTTCGAAATCGAATTTATCAAAGAAAAAGATAATAGTTTACCTGATTTTCTTTCTCGTGAATTCTTATAGGGAAAATGAGTTCTAATAAAAAAAGTTTTTACAAAAACTTCATTATCATCAGGAAATTCTTAACATAATAATTCACTAGTACCTCCACCCATTAGGACATTATCCGGACCTTTATTTCCAACAACACTTTCTTTCCCTCCACTTCAAAGACCTCAAACTTTTTCAGCCTCTGCACCTCTAAGACCATACTCATCAACTTTAGCTTCACCCTTTTCGCCTGTTTCTACTATAGTACATTCTCCTTCGATTAAAACTTCTTCTCCTTATCATGTGAATCAGACTAGGTTATTTATTAAAGTTTTAGAACCTGAAGAACTTCATATATCAGAGAGTCAGAGTTTTTATAGATTAATAGATCATGTTTTTCCAAACAGTTGGCATTTCCATGAGAAAGAATAAAGTAAAACAATAGAGTATTATGAAGCCATATTAGTAAATACTGAGCCAGTCAAAGTAGAGCATAATTATGAGAGAGATAAAAATAGGATAACTTATAGTAACGTTAAGATTATTCATGTCATTACTCAATCAAAATGGGGATTAAGGCCATATCAGTTGAAGACGTTATCAGGATATCCTCCCAATTTAGTATATAGCTATTATGATTATCAAGAAGCATGGTATAGAGCATTCTATTTAAGGAATTTTCAACATTTGTGGTTCTTTTATTTTTCGCATAAGTTTGGTGGCATTCTCCCAAATTGGTACATCAGATGGTTTAGTTATTTTGGTTTAATCATTGAAGCAACTCCATTCCAGATCAGGGAAGCATTTGTCAAGTTTACTACTTACTGTAATCCCGAAGCTTTAGATAATCTTTTAAAATATTGTGCAATGTTTAAGGTTCCATGGATTGTTTCATGGACCTATCACATTTCTAAACAAGTTAATCAATTATCGATGCTTTATCGTGAATTTCTAGTAAAATGGTGGGACAGTTTTAATGTTAAATAGCCCGATAGACAAGCAGTTGTTAATTATTTAGAACAACCAGCCTCTACCGCATCATCATCAAATGCGCCAGTCGGATTTATTGCAGATAAAAATTAGATTGTCAATTTATTATCATTAGCATCTACAGAAGATGAATTCAATTCTATTCTCAATCATATTTTAGTAGAAAGGACTAACTCATCAGAAGGCAGTACTCCTCCTCCTCAAAGAGCCCTTGAAGATTCTCAAGATCTGTATGCAGATATAGAATTATAAAGTATATACGTAGTCATATAATATAAATACCAAATGTAATGTATATCTACGTAAGGACAAAATACAAATAAAAAACTAATGTAAAAAAAAGGGAAAAGGAAAAAAAAAGAAAAAAAGAAAAAAGAAAAAGAAAAGAAATGCCAAAAATTATAAGCTTTGTTTTAAGCCTTTCTCTCGTAACAAATTCTCTAAAGAAGTGAATAGTAGTCAAATAGTAGTTTTACTATTTAAGTATTTATTGCCTTTTCAAAAGTTAAGTTTCTACTTACACGTTTCATTTTATCTTTTCAAAACCTTTATCTTTAAAACACGGTTTCAACACGAACAAAACATGGTGCAATTATTTTATCTTCGTCTGATTTCAGAGACAGCTAGCATTTATAGTCAATTTTATCCTTATGCAATTATCACAAGGAAATAGGCATCAGATTTATTCAACTATAAGACGGCAGATTTTCATTAAGGGAAGCAAGAGTTTTAGACGAGGAATCATACCTAGAATTTTTCATAGTGTTCAAAATTAGAGAGAAAAATCAAAAACTTCTTGTATTATCAACCTCCCTTTGTAATTGAACCTTAGATTTACAACTTGTATTCTCAAGAGCTTGTACTTGTAACCTTATTACTTTATCAGATTCTATATTATCATCAGATTATAATTCATCAGGTATTTCTTTTAAATATGTCTTGGTGCATAGATAAATTTTTAAATGGTTTATATTCAATTGATTTTGATAATAATCAAGATATGTTTTTACTCAAAAGAGAATTAATAAAATTTTAAAATACTTTTTAATTAAAGAACATGAAGATTTTCATTTAAATGAATTTTGTAATTGTCAAGATTTTCATAAAAAAATTAATTTAATTGATATTTTTATTAATTTTATACCTAGTATTCCTCCAGATCGTTTCCCAGATCTATAAAATATTTTATGAAATTGATGTAGAAATTTTCAAATTACTATAGTATTATTTATTAGAATTTTTTAAGGCCTAATAGATCTTTAAAAAATGGATAATATAAAACGTATTTATAGAGATTCTTATGATCAAATAGATGCCTTATATTTTTACATAAAAATATTAAAACTTAAAAGAGAAAGTATAAAAAATGAAATAATTGTTGATATAGAAGAATTAATGTCATTCCCTGCTCAAGGATGTTATGAATTAATTAATGATTATGATAACATAATTATGCATAAGCAATATTTAATAAATAGATACATTAGAAATCTTAGTAAAATACCTTTAGGTTAATAATATGAAAAATATTAAAAAGAAAATTAAAAATATAGATAGATCTATAAATAAGTTAAAAGAAGAATTAAAAATTCTTGAATCTAGACTAGCAGAATTAGAAGCAAATATAATTAAAATAAAAAATTTAAATTTATCTCCATTTATAGACTATGATATTATTATAGAAAATATTACATACATGATCAACAGAAATAAAAATTTAATTAGGGAATTAGAAAATAAGAAAAAAAATCAATACCTATATGTTAATTATTATGATAGAGTTATAGCTTATAGGTCAAAGTTTAACATGATTTAAGTTAATCCCTGAACTTAAAGTGACCGATCCTTAGTGAGTACACAGGTAATTTCCAACATATTTTTTTCTTTTTAGGCCCGGTAGGATAGTATGAGCATATTAAATTTCTAATCTTAAATTTTTAGTATTATCTAGCAAAGTTAAACTAGATATTTGAGTCTTTCTTAGAAAATTATTCTAGTTAAGATATCCAACTGAGTATATTTAGTTGAGAAAAATTTGAAGAAAATTTTGAAACTGTGCTTGGAGTGATAAAATGTTGGTCAGCCTCGAAGGCTTAGCATTGGTTAGCCCTTGGAAGCCGAGATGGTGTGTTGGTGATCCCGATAAGCTTAGTGGTCCTGTGATTCGCACATGTTTCATTCTTGACTTCTCTTTGAATTTTGCTTGATCAAATATATTTGGATGGATAGATTAAGTATAATATTTTCTATTAAAGATTATAAATCTGGTTCAACTAGCGAAGATAATATTAGAAAGTTAAATGAAATGAACTCTATAAAGGAAAGAGAGTTAGATGAAATAAATTTTGTAGAAATAAATATTGAAAAAGTTGAGAATGATTTATTTGATTGGACTATACCTAAACAGGATATTCAAACAATATATTCAATAGGCACATTTGAATTTTTCCATGATTATTCTATTAAGCAAACAGAACTAACAATAGCTATTAATCAGGAACATGAAACTATTCAATTGTTATCAAAAAAAGGCGATAATTGAACATAAGAAGAAAAAATATAGATTTTTGCATATAGGATCTGTACAGATAGCAATAAAACCTTTATTCAGATTAGGATTAGATACTCCAGTTTTAATGTGTTTAAGAGATGATAGACATGTTAATTTTTCTAATTCTTTACTGGCAATGGTAGAAACAACTCCATTCTAGATTAGGGAAGCATTTGTCATGTTTACTACTTACTGTAATCCCGGAGCTCCAGATAATCTTTTAAAATATTGTGCAATGTTTAAGGTTTCATGGATTGTTTTGTGGACCTATCACATTTCTAAACAAGTTAATCAATTACCGATGCTTTATCATGAATGTTGAGTAAAATGGTAGGACAATTTTAATTTTAACAAGGCTGATATACAAGCAATTGTTAATTATTTAGAACAACCAGCCTCTACCACATCATCATCAAATGCACCAGCCGGATTTATTGCAGATGAAAATTAGATTGTCAATTTATTATCATCAGCATCTACAAAAGATGAATTCAATTCTATTCTCAATTGTATTTCAGCAGAAAGGACTAACTCATCAGAAGGTGGTACTCCTCCTCCTCGAAGAGCCCTTGAAGATTCTCAAGATCCGCATGCAGATATAGAATTATAAAGTATATACATAGTCATATAATATAAATACCAAATGTAATGTATATGTACATAAGGACAAAATACAAATGAATAAACAAACGTAAAAAAAAGGAAAAGGAAAAAAGGAAAAAATAAAAATAAAAAGAAAAAGAAAAGAAAGTCAAAAATTGTAGGCTTTGTTTTAAGCCTTTCTCTCGTAACAAATTCTCAAAAAAAAGTGAATAGTAGTCAAATAGTAATTTTTCTATTTAAGTATTTATTACCTTTTCAAAAGTTAAGTTTCTACTTACACGTTTCATTTTATATTTTATCTTTTCAAAACCTTTATCTTTAAAACACTATTTCAACACGAACAAAACATGGTGCAATTATTTTATCTTCGTCAGATTTTAGAAACAGCTAGGATTCGTAGTTAGTTTTATCCTTATGCAATTATCACAAGGAAATGGGCATCAGCTTTAATCAACTATAAGAAGGCAGATTTTCATCAAGGGAAGCACGAGTTTTAGTACGACACTTTGACGAGAAATGATACCCATAATTTTTCATAGTGTTCAAAATTAGAAAGAAAAATCAAAAACCTCTTGTATTATCAACCTCCCTTTGTAATAGAACCTTAGATTTACAACTTGTATTCTCAATTGCTTGTACTTGTAACCCTATTACTTCATCAAATTCTGTATTATCATCATATTATAATTCATCAGGTATTTCTTTTTAAATATGTCTTAGTGCATAGATAAATTTTTAGATGGTTTATGTTCAATAGATTTTGATAATGATCAAGATATATTTTTACTCAAAAGAGAATTAATTAGTTTAAAAGAATATTTAATTAAAGAACATGAAGATTTTCATTTAAATGAATTTTGCAATTGTCAAGATTTTAATAGAAAAATAAATTTAATTGATATTTTAATTAATTTTGTTCCTAATATTCCTGTAGATCATTTTTCAAATCAAAATATTTAAAACTAATAATGTAACTATAGAGATTTTCTTATTAACATAATATTATAATTGTTTGATATAATGAATTATCTAAAGGATTTATTTAAATGATTAAATAATGAAATAAATAGGTTATATCTAGAAATAAAAAATTTAAATGCTAGGAAAAACTTATTAACAAATATATATTTAAATTTTTAAAATTATACTTTAATGCTATATTATAATCAACAGATATATAATAGAAATTATGAAGTAAAGTGGTTAAAAAATAAAATAAATAAGATACCTTTAGGTTAATAATAATAATACGATCAATAAAAATAAAAATTTAATTAGGGAATTAGAAAATAAGACAAAATCAATACTTATATGTTAATTATTATGACAGAGTTATAGCTTATATGTCAAAATTTAACATGATTTAAGTTAATCCCCAAGCTTAAAGTGATCGATCCTCGGTTATTGGTATCAAAGCCGGAGGGGATAGTGAGTACACAGGTAATTTCCAACATATTTTTTTCTTTTTTAGGCCCGGTGGGTTAGTATGAGCATATTAAATTTCTAATCTTAAATTTCTAGTATTATCTAGCAAAGTTAAACTAGATATCTGAGTCTTTCTTAGAAAATTATTCTAGTTAAGATATCCAACTTAGTATATTTAGTTGAGAAAAATTTAAAGAGAATTTTGAGACTGTGCTTAGAGTAATGAAACGTTGATAAGAATCTCTATAAGTATCAGAGCCCAAAGGGGATAGTGAGTACACAAGTAATTTCCATAATTTCCAACATATTTTTTCTTTTTAGGCCCGGTGGGGTAGTATGAGCATATTAAATTTCTAATCTTATATTTCTAGTATTATCTAGCGAAGTTAAATTAGATATCTGAGTCTTTCATAGAAAATTATTCTAGTTAAGATATCCAACTGAGTATATTTAGTTGAGAAAAATTTAAAGAGAATTTGAGACTGTGCTTGGAGCGATAAAACGTTGGTCAGCCCTGAAGGTTTAGCATTGGTCAGCCCTTGGAAGCCAAGATGGCGTGTTGGTGGTCCCGATAAGCTGGGTGGTCCCATGATTCGTACAGGTTTCATTCTTGACTTCTCTTTGAATTTAGCTTGATTAAATATATTTGGATGGATAGATGAAGGAGAATATTTTCTATTAAAGATTGTAGATCTGGTTCAACTGGCGAAGATAATATTAGAAAGTTAGAGAAAATGAACTCTGTAAAGGAAAGAGAGTTAAATGAAATAAATTCTGTAGAAATAAATATTGAAAAAGTAGAGAATGATTTATTTGATTGGACTATACCTAAACAGAATATTCGAACAATATTTTCAATAGGCACATTTGAATTTTTCCATGATTATTATATTAAGCAAACAGAACAGACAATAGTTATTAATCAGGAACATGAAACTATTCAATTGTTATCAAAATAATTGAACATAAGAAGAAAAAATATAGATTTTTACATATAGGATCAGTACAAATAGCAATAAAACCTTTATTCAAATTAGGATTAGATACTCCAGTTTTAATGTGTTTAAGAGATACTAGACATGTTAATTTTTCTAATTCTTTACTTGCAATGGCAGAAACAAATTTAGCTAATGGACCAGTACATTTTAATTGTTTTCCAGGATTTACAATTAGTCTATATGATTAAAATATATTAGACACTTTAACTTTAACTATTAAAACAAAGAATTTAAATTTTAAAGAAAATGTTAAAGCAATATCAGTAATATATAGAATATATTATAAAGTTATGTCCACAACCATAGATCCTAAAACTAGGAAACCTTTTAAAAGAAATGAAACTTTATTATTTGAAGCAAATAGAGCTCATTCTAATATTCAAATTCCAAAAAGACTTAAATGGGATGAAATTACTTGATCAGGAACTTGGGAACTAAAAGAGGTATGTGAACCCAGACCGATTAATATTAATAACCAATTTTCAAGGATATTAGAACATAGTGATGGTTCAAATAAATTTTTCCTCAGATGATAATCAATCAAGTAGTTCTTCTATATATTCAAACAATAGACCTTCAATACATAAATCATTATCTGCAAAAAATTTAGAATTAAAAGGGGTAGATTTTAATACAAACATTCGTAGGCCATTACATACTAAAGAAAAAGATAGTGAATATTCAATTAGTCAACTAGATCTCAAATGGAAGCATTTTCTCAAATTAATTAGTAATTTCAAAATGACTAGTTTTCAGATAAACAAATAATTTTTAAGAAATGATTTGAAAGCAAAATATAATAAGGAAAAAGCAGAGTGGTATTTCAATAACTTTTCTCAAGCTGAATTAAGCAATTTTAGAAGTTTATGGTATAAAGATATGGAAGATAAACAAGTTAATATTCCTTTATTTTTGTGGTTTGAAAATTATTGTTATTATAATAATATAGATTATCCATTTGAAAAAGAAATAAATGTATCTTCAAAAATAGGTAAACAATGGAACACCTTAGAATGGAAATCAATAGTATTTGTACATCCTCCGTTAGAGTGTATTCAAGTAAAAAATAAAGAAAAAATGTATTTTGCCGAACCCTTTAAAGAAATAAAAGCAGAAAATAAAGAAGTAGGAAAAGAATAGCAACATGTAATATTACAAAATAATTTTTCAAATCAGATATTAGACACTATAGCTAATCAGTTAAATAGAGTTGAAGAAATAGTACAAACACCTAAGTCACAAACAGAAATAGGACAAACTTCAAAAAGAGTAATAGAAAAACCACATATGACATTAGAAACTCCATTATTTAAACCTTTTGAATTCTCGCTAGGAACAATCATTAAGCTAAAAGATGAAGACCCTGTATTAAGAAAAATTAGCAAAGTTAAATATTAAGGATAAACAAATTATGACTATAGACGAAGAAAGTATGTCTGAAATAGAAACTCCATCAGAAGTAGAAAATCTAGAAGAACAATTTAAGCCAAATAATGAATGGGAATTATCAATCAAAAAATTACATTTTAATACATATACACCTAGACCAAAAACTCGAAACTATTACCCTAGACCTACACCTCCTGATACTCAATATGAAGAAACTAGATATCAATTAGGATACAATGGTAGATCTTTAGACGAATGGAATATAGATGGTTTATCAGAATATCAAATATTAAATTTATTACAAGAAATGACTATGGCAGCTAGTACTTATAAAGCAAATGAAAATAATGAAACTACAATATTTGAGATGTTATTATCGGGATTTACTTAACAGTTAAAAGGTTGGTGGGATCATTGTATAACTGAAATAGATAAAAATTTTATATTAACAGCACGCAAAAGGATTATCAAGGTAGAAAATAATGTTCAAATAGAAACAGAGAAAGATGAAATAATAAGTAATTTAATATTTGCAATAGCTAAAAAATTTTGTAGGAGACCCTCGTTTATATCAAGAAAGAAGTTCATAAATTCTTCAAAACTTAACTTGTCCTAAATTACAAGATTTTAGATGGTATAAGGATTTATTTTTAACTAAAGTAATGACTAGAACATATTGCAAGAATATTTATTAAAAGGAAAGATTTTTAGCAGAATTACCTAAGTTATTTGCAGAAAGAGTTAGGAGTAGATTAAAAAGCGACAATAATGGTATAATACCTTATAATGAATTGACTTATGGATAACTAATAAATATAGTAACCATAGAAGGATTATCAATTTGTACTGATATAAGCCAAAATGAAATTATAATCAAGAAAAAAGAAATTATAACCAGGAAAATCCTATTAGGAAAAAACCAAAATATAGAAAGTTTAAACCTAAAATTGGTAAAAAAGATATAGTAATTTGTTATAAATGTGGCAAGCAATGACATTATTCAAGAGACTATAGAATAAAGAAACTTATAAATAATTTAGATATCTCAAAAGAATTAAAGAAGGAAATAGCTAAAATTATAATCAACGAAGATTCAGGTAGTGATGAGGAACCTAGTGATTATTCAGAAAACGATTTAAATGTAATAAGTGAAAAATCTGAAACCAATAATGAAGATAGTAATTGTGATTCTGAATCATGTAGTTGCATAGGACAATGTCAATGTAATAATATAAATATGTTAAGTAATGAAAAAGAATTTTTATTAGACATTATTGATAAAATAGATCATCCGGAAATAAAAAAGAATTATTTTCTTAGATTAAGAGAAATAATTAGTTCAAAAGAGAAGAAAGATTTCACATCTTATAATTTAGCTGACGTATATAAGAAATTTGAAATTAAGAAGGAATCAACTATTCAAGATCTTCAGGAAGAAATTAAGACATTAAAGCAAGAAGTAAATCTATTGAAAGGTAAAGTTCAAAGTTTAGAAGAGGAAAGTTTCAAACTTAATCTTAGCAATTCTGTAAAAGAAGATAAAAGATTAGAAGGAATAGTATTGTAACACCCTATTAACAAAAGACTTTGCATACATGGTATACCGACATTGTAATTAAAGATCAAAATTAGGCTATCGAATCAAGATTTTAGGTCACAACTTTTGTCATTTTATATTGGGTATCACTATACTTCTATTCCTTAGGTTGAAATTTCGGCAGCATATCGACTTAAAATTCTTACTACCCAAACCTGCGAAATTGAAAATTTACACTCCCAATATCCTGTCTCCACCTCCAATACTCCAATTTCAACCAAGGCACTTCTATAATTGTTCAACAATTCACAACACCATACACTAAAATTTTTCACAAATCCTCATCACATATACATAGATATATTTACAATGAAACAGTCATTCAAATTTTTGATACTTTAATACAACAAAAGTTATGTCAAAAGTGATACAAAGTCGATGCTAAATATATCATCACACGTACACGCCTTCGACCTTGACCTCATCTACTTCTATCTCGTACCTATCCCTACGCACAGTCACAAAACCACGCGCTAAGCAATCATGTTGCCTAGTGGTGGATACAACTATACAAAATTTCATTTATGAACATAAATTTTTATTTAATTACCAAATTGCCCCTTTTTGTTGTTTACATTAATTTAGCTCTCATTAATTTACTTAGTTATAAATTAACACCTAAATCTTATTATACCAAAATTCTCTTATTAGTTCCCATAATTTTCTTACCTAATTGTAAAATTTCAATTAGGTCCCTAAACTTTTATTTTATCCAATTTGTCCTCGTTTGACCTCTGTTTCAACCTGTTTGACTCACCTTTGGCTTTTAATGTATCATAAATTAAAAAAAAAAATTTAGTCCTCATGGTGCTCATTAAGTGGAAAATTACATTTCGATCCTCAAACTTTTCATTAATTGCGATTTTG
The DNA here is from genome assembly GCA_037975025.1 of Excoecaria agallocha. NCBI lineage: Eukaryota > Viridiplantae > Streptophyta > Magnoliopsida > Malpighiales > Euphorbiaceae > Excoecaria > Excoecaria agallocha. The sequence continues at coordinate 20,031,323 of CM075807.1, forward strand.
CCCTTTTTACTTAAATTAGCCTTTTTACTTCTCTTAACAACCCTTTTCATGTCAAATTACCATTTTACCCTTAGTTTATCGCGTAATTATTATTTTGCCTTTTTTGAACACATTATTCTCATTTTTCATTTTATTTTCTATTTCTTTCCATTTATGACCTTTCTGATGCCAAATTTACCGTTTATCCCCGGTTTTTATGCATAATTACCATTTTTGCCCCTAGTTGTAATCAGTGGAAATCCTCGAACCGGATATGCGGGACGAGAACTGTATGACTGTATGAAATTACTGTATGACTGTATGAGTGAGGTGACCACAAAATCATAGTCATGCCTCACCAAAATTTTACTGGATGATTTTACCGCGGTGTACAGATTCCTATGGCTAGCCATTATATCCTAGGTTCCAGAATTAACCACTGTACACTAAGGGCAACTTTATTTTTATACTTTATGTTATGTTTTTATTATATTCTTCAACATGTGTTCATTATGTAACATTATATACCTTATCATTTTCTTATAAACATGAATACCATGCATAAGTTTATAATGTAGATGAAAAACCATAACTAAACTTGATGAATTCATGGCATTTATACTAGGTTTACCATTCGGTCTCTTATGGTTCTTCAACATATCATGTAATTTCTCATTCCATTTTATGCCATTTATGTTTTTAAAGTTAAAATATACTTAAACATATTAATTAATACACATATCACCTTAGTATCATTGTGTTACATATATAATTATCATTATGTTCCCATTACAAACATGATGTATACACTTTAAATTAAGGTTAAAACAATCATAACAATTTTAATTGTCAATATATTGGCCAAATCATGTCTAATTCTTTAAATAACCTTAATACCTTACTACATTCCTTAGGGCACCAATTCGGCCACCCTAAGAACTCCACTTAAATGTGTGTTTTCTTTTTAATTTCCTACTTATTTCATATTACTACATCATTCTACAAGGTATTATCAAGTTATTTCCCACTAATTCATAAGGTTCATTAGTTACATAATGGAATTTTTAAGAGAAAACTCAAAATTTAATGAAATTAAGTGTAGGACAAGTATCCACTAACCTTTATGGTGCTAAAAATCACCTAAGCTTGCCTTCTTTGCTCCTCTCCTTCTTTGTTTCCTTTATCTTCTTGACTTCCACCTATTGGCCGAATTTTAGAGGAAAGAAATCATAATTTTAATCTTCCAATTACAGCAATTAAACACAACCATCTAGTCACCCTAGGGATGTTCTACAGCCCCATGTAAAAACCCCTAATCAAAACCCATCAAAACACCATAACTTACCTACAAAAGCTTATTTTCTCTCACTAAACATCTTGATGTTCCAAGCTTCCTCTTGATTCAATCAAGCTTCTAGGTTGAAGAGGATTTCTTGTAATATCTTTGAGTGAAATTAGAGCTTGAGATTTGGTGGGAGGAGCAAGAGACGAAGAGAAAATGGTGAAAATGGTGATTAAGGGCTGTTTTCGATTTTAAGGGAAAAGGGAGGAAGATGAATGACTTCTGGAGTGAAATTGAGAGGGTTCTAGACTCCTCTTATGAACTTTAAGTCCACCAAATCTAAGGCCCAAATTCACTCAAACACTATTCCATCCAATGGCTTATTTTTAAGCCATATGTCATGAGTTCCTTAATTTTTGAGTTGATTTATACCATGTTCTGAATGTATGTGATTAATAATTCCTTCCTAATGACCTCCATGTCCTTGGATTAATTATTTATGGCCTTTAAGCCCTCCAACTAACTTAACCTCAGTTTTTTGTCGTTTTACAAGAAATCAATGTTCCACTTATCAGAATAACATGAAATTTTTTCCTGCGTGCACCTATATATATATCAGCATGTGGTTAAAAGTTTAGGTCATTCCAACATTGTCTTAATATAATTCTGGCTCTAGAGGCAAAATCAGCCAGTCCGAGACCCAAAATTCTGAAACCGTCAGAAACTTTATTTTTCAATTCCAAGGGGTATTTTTAGTCATATACAACATGTCTATGTGTTTAAAAAAATTTGGAGGTTTTTAGAGTATTTTACGGCTTAGTCAAACTTTTGGTCAACCGAGCTTGCAGTATTAGGTAAAAATTCTCTGTTTAATTTGGGGGTCTATTTAAACTCAATTTCCCCTCAAATCATACCATCGCGCTCCATTTAACACCTATTCTCACATTCTTGTGTTAGTTTAAACTGCCTGCCAGGTCACCCATCCTCGGGTTTCCTGGCTCGAGCACGTTTATCTTTACATATATTCAATTTTTTTACCATCTAATTTTACCCTGATTACCCCGATAACTGTCCTAGGACTACTATTCATTCCCTAGAACATGTCATCCATCTCAGGTGAACCTATTGGGGTGTTACAGTACTCCCCCACTAATAAAAATTTCGTCCTCGAAATTTACCTAAAGGGAAGAGCTATGGGTACTGTTGTCTCATGGTATCCTCCGGTTCCCAGGTTGCTTCCTCTATATTGTGGTGAGTCCAAAGTACCTTGACCAGTGGTATTTGTTTATTTCGCAGCTGCTTGATTTCTCGGGCTAAAATTTGTACTGGCTCTTCATCATATGATAAGTCTGGTCGAAGTCGGACTTCTTCGAATGTTATCACATGTGAAGGATCTTATCAGTATCTCCTTAACATGGATACGCGGAATACATCATGAATTTTCTCTAATTCTTATGGTAACTTCAATCTGTAAGCAACCGGCCCAACCCGTTGTAACACTTTATATGGACCGATAAAGTTAGGACTGAGTTTGCCCTTTTTACCAAATCTCAGAACTTTCTTCCATGGTGAAACCTTTAGAAACACTTTGTCCCCAATGTTGAATTCGATGTCCTTCCTCTTCAAATCTGCATAAGATTTTTGTCTGTCTGATGCAGCTTTCAAATTATCCTTGATCAATCTTACTTTTTCTTCAGTTTCTTTTATCAAATCAGGTCCCACCAACTTGTTCTCACTAAGCTTAGTCCAACACAAGAGAGTCCGGCATTTTCTTCCATACAAAGCTTGAAATGGCGCCATTTTGATGCTGGATTGGTAGCTATTGTTGTACATAAATTCTACTAGTGGAAGACATTTCTCCCAGCTACTACCAAATTCCAAAATACAGCACCTCAGCATATCTTCTAATATTTGTATTACCCGCTCAGACTGTCCATCGGTTTGTGGATGAAAAGCAGTGTTGTAGTCTAAGCGAGTTCCCAATGCTTCCTAAAGCTTTTTCTAAAATCTTGAAGTAAATCGGGGGTCTCTATCAGAAATAATAGAGCTAGGTATACCATGCAATCTCACAATCTCGCTAATATAAATTTTTGCTAGCCTGGATAATGAGAAATCAGATCTTACGGGTATGAAGTGTGCTGATTTAGTCAATCTATCTACGATTACCCAAATGGAGTCATGTTTCTTCTTGGTAAGTGGCAGTCCAGATACAAAGCCCATGGTAATGCGGTCCCATTTCCATTGGGGTACAGTGATCTGTTGTAGTAAGCCCGAGGGAACCTGGTGTTTGGCTTTGACTTGCTGATATATTAAGCACTTCACTACATAATCTGCTATTTCTTTCTTCATTCCTGGCCACCAGTAGGTTGTTTTTAAATCTTGATACATTTTATTACTCCTTGGATGCATGGCGTAACTGCTACTGTGGGCTTCTGCCAAAATGTTCTTCTTTAACTCCATATCATCTGGCACACAGATTCTCCCTTTATAATACAAAAAATCATATGTACCAATGGAAAACTCATTATCTTTTCCCGATTGTACTTGAGTAATAATGGAGGCCAACCGTTCATCTTGCCTTTGAATATTTTTCACCTGCTGTAGCCAATCGGGTTTAATTTGCATCTCCGCTACTAACGCTCCATCTTGTGCTGCAAATAATCTAACATTCATAACCTTTAAAGTCATCAAATGCTTCCTACTAAGGGCATCCGCTACAACATTTGCCTTGCCTGCGTGGTAATCAATTAAGCAGTTATAGTCCTTGATAAGCTCCAACCATCGCCTTTGCCTTAAATTGAGTTCTTTCTGTATGGGTAGATATTTTAAGCTTTTATGATCTGTGTAGATGTAGCATTTCTCACCATATAGGTAGTGTCTCCAAATCTTCAATGCGAACACAATGGCTGCCAATTCTAAGTCATGGGTAGGATAGTTCTTCTCATGTGGTTTAAGTTGTCTAGAAGCAAAAGCCACCACCTTACCTTCCTACATCAAGACACATCCTAACCCATTCCTGGAAGCATCACTATAGATTACATAAGATTTACCTGATGTGGGTTGAGTGAGAACTGGAGCTTCCATCAGCATGCTTTTTAGTCTTTCAAAGCTTTCCTGGCATTTGTCTGTCCATTTGAACCTGACATTCTTTTGTAGTAGCTTGGTGAGTGGAGAAGCTACCATAGAAAATCCCTTAACAAATAGCCTGTAGTAGCCTGCCAACCCGAGAAAGCTTCTCACTTCAGGAATATTTATGGGTGGCTTCCATTCTAAGATGGCTTTAATCTTCTTTGGATCAACCTTGATTCATTCTACTGAAACCACATGTCCCAAAAATGAAACTTCATCCAGCCAAAACTCATGCTTGCTGAATTTAGCATACAGCTTCTTCTCTCTTAGAGTTTGTAAAACCATCCTCAAGTGTCTGTCATGCTCCTCTGGGGTTTGAGAGTACACCAATATGTCATCAATAAAAACCACCACAAGCTGATCTAAGTACAGGTGAAAGATGCGATTCATCAGGTCCATGAATGCTGCACGTGCATTGGTGAGACCAAACGGCATGACTAAAAACTCATAGTGACCATACCGGGTGCGAAAAGCAGTCTTCGGTACATTTGCTGCTCTAACCCAAAGCTGATGGTATCCCGATCTCAAATCAATCTTGGAAAATACACCTGCTCCCTTTAACTGATCAAATAAGTCATCAATCTTGGGTAATGGGTACTTGTTCTTTATTGTGACCTTGTTTAGTTGTCTATAGTCAATACAAAGCCGTAATGATCCATCTTTCTTTTTCACAAACAAAACTAGTGCTCCCCACGGTGATACACTAGGCCGGAGGAATCCTTTATCAAGTAGTTCTTGCAGCTGAACCTTCAGTTCTTTTAATTCAGTAGGTGCCATACGATAAGGCGCCATGGAAATGGGAGCTGTGCCAGGTACCACATCAATGGTGAATTCTACTTCCCGTTCTGGTGGCAACCCCGGTAATTCATCAAGGAAACGTCAGGGAAGTCACAAATTGTAGGCACATCATTGACTTTGAGTTTTTTCTCTTTAACTTTGATACATAAGCTAGGTAGGCTGAACATCCCTTACGAATACACCCGTGTGTTGTAGTAGCTGAGATGATAGTTGATAAAGGATTAGATCTTTCACCTACAACTGTAATTTCCTGTGCATCAGGGGTCTTTAATGAAATTCTTTTTAATCGACAATCCACTATCACTTGATGTTTATAAAGCCAATCCATCCCCAATATAACATCAAATTCATGGAAGGGAAGCTCTATCAGATTTGCAAGGAAAGTAATTTCCTGTGTCTGGATGGGGCAGTCCCTGATTACTTTGTTCACAACCATGCTGTGCCCTAAATGATTACTGACTAGAATGTCCCGATCTAATTGTGCTCTAGATAACCCCTTTCCCTGAGCAACCCTGGTGCTAAGATAGGAGTGTGTGGACCCGGGATCAATCAAAGCATAAATTGGAGCTTCCAACAGATAAAATTTACCTATTATAACATCAGGAGCATCCTGATCCTCCCTGGCTCTGACTACATAAGTCTGGTCGGAAGCACGCCTGCCTAATGCTGATGGTGTCTGTGCGCTCCCTCTGGCTGATGTAGCTCCCATAGGTCCACCTCTGCCACGGCCTCTGGATGGTCCAGCAACAAATCTATCTGCTGGGGTGGATGAGGTAGTTGTATAGGCTCGAGGACAATCTTTCTTCAGATGTTCTTTTGATCCACAATGCAAACAAGCTCCTATTTATCCCCAACATTCTCCCGGATGTCTTCTCCCACAATGATTACAAACTGGGTTCCTAAATCCTCCTTGTTCTCAAGGTGTACTAGCCATGGATGTCGCAGAAGGAGCAGCTCGAACAGTAGACTTTTGACTAGCTGCCGAATTTACTGGAGTGCCTGATGAAGGAGTAACTGTACCCTTGGGCTTTTTACTGGATCCACTAGGTGCTCCTGTAGATGGCCTTCTTCTTTGTTGAAATCGGGCTTTCCTATTTCCTTCTTCTGCATCAATAGTCTCAACTCTGATAGCTGCATCAACCAATTCCCTCATGTCAGTGTAGGTGCGAGATGCCAAGGCCTTCCTGATATCATTATGAAGTCCCCTCTCAAACAATTGACACATCTTGGCTGGAGGAAACTTGTACTTATCCATATAAGCACTGAGTCTCTCAAACTCCCGATCATACTCTTGCACTGAATGGGTCCCCTAGCGGAGTTTCCAAAATGCCTCTTCCATGTTTCTCATATGTTCTTTCCCCACATATTTATCCCTAAATTGGCTCGAGCAAAGAAATCCACAAGTCACCTATTCAACTGGTCAACGTTGCCTAACTGAATTCCACCAGATGTAAGCGAGACCCTGTAGAGCAGAGCTACTGCACCCTCTACGTTTCTCCTCAGGTGGGCTTGTGCGTAATTTCAAATAATCTATTGACCTGATCTACCCATTCTTTAGCTTGTGTCACTGCTATCTGTTCTCGACCATGAAAATTTTTAGCACCTAACCTCTTCAATCGCTCCAAAATAAGTCTACTGGATGACTGGGGAGGCGGTTGCTGTGATGGAGGAGAGCGGGGGCTTGGAGCCACTGGTATAAAAGAATCAGCCACCATTTGAGCAAAGTCTGGGGGTGCATGTGCACCTGGTTGAGGAACTGGTGGAACTGGTGGCGACACCGGATAGCTAAGGCAGCTGCGATTGAGTAGATGGAGTAGTCTGTACTAGCTGCAGATCTAGCTGGAGTGAGGGCCCCACTCTCCGCATCGACTCTCAAGCTCCAAGGGCTCGTCGCGACCCCGAAAAATACTCTAACTTGAAATGGACAAAAGGAACAGGTAAGATTTAATAGCAATCCACTCATTCTTCTTTCGGCATGTACATTGTAATGACATTACTTTCATTCACCCTTAGATATGCATATTCTGATCTTAGGATCACCTATACTTGGCTTTGACTACCACTAAATGTAACATCCTATTAACAAAAGACTTTGCATACATGGTATACCGACATTGTAATTAAAGATCAAAATTAGGCGATCGAATCACAAGAATTTAGGTCACAACTTTTGTCATTTTATATTGGGTATCGCTATATACTACTATTCCTTAGGTTGAAATTCTAGGCAGCATATCGGCTTAAAATTCTTACTACCCAAACCTGTGAAATTGAAAATTTACACTCCCAATATCCTGTCTCCACATACAATACTCGCAATTTCACCACAAGGCACTTCTATAATTATTCAACAATTCACAACACCACTACACTAAAATTTTTCACAAATCCTCATCACATATACATAGATATATTTACAATGACATACAGTCATCCAAATTTTTGATACTTTAATACAACAAAAGTTATGTCTAAAGTGATACAAAGTTGATGCTAACATTAACCTCATCTACTTCTATCTCGTACCTATTCCTGCACGCAGTCACAAAACCATGCGCTAAGCAATCATATTGCCTAGTGGTGGATACAACTACACAAAATTTCATTTATGAACATAAATTTTTATTTAAATACCAAATTGCCCCTTTTTGTTATTTACATTAATTTAGCTCTCATTAATTTACTTAGTTATAAATTAATGCCTAAATCTTATTATACCTAAATTCTCTTATTAGTTCCCATAATTTTCTTACCTAATTATAAAATTTCAATTAGGTCCCTGAACTTTTATTTTGTCCAATTTGTCCTCGTTTGACCTCCGTTTCGACCTGTTTGACTCACATTTGGCTTTTAATGTATCATAAATGAAAATTTTATTTTTTTAGTCCTTATGGTGCTCATTAAGTGGAAAATTATATTTTGGTCCTCAAACTTTTCATTAATTGCGATTTTGCCCTTTTTACTTAAATTAGCCTTTTTACTTCTCCTAACCACCCTTTTCATGTCAAATTACCATTTTACCCTTAGTTTATCACGTAATTACTATTTTTCCCTTTTTGAACACATTATTCTCATTTTTCATTTTATTTTCTATTTCTTTCGATTTATGACCTTTTTGATGCCAAATTTACCATTTAACCCCTATTTCTATGCATAATTACCATTTTTGCCCCTAGTTGTCATCAGTGGAAATCCTCGAACTGGATATGCAGGACGAGAACTGTATGACTGTTTGAGTGAGGTGACCACAAAATCATAGTCATGCCTCACCAAAATTTTACCGAATGATTTTACCGCGGTATACAGATCCCTATGGCTAGCCATTATATCCTAGGGTCCTAAATCAACCACTGTACACTAAGGGCAACTTTATATTTATACTTTATGTTATTTTTTTATTATATTCGTCAACATGTGTTCATTATGTAACATCATATACCTTATCATTTTCTTATAAACATGAATACCATGCATAAGTTTATAATGTAAATGAAAAATAATAACTAAACTTGATGAATTCATGGCATTTATACTAGGTTTACCATTCGGCCACTTATGGTTATTCAACATATCATGTAATTTCTCATTCCATTTTATGCCATTTATGTTTTTAATGTTAAAATATACTTAAACATGTTAATTAATACACATATCACCTTAGTATCACAATGTTACATATATAATTATCATTATGTTTCCATTACAACCACTATGTATACACTCTAAATTAAGCTCAAATCAATCATAACATTTTTAATTGTCAATATATTGGCCAAATCATGTCTAATTCTTTAAACAACCCTAATACCTTACTACATTCCTTAGGGCACCAATTCGGCCACCCTAATAACTCCACTTAAATGTGTGTTTTTTTTTAATTTCCTACTTATTTTATGTTACTACATCATTCTACAAGGTATTATCAAGTTATTTCCCACTAATTCATAAGTTTCATTAGTTACATAATGGAATTTTAAAGAAAACTCAAAATTTAATGAAATTAAGTGTAGGAAAAGTATCCACTAACCTTTATGGTGCTAAAAATCACCTAAGCTTGCCTTCTTTGCTCCTCTCCTTCTTTGTTTCCTTTATCTTCTTGACTTCCACCTATTGGCCGAATTTTAGAGGGAAGAAATCATAATTTTAATCTTCCAATTATAGCAATTAAACACAACCATCTAGTCAACCTAGGGATGTTCTACAGCCCCATGCAAAATTCCCTAATCAAAACCCATCAAAACACCATAACTTACCTACAAAAGCTTATTTTCTCTCACTAAATATCTTGATGTTCCAAGCTTCCTCTTGATTCAATCAAGATTCTAGGTTGAAGAAGATGTCTTGCAGTATCTTTGAGTGAAATTAGAGCTTGAGATTTGGTGGGAGGAGAGAGAGATGAAGAGAAAATGGTGAAAATGGTGATTAGGGGCTATTTCTAATTTTAAGAGAAAAGGGAGGAAGATGAACGACTTCTAGAGTGAAATTGAGAGGGTTCTAGACTCCTCTTATGACCTTTAAGTCCCCAAAATCTAAGGCCCAAATTCACTCAAACACTATTCCATCCAATGGCTTATTTTTAAGCCATGTGTCATGAGTTCCTTAATTTCTGAGTTGATTTATACCATGCACTGAATGCATGTGATTAATAATTCCTTCCTAATGACCTCCATGTCCTTGGATTAATTATTTATGGCCTTTAAGCCCTCCAACTAACTTAACCTCGATTTTTGGTCATTTTACTGGAAATCAATGTTCCACTTATCATAATAACATGAAATTTTTCCCTGTGTGCACCTACATATATATTAGCATGTGGTTAAAATTTTAGGTCATTCCGACATTGTTTTAGTATAATTCTGGTTCCAGAGGCAAAATCGGCCAGTTCGGGACCTGAAATTCTGAAACTGTCAAAAATTTTATTTTTCAATTCCAAAGGATATTTTTGGTCATATACAACATGTCTATGTGTTTAAAAAAAATTGGAGGTTTTTAGAGTATTTTATGGCTTAGTCAAACTTTTGGTCAACCGAGCCTACAATATTAGGTAAAAATTCTTTGTCTAATTTAGGGGTATATTTAAACTCAATTTCCCCTCAAATCATACCATCGCACTCCATTTAACACCTATTCTCACATTCTAGTGTTAGTTCAAACTGCCCGCCAGGTCACCCATCCTCAGGTTTTCTGGCTCGAGCACGTTTAACTTTAAATATATTCTATTTTTTTACCGTCTAATTTTACCCTGATTACCCCGATAACTGTCCTAGGACTACTATTCATTTCCTATAACATGTCATGCATGTCAAGTGAAACTTTTAGAGTGTTACAAATATCCTCTAACACTCAAGATGAATACATAAATAGCTTATCTCAAGTAAATTATCAATAGTGGTATGTGAAATTTGATATATTTGTTAATAATGATTTTCATTTAACTACTTTAGCCTTAATAGATAATAGAGCATATCAAAATTGTATTCAAAAAGGTTTAATTCCAACTAAATATTATGAAAAAACTTTCGAAAGATTAGGTACTGCTAATAGATCAATGTTAATAATCAATTATAAATTATCAAGAGTTAATATTTGCAATAAAGGATATTGTTTCAAAACCCATTTAGTTTTAATTAAAAAACTTAAATTTTGGAGTTATATTAGGAACACCTTTTATTACAATGTTATACCCATTTCAAGTAGGAGATAATGGAATTAAGACAAAGATGTTAGATAAAGAAATCCTTTTGAATTTGCATTTTCCACAGTATTTAAAGATATTAGTCATGTAAGAAAAAATATTCAAGAAATTAATTTAGTAAAAAATAAACAAAAACAGATTAAATTTCACATAAAAGAAATAGAAGGAAAGAGAATAAAAGAACAATTAGATAGCCCAAAAATAAGAGAAAAAATTAAAGAATTTGAAAATACATTCTCAAGAGAAATTTATGCACCAGTACCCAATGCTTTTTGGAATAGAAAACAACATGTAGTAAAATTACCTTACATAAAAGACTTTGATGAAAAGAAAATTCCAACAAAATCTCAAGCTATTAAAATGACAACAGATTTGGAAAAATTTTGTCGAAAAGATATACAAGATTTAAAGGAAAAGGGATTGATAAGAGATTCTAAGTCACCTTGGTCATGTTCAACATTTTATTTTATGAATGCAGTAGAAATTGAAAATGGTACACCTAGGTTAGTAATAAATTATAAACCTTTAAATGCAGTTTTACAATGGATAAGATACCTTATACCATACAAAAGAGATTTATTAAAAAAGTGATATGATACAAACATTTTTTTCAAAATTTGATATGAAATCAGGATTTTGACAAATACAAGTAGATGAAGAAGATAGGTATAAGACAGGCTTTAATGTTCCATTTGGACATTATGAATGGAATGTTATGCCCTTTGGTTTAAAAAATGCACCTTCAGAATTTCAAAATATTATGAATGACATTTTAAGACCAATACATGAATTCTCAATAGTTTACATAGACGATGTATTAATTTTTTCAAATTCAATAAGCCAACATAATAAACATTTAAAAAGATTTTTCCACTTAATTCATTAGAATGGATTAGTAGTTTATACACCAAAATTGCAACTCTTTCAGACTAAAGTTAGGTTTTTAGGACATGATATAGATCAAGGAACTATTAAACCAATAAATAAAAGTTTAGAATTTACAAATAAATTTCTAGACGAAATAAAAGATAGGAAATAGTTACAAAGATTTTTAGGATGTTTAAATTATGTTAATGATTTTTTTAAGGATTTTGGAAAATTGTGTAAACCCTTATATGATAGATTAAAAAAGAAACCTAAACCATGGACAATAAAACATACTAGCATAGTTAGGGAAATTAAAGAAAAAATTAAAAGTTTACCACATTTAAATATACCTCATCCAGAAGCTTTTCTTATAATTGAAATAGATGCTAGTGATATAGGTTATGGTGGTATTCTAAAACAAAAACAAAATGAAGCCAACAAAGAAGAATTAGTAAGATTTTATTAAGGAAGCTGGAATTAAACTCAAAAGAATTATTCTACTATCAAAAAGGAAATTTTAAGTATAGTTTTGTGTATAAAAAAAGTTTGAAGATGATTTATAAATGAAAAGATTTTTACTATGCATTGATTGTTTATCAACGAAATATGTTTTAGAAAAAGATGTTAAAAATTTAATTTCAAAACCAATTTTTGCAAGATGGCAAGCTTTACTTAGTATTTTTGACTTCGAAATCGAATTTATCAAAGGAAAAGATAATAGTTTACTTGATTTTCTTTCTCGTGAATTTTTACAGGGAAAATGAGTTCCAATAAGAAAATTTTGACAAAAACTTCATTATCATCAGGAAATTCTCAACAGAATAATCCACTAGTACCTCAACCCATTAGGACATTATCCAGACCTTTATTTCCAACAACACCTTCTTTTCCTCCACTTCAAAGACCTCAAACTTTTTCACCCTCTGCACCTCCAAGACCATACTCATCAGCTTTAGCTTCACCCTCTTCGCCTGTTTCTCCTATAGTACATTCTCTTTGGAGTAAAACTTCTTCTCCTTATCATGTGAATCATACTATATTATTTATTAAAGTTTTAAAACCCGAAAACTTCATATATCAGAGAGTCAGAGTTTTTATAGATTAATAGATCATGTTTTTCCAAATAGTTGGCATTTTCATGAGGAAGATTAAAGTAAAACAACAGAGTATTATGAAGCCATATTAGTAGATACTAAGTCAGTCGAAATATAGCATAATTATGATGAGAGAGATAAAAATAGGATTACTTATAGCAAGGTTAAGATTATTCATGTCATTACTCAATCAGAATGGGGATCAAGGCCATATCAGTTGAAGACGTTATTAGGATATCCTCCCAAGTTGGTATATAGTTATTACGATTATCAAGAAGTATGGTATCGAGCGTTCTACTTAAAGAATTTTCAACATTCGTGGTTCTTTTATTTTTCGCATAAGTTTGGTGGCGTTCTCCCAAATTGGTACATCATATGGTTTAGTTATTTTGGTTTAATCATTGAAGCAACTCCATTCCAGATCAGGGAAGCATTTGTCAAGGCTCCATGAATTGTTTCGTGGACCTATCACATTTCTTAACAAGTTAATCAATTACCGATGCTTTATCGTGAATTTCGAGTAAAATGGTGGGACAATTTTAATGTTAAGAAGGCCGATAAACACGCAGTTATTAATTATTTAGAACAACCAGCCTCTACCACATCTTCATCAAATGCGTCAGTTGGATTTATTACAGATAAAAATAAGATTTTCAATTTATTATCATCAACATCCACGGAAGATGAATTCAATTCTATTTTCAATCGTATTTCAGCAGAAAGGACTAACTCATTAGAATGCAGTACTCCTCCTCATCGAAGAGCCCTTCAAGATTCTCAAGATCTGTATGCATATATAGAATTATAAAGTATATACATAGTCATATAATATAAATACCAAATGTAATGTATATGTACGTAAGGACAAAATATAAGTGAAAAAACAAATGTAAAAAAAAGAAAAAAGGAAAAAAGAAAAAAGAAAAAAGAAAAAAGAAAAAAAGAAAAAGAAAAAGAAAAAGAAAAAGAAAAGAAAAGTCAAAAATTGTAGGCTTTGTTTTAAGCCTTTTTCTCGTAACAAATTCTCAAAAGAAGTGAATAGTAGTCAAATAGTAATTTTACTATTTCAATAGTAATTTTACTATTTAAGTATTTATTACCTTTTCAAAAGTTAAGTTTCTGCTTACACATTTCATTTTATCTTTTATCTTTTCAAAACCTTTATCTTTAAAACATGATTTCAACACGAACAAAACACGATGCAATTATTTTATCTTCGTTAGATTTCAGAGACAGCTAGCATTCGTAGTCAGTTTTATCCTTATGCAATTATCACAAGGAAATGGGCATTAGCTTTATTCAACTATAAGAAGGCAGATTTTCATCAAGGGAAGCACGAGTTTTAGATGAGTTTTAGTACAACACTTTAACGAGGAATCATACCCATAATTTTTCATAGGTTTTATAAGTGTGAGAGAAAAATCAAAAACCTCTTGTACTATCAACCTCCCTTTGTAATAAAACCTTAGATTTATAGTTTGTATTCTTAAGAGCTTGTACTTGTAACCCTATTACTTAATCAAATTCTGTATTATCATCATATTATAATTCATCGGGTATTTCTTTTTAAATATGACTTGGTGCATAGATAAATTTTTAAATAGTTTATGTTCAATTGATTTTAATAGTAATCAAGATATATTCTTACTTAAACGAGAATTAATTAGTTTAAAAACTCATTTAATTGATATGCATGAAAGTTTACATTGTTTTCATTCAAATGAATTTTGTAATTGTCAAAATTTTCATAAGAAAATAAATTTAATTGATATTTTAATTAATCCTCTTCCTAATATTCAAATCAAAATATTTAAAACTAATATATGTAACTATAGAGATTTTCAAATTAACATAATGTTAAAATTGTTTGATATAATGGATTATCTAAAAGATTTATTTAAAGGATTAGATAATGAAATAAATAGGTTATATCTAGAAATAAATAAAAATTAAATGCTAGGAAAAACTTATTAACAAATATATATTTAAATTCTGAAAATTATACTTTAATGCTATATTATAATCAACAGATATACAATAGATATTATGAAGTAAAGCAATTAAAAAATATATTAAATAGGATACCTTTAGGTTAATAATATGAAAAATATTAAAAATAAAATTAAAAATATAGATAGATCAATAAATGAGTTAAAAGAAGAATTAAAACTTCTTGAACCTAGATTAGCAAAATTAGAAGCAAATATAATAACAATAGAAAATTTAAATTTAGCTCTATTTGTAGATTATGATATTATTATAGAAAGTATTACATACATGATCAACAAAAATAAAAATTTAATTAGGGAATTAGAAAATAAGAAAAAATCAATACCTATACGTTAATTATTATGACAGAGTTATAACTTATATGTCAAAATTTAACATGATTTAAATTAATCCCCGAACTTAAAGTGACCGATCCTTCGTTATTGGTATTAGAGCGACCTTTAGTGGTATCAGAGCCCAGAGGGGATAGTGAGTACACAGGTAATTTCCAATACCTACTAAAGTAATGTTCATTACTTTATATTAACAGCACGCAAAAGGATTATCAAGGTAGAAAATAATGTTTAAATAGAAATAGAGCAAGATGATATAATAAGTACTTTAATATTTGCAATAGCTAAAAATTTTGTAGGAGACCCTCGTTTATATCATGAAAGAAGTTCAAAAATTCTTCAAAACTTAACTTATCCTAAATTACAAGATTTTAGATGGTACAAGAAATTATTTTTAACTAAAGTAATGACTAGAACAGATTGTAATAATATTTATTGAAAGGAAAGATTTTTAGCAGGATTACCTAAGTTATTTGCAGAAAGAGATAGGAGTAGATTAAAAAGCGACAATAATGGTATAATACCTTATAATGAATTGACTTATGGACAACTAATAAATATAGTAAACATAGAAGGATTATCAATTTGCACCGATTTAAAATTAAAAGTCAAACTTAAAAAAGATAGTATAGTAGGAAGAAAAGAATTAGGATCATTTTGTGAACAGTATGATTATCAACAGATTAAAGCACCGTCAGCAACTAAAAGGAAAATAAAACCTAAAAGAAAATACACATATCAAAGAAAACGATATAAGCCAAAACAAAATTATAATCAGAAAAAAAAGAAATTATAACCAGGAAAAGCCTATTAGGAAAAAATCAAAATATAAAAAGTTTAAACCTAAAACTGGTAAAAAAGATATAGTAATTTGTAATAAATGTGGCAGGCAAGGACATTATTCAAGAAACTGTAGAATACAAAAACGTATAAATAATTTAGATATCTCAGAAGAATTAAAGAAGGAAATAGCTAAAATTATAATCAATGAAGATTCAGGTAGTGATGAAGAACCTAGTGATTACTCAGAAAATGATTTAAATGTAATAAGTGAAAAATCTGAAACCAATAGTGAAGATAGTAATTGTGATTCTGAATCATGTAGTTGCATAGGACCATGTCAATGTAATAATATAAATATGTTAAGTAATGTAAAAGAATTTTTATTACATATTATTGATAAAATAGATGATCCGAAAATAAATAAGAATTATTTACTTAGATTAAAAGAAATAATTAGCTCAAAAGAGAAGAAAGATTTTACATCTTATAATTTAGCTGACGTATATAAGAAATTTAAAATTAAGAAGGAATCAATTATTCAGGATCTTCAGGAAGAAATTAAGACATTAAAGCAAGAAGTAAATTTATTGAAAGGTAAAGTTCAAAGTTTAGAAGAAGAAATTTTCAAACTTAGTCTTAGCAATTCTGTAAAAGAAGATAAAAAATTAAAAGGAATAGTATCCACTATATTGTTATTGAAGACACTTAAGATGAATACATAAATAGCTTATCTCAAGTAAATTATCAAAATTGGTATGTCAAATTAGATATAGTTGTTAATGATGATTTTCATTTAACTACTTTAGCCTTAATAGATAGTGAAGCAGATCAAAATTGTATTCAGGAAGGTTTAATTCCAACTAAATATTATGAAAAAACTTTCAAAAGATTAGGTACCGCTAATGGATCAAAGTTAATAATCAATTATAAATTATCAAGAGTTAAGATTTGCAATAAAGGATATTGTTTCAAAACCCATTTAGTTTTAGTAAAAAACCTAAATTCTAGAGTTATATTAGGAACACCTTTTATTACAATGTTATATCCATTTCAGGTAGGAGATAATGGAATTAAGACAAAGATCTTAGATAAAAAAAATCCTTTTTGAATTTGCATTTCCCATAGTATTTAAAGATATTAGTCATGTAAGAAAAAATATTCAAGAAATTAATATATTAAAAAATAAACAAAAACAAATTAAATTTCTCATAAAAGAAATAGAAGGAAAAGGAATAAAAGAACAATTAGATAGCCCAGAAATAAGAGAAAAAATTAAAGAATTTGAAAATACATTCTCAAGAGAAATTTGTGCACCAGTACCCAATGCTTTTTGGAATAGAAAACAACATGTGTAAAATTACCTTACATAAAAGACTTTGATGAAAAGAAAATTCCAACAAAATCTCAAGCTATTAAAATGACACCAGAATTAGAAAAATTTTGTCGAAAAGAAATAAAAGATTTAAAGGAAAAGGGATTGATAAGAGATTATAAGTCACCTTGGTCATGATCAGAAATAGAAAGAGGTATACCTAGGTTAGTAATAAATTATAAACCTTTAAATGCAGTTTTACAATGGATAAGATATCCTATACCATATAAAAGAGAATTATTAAAAAAGTTATATGATGCAAACATTTTTTCAAAATTTGAGATGAAATCTGGATTTTGACAAATACAATTAGATGAAGAAGATAGGTATAAGATAGCCTTTAATGTTCCATTTGGACATTATGAATGGAATTTTATGCCCTTTGGTTTAAAAAATGCACCTTCAGAATTTCAAAATATTATGAATAACATTTTAAAACCAATACATGAATTCTCAATAGTTTTCATAGACGATGTATTAATTTTTTCAAATTCAATAAGTCCACATATTAAACATTTAAAAAGATTTTTTCACTTAATTCATCAGAATGGATTAGTAGTTTCTGCAGCAAAAATGCAATTCTTTCAGACTAAAGTTAGGTTTTTAAGGCATGATATAGATCAAGGAACTATTAAAATAATAAATAGAAGTTTAGAATTTACTAATAAATTTCCAGACGAAATAAAAGATAAGAAACAGTTACAAAGATTTTTAGGATGCTTAAATTATGTTCATGATTTTTTAAGGATTTAGAAAAATTGTATAAACCCTTATATGATAGTTTAAAAAAGAAACCTTAACCAAGGACAAAAAAGAATACTAGTATAGTTAAAAAAATTAAAGAAAAAATTAAAAGTTTACCATGTTTAAATATACCTCATCCAAAAGCTTTTCTTATAATTGAAACAGTTGCTAGTGATATAGGTTATGGTAGTATTCTAAATCAAAAACAAAATGAAGCCAACAAAGAAGAATCAGTAAGATTTTATTCAGGAAGCTGGAATCAAACTCAAAAGAATTATTCTACTATCAAAAAGGAAATTTTAAGTATAGTTTTGTGTATAAAAAAGTTTGAAGATGATTTATACATGAAAAGATTTTTACTAGGCATTGATTGTTTATCAGCGAAATATGTTTTAGAAAAAGATGTTGAAAATTTAATTTCAAAACCAATTTTTGCAAGATGGCAAGCTTTACTTAGTAATTTTGACTTCAAAATCGAATTTATCAAAGGAAAAGATAATAGTTTACCCGATTTTCTTTCTCGTGAATTCTTACAGGGAAAATGAGTTCTAATAAGAAAGTTTTGACAAAAACTTCATTATCATCAGGAAATTATCAATAGTATAATCCACTAGTACCTCCACCCAATAGGACATTATCCAGACCTTTATTTTCAATAACACCTTCTTTTCCTCCACTTAAAAGACCTCAAACTTTTTCACCCTCTACACCTCCATGACCATACTCATCAGCTTTAGCGTCACCCTCTTCGCCTGTTTCTCCTATATTATATTCTCCTTCAACTAAAACTTCTTCTCCTTATCATGTGAATCAGACTAGGTTATTTATTAAAGTTTTAGAACCCAAAAAATGTCATATATCAGAGAGTTAGAGTTTTAATAGATCATGTTTTTCCAAATAGTTGGCATTTCCATGAGGAAGATCAAAGTAAAACAAAAGAGTATTATGAAGCCATATTAGTAGATACTGAGTCAGTTGAAATATAGCATAATTATGATGAGAGAGATAAAAATAGGATTACTTATAATAAGGTTAAAATTATTCATGTCATTACTCAATTAGAATGGGGATCAAGATCATATTAGTTGAAGACGTTATCAGGATATCCTCCCAAGTTAGTATATAGCTATTATGATTATCAAGAAGCATGGTATGGAGCGTTCTACTTCAAGAATTTTCAACATTCGTGGTTCTTTTATTTTTCGCATAAGTTTGGTGGCGTTCTCCCAAATTGGTACATTAGATGGTTTAGTTATTTTGGTTTAATCATTGAAGTAACTCCATTCCAAATCAAGGAAGCATTTGTCAAGTTTACTACTTACTATAATCCCGGAGCTCCAAATAATCTTTTAAAATATTGTGTAATGTTGAAGGTTCCATGGATTGTTTCGAGGACCTATCACATTTCTAAACAAGTTAAAATTCTTCAAAACTTAACTTGTCCTAAATTACAAGATTTTAGATGGCATAAGGATTTATTTTTAACTAAAGTAATGACTAGAACATATTGCAATAATATTTATCGGAAGGAAAGATTTTTAGGCGGATTACCTAAGTTATTTGCAGAAAGAGTTAGGAGTAGATTAAAAAGCGACAATAATGGTATAATACCTTATAATGAATTGACTTATGGACAACTAATAAATATAGTAAACATAGAAGGATTATCAATTTGCATTGATTTAAAATTAAAAGCCAAACTTAAAAAAGATAGTATAGTAGGAAGAAAATAATTAGGATCATTTTATGAACAGTATGGTTATCAACAGATTAGAGCACCGTCAGCAACTAAAAGAAAAATAAAACCTAAAAGAAAATACATATATCAAAGAAAAAGATATAAGCCAAAACGAAATTATAATCAGGTAAAAAGAAATTATAACCAGGAAAAGCCTATTAGGAAAAAACCAAAATATAGAAAGTTTAAACCTAAAACTGGTAAAAAAGATATAGTAATTTGTTATAAATGTGGCAAGCAATGACATTATTCAAGAGACTTTAGAATAAAGAAACGTATAAATAATTTAGATATCTCAGAAGAATTAAAGAAGGAAATACCTAAAATTATAATCAATGAAGATTCAGGTAGTGATTAAGAACTTAGTGATTATTCAGAAAATGATTTAAATGTAATAAGTGAAAAATCTGAAACCAGTAGTGAAGATAGTAATTGTGATTCTAAATCATGTATTTGCATAGGACCATGTCAATGTAATAATATAAATATGTTTAAGTAATGAAAAAGAATTTTTATTAGACATTATTGATAAAAAAAGATGATCCAGAAATAAAAAAGAATTATTTACTTAGATTAAGAGAATAATTAGTTCAAAAGAGAAGAAAGATTTTACAACTTATAATTTAGCTGACATATATAAGAAATTTGAAATTAAGAAGGAATTAACTATTCAAGATCTTCAAGAAGAAATTTAGACATTAAAGCAAGAAGTAAATTTATTGAAAGGTAAAGTTCAAAGTTTAGAAGAGGAAAGTTTCAAACTTAGTCTTAGAAATTCTGTAAAAGAAGATAAAAAATTAAAAGGAATAGTATCCTCTGATATTGTTATTAAAGACACTCAAAATGAATACATAAATAGCTTATCTCAAGTAAATTATCAAAAGTGGTATGTCAAATTAGATATAGTTGTTAATGATATATTGTAAGAATCTCAAAAGATAAGTTTCTGCTTACACGTTTTATTTTATCTTTTATCTTTTCAAAACCTTTATCTTTAAAACACGGTTTCAACCCGAACAAAATACGATGCACTTATTTTATCTTCGTCAGATTTCAAAGATAGCTAGCATTCGTAGTCAGTTTTATCCTTATGCAATTATCACAAGGGATTTTGCATCAACTTTATTCAAGTATAAGAAGGCAGATTTTCATCATAGGAAGCACGAGTTTAAGATGAGTTTTAGAAGAGGAATCATACCCAGAATTTTTCATAGGTTTTATGAGTGTTTAAAATTAGAGAGAAAAATGAAAAACCTCTTGTATTATCAACCTCTCCGTGTTCAAAATTGAGATTTTTTCAACTTATCTAGTGAATTCTTACAAGGAAAATGAGTTCTAATAAGAAAGTTTTGACAAAAACTTCATTATCATCATGAAATTCATTATCATCAGGAAATTCTCAACAGAATAATCCACTAGTACCTCCACCCATTAGGACATTATCCAGACCTTTATTTCCAACAACACCTTATTTTCCTCCATTTCAAATACCTCAAACTTTTTTACCCTCTGCACCTCCAAGACCATACTCATCAGCTTTAGCTTCACCCTCTTTGCCTGTTTCTCCTATAGTACGTTCTCCTTCGCCTGTTTCTCCTATACTACATTCTCCTTTTACTAAAATATCTTCTCCTTATCATACGAATCAGACTAGATTATTTATTAAAGTTTTAAAACCTGAAGAACTTCATATATCAAAGAGTTCGAGTTTTTATAGATTAATAGATCATGTTTTTCCAAACAGTTGGCATTTCCATGAGGAAGATCAAAGTAAGACAAGAGAGTATTATGAAGCCATATTAGTAGATACTGAGTCAGTCGAAATAGAGCACAATTATGATAAGAGAGATAAAATAGGATTACTTATAGTAAGGTTAAAATTATTCATGTCATTACTCAATCAAAATGGGGATCAAGATCATATCAGTTGAAGACGTTATAAGGATATCCTCCCAAGTTAGTATATAGCTATTATGATTATCAAGAAGCATGGTATAGAGCATTCTACTTAAGGAATTTTCAATAATCGTGGTTCTTTTATTTTTCGCATAAGTTTGGTGGCGTTCTCCTAAATTGGTACATTAAATGGTTTAGTTATTTTGGTTTAATCATTGAAGCAACTCCATTCTAGATCAGGGAAGCATTTGTCAAGTTTACTACTTACTGTAATCCCGGAGCTCCAGATAATCTTTTAAAATATTGTGCAATGTTCAATGTTCCATGGATTGTTTCGTGGACCTATCACATTTCTAAACAAGTTAATCAATTACCGATGCTTTATCATGAATTTTGAGTAAAATGGTGGGACAATTTTAATGTTAAAAAGGCCGATGACAAGTAGTTATTAATTATTTAGAACAACTAGCCTCTACCGCATCATCATCAAATACGCCAGCCTCATACTCAACCACAGACATAACTCTCTGCTTCAAGTTGAAAAATTGCTTTAACTTCTCTTGCTTATATGCTTCAGTAACATACTTTTTCTTGAATTTAGCTGTGAAAAATTTCAATGTAAGGGGATCTGGTAACTGGGGTTGCTTCAACACCAACTTCCACCAATCATAAGCTACTCCCTGTAATAAGGACACAGCACAAGATGCCTTATGACCCACTGGACAATGAATTTCATCAAAAATTCTCTCTAGCCTTTCCAGCCAAAATTTAGCTTCCTCAAACTGTTCCAGATTAGTGCCTAAAAACTCTTCAGCACCATGCTTCCTAATTTCAGATATTGGAGCTTTAGGTGCTGTCATCCTTTGAAGAATTTGAGCCATATCCTGTGATATCTTTAACAATGCTTCTGTAGGGATGGCTGCTGAATTGGATGATGAAGATCCAAGATTAAAAGGATTGGTTCTAATCGGCTTGATACTTTTAGCCAATTCCTCAAAAGCAACTCTAGAGCTCTCCATCTTCAATCTATAAGAAAACACGGCCTGATACACATTCTCTTTTCTTGAATCAAGCATAAGTGCTAAGAAAGCTTCACATCCCTTTCTCAGAAATCGCTTAGCTTGCATAGCTGTTATTACATTAGCTATGAGTTTAGATCGAATGCCCTGAACTATAGTTTCTTTACCATCAGCACCAATAAGAGTTACAGTTTTAGCTTCACAATTAATCACTGCATGATGTCTACACAGCCAATCCATACCCAATATAATATCAAACTCCCGAAATGGCAATTCAATAAGATCAGCAAGAAGTTCATTCCCTTGAATTACAAAAGGACATTGTTTATGCACTCTATTAACAACAACACTATGACCCAAAGGGTTGGTTACACATATATCATATTCCAGTTCATGTACAGTAGACTCATTTCTACCCATATCCCCAGTGCAAACATAAGAATGAGTGGAACCAACATCAATCAATGCATGCATGTCAGAATCAAAGAAAGAGAAAATACCAACTATGACTTCTGAAGCACTCTGATCCTCTCTAGCTTTAATTGCATAAGCCCGAATAGGAACAACTTGAGCTGTGTGTCTGTCAACTAATTCAAAAATGTTCCTGGACTGGGATCCCTAATGACTCAATCCCCCATGTCCTCTTCCTCTGCCTCTACCTGAAGATGGTGCAATAAAAATTCATTTACTGCCCTGCTGTCCAACACCCTGTTCCCTTTTCAAAGGACAATTTGCCATGAAGTGATCAGTACCACCACACTTGAAACACGCCCCAGTCAATTTCCTGCAACTACCCCAATGTTGCTTAGTACAATAGGGACACATTGGAGGTTGCCCCCCACTCTGTTTCCCTGAAGCTTCCCTTCCCTGCTTAGACACTGCAGATAATTCTTGTCTACTATCCCTTTTTATAGAACTATAGCCAGACTCAGCTAGCTGATTTCCTTGAGCTCCTCTAGCTCTCTTTCCAGTGAAAGATCCACCCTTGGACCCACTCCTTCTCTATTCTCTCTCCCTTTTTGCAATTTCAATCTTTTCAACTCATAAGGCTGCTGTAACCAATTGAGTGAAGTTAACCACTTGCAAAAATGTAGATCCAATTAACTTTTCTCTGATACGATCATTTAACCCATCTTCAAACTGTCTACACTTAAAAGCATTAGTTAACATCTCATCAAGAATATTTTTGCACAAGTGACTGAATTCTTTCTCATACTCAGCCATAGACATAACTCTCTGCTTCAAGTCAAGAAATTACTTTAACTTCTCTTGCTTATATGCTTCAGTAACATACTTTTTCTTGAATTCAACTGTGAAAAATTATCATGTAAGGGGATCTGGTAACTAGGCTTGCTTCAACACCAACTTTCACCAATCATAAGCTGCTCCCTATAATTAGGACACAGCACGAGATGCCTTATGACCTACTGGACAATAAATTTCATCAAAAATTCTCTCTAGCCTTTCCAGCCAAAATTCAGCTTCCTCAGACTGTTCCAGATTAGTGCCTAAAAACTCTTCAGCACCATACATCCTAATTTAAGATATTAGAGCTTTAGGTGCTGTCATCCTTTGAGGAATTTGAGCCATATCCTGTGATACCTTTAATAATGCTTCTGCAAGGATGGCTGCTGGGACCACATTTGGATTGGATGATAAAGATCCAAGATTAGAAGGATTGGTTCTAACTGGCCTGATACTTTTAGCTGATTCCTCAAAAGCATCTCTAGAGCTCTCCATCTTCAATCTATAAGAAAATAGGGACTTTTGCATCAGGCCAACAAAACACTATATCATACCATAGAATCCTAGGTTCATTTTTACCCAGAAAAGGCTAAACTTAAGCTCTGATACCACAAATTGTAGCACCCCCTATGCAAAAACCCTATTTATTTGATAATTTAAATACTATTAATTATGCTTATACAACATATTCGCTTAACTATCATTTTACCATTAATCATGTCATACGGTTTCATATACTTATGTATGTGCTACAAGTCTATTCCTGTTTTGCATTTCATACTTAGTATCATGCATACTATACTATATGAATATTACTTTATGTATATCACATGCACACATACTCTTTCTTAGCTTTACTACTAGTGAGTTACAGTACTTCACATAGGTTATACACATTTTATAAGATAACTGGCCAAAAAACAAAACATATGATAATAGTAATAAAAAAATATCCTACATCAAGGTTAATAGTAGATGGTTAGCCCTTCCTGATGCAGAGATCGTCCCTCAACAAAAGTCTTGTTAACTATACCTACACGGATAAATAACCCATGCTAAGCTATAAAGTTTAGTGGGGAATATCTACAGATGGATGACCACTAACAACGGTTATCAAAATATACATACAATATTTACTATAAATAACATGTACAACATAACATGACAATAATAACAAATACTTTAAAGCATAAAACATATCCTCATGTACATAAACATTGTACCCAAGAGAGTAACAAATATTCTCATATTCATACTTCATATAGACAGCAATTTCCCATGTGAACATATTCAAATAAAACATAATTTCTATGGACAAACTAACAATATAATCCACAATATCAATCTTTAGTCAGATAAACTTTAACTTTTTAATTTTGATCATTACTATAAATAAAGTTTAGCCTACCTTAGCTTTATCAATGGATAACGGGAACTATCGATACACATCGGTATCAAAATGAAGAATATCCGAAGATATCGGAACTATAGACCCAAACGAGGCCAAAATATACTGTAGACCGGTCAAGCAGACCTAAACGCGGTCGCCTATCAACCCAAATGGGGTTTTTCATGATCCAAACGGGATCAAACATACTTTAAACCCAATAGGGCCGGACTATGGCAACTGCAATTTCCCTATAGGAGCCTATCTATCCACATCTCAAACTCTATTGCAGGTAGAACTATATTCATGTTTAATTCACATATTAAGACTGTATTCAGAGTATACTATTTGTACATATATAGAGTCTTGTAAAACTATGAGTTCTCTGGTGCATAAACAGATATATGCACATTTCATATGCCAAGTTATACAATTAGCTCATCCGATTCGTGTGACTATAACTTTGCATCATGACATATAGGCATGACATATAATCATCATATCATATACTTGATCATGTTCTCATTAAGCATCTCACATGTTCATAGTCATACTACAACATCTTCTATCTCATAGGGCAATTACATGTTCATACACTCATATACATAATCGTAAATGTACATACTTGTAGGTACATTCGCATATAGTAGGCTTATTCCTATAAGCATATTTACCAATATATATGCCTTTATCATCATTAAGATCATGTGCACTTTCATGTCATAGGATTACATATGTATACATCAATTTGGCATATGACAATCATGTACAAGTCTAATTACATGTATAGGTTAGATATTTCATCACTAATCTTTATTCATATACACAAACGAATGTATATGTATGCATATAAATCCTTCATTGATAGTCATATTACATGTCCTATACAATTTATATTACTATCACATAAACAACTATTTGTCTCAATTAATTAAAAAAAATCATAATATCAAGTGTAGCAACAATCTGCACAGGGCAACATTCTGGACTCGACTTGTGAGCCACATTTGGAATGGAAGATGTCATTTTTAGGCAAAATGATCTTCTATAATCTTATTCCCTTATGTGTCTAGTTTCCATAGCATCAAAATTCATCTTAATATCTAACCTATAGCTCGAGTTATTTGAAAATAACTATAGGCTGTTTTTAAAACCAAAACAGTGTGGACTGTCACTTAGAAAATTCATAACATAAAATTTAGAAAGATTTAGACCAACATTTCTTCATCAAAGTTAGACTTTCATGTCTCTAATTTTACCAAAATTTTATTTTGTAACATTTCAACATCTTTACAAAAAGTTATGCCCATTCTTGTAAATTCTGTTTCTGTGAGCAGTCTAGGGAACTCATCCGGATTCAACCCTAAATTCCATGTACTTAGAGGCAGATTTAAGTTTAGGTTTCTTCATATGCAATATAGGTATAGAATTCTATTTTTCAATGCAAAAATAATCATTCAATTTTCTGTTCTATAGCTTAACTTATTAGCAAAACAATCCAGATAGGTCAATCAGTCATGAAAAAGCATTCGACTCGTGAAGAGATTCATGAGTGAAGCAAAAAGGCCAAAACTCACGTCTCGTGAAGGGATTCACGAGTGGAGAAGAAAAGCTACATTTCATGACTCGTGAAGAGCTTCACGAGTTGGACTATAATTCACGACTCGTGAAGGTATTCACGAATGACCCAGAAGAATAAGGTGCACGACTCATGAAGAGCTTCACGAGTCGGACAAAATTTCACGAGACGATGATGATGATGAAGGGTTAAATTAATAGCTTAATTACCTTAAATTAATTCATTAAACTCTTGATTAACCACATGCACAAATTTTCCTTTTCAAGATTACTTAAAGAAATCAATTTGAATTTTAAATGAGAGAGGAAGAAGAACATTCTGCATTTCTTAAAGAAAATACCGTTCACTCACTCTCTCTCTCAAATCTAGCTCTTTATAAAAGCAAGGGATAATTCCCTTATAAGTCCTTAAACCTTTTGCATGCAACAAAATCACCTAGCTAATCTTTGCATGTTAAACTTTAACCCCTCCATTTAATTCCTTTCAAACATTAACCTATCAATTTATTCGTTCTCTCAAATTTACCTCTAAAAATAAGCTTTTATCCACATTTGACCCTTAAGTTTCTAAAATTATAAATTTACCCCCAATTTAATACTTTTTTCTTCAATTGCACCCTTAATTAATATTATACCATACTCTTAAATTTTATTTTCATGCAATTAACATAATAACATGATAATTTACCCCCTTGACCCTTACTTATACAAAATTCTCATTTAATTTAATCTTAATCACTTAAAAATCCCATTAAAAAATGCAAATTAAATTAGGGTCATGTTAGAGGCCTTGCAATTCTCTCCCCCTTTAAGAATTTTGTCCTCGAAATTCATACCTGTTTTGAATAAGTGAGGATGTTGTTCCTTCATAGCTATTTCTGGCCCCCAAGTAACTTCTTGTAAATCATAATGTTGCCAGAGCACTTTAATAAGTGGAATTTGCTTATTCCTTAGCTGTCTAACTTCTCTAGCCAGAATTGCTATAGGCTCTTCTCATAAGTGAAATCTGGCTATACTTGCACGTCTTGAACTGGTATCACATGGGATTCATCTAATCGATACCTCCGAAGCATAGAAACATGAGACACATCATGGAGTTTGGCTAGTTCCATAGGGAGAGCCAACCTATATGCCACTGGCCCAACTCTTTGAAGAATCTCATATTGGCCAATAAACCTCAGGCTCAATTTACCCTTTTTTCCCAAATCTTAATACTTTTCTCCAAGGGGACACTTTCAAAA
This sequence comes from Excoecaria agallocha, assembly GCA_037975025.1. Classification (NCBI taxonomy): domain Eukaryota; kingdom Viridiplantae; phylum Streptophyta; class Magnoliopsida; order Malpighiales; family Euphorbiaceae; genus Excoecaria; species Excoecaria agallocha. The sequence continues at coordinate 20,059,512 of CM075807.1, forward strand.
ACACTTTGTCACCCACTTGATATTCAATATCTTTTCTTTTTAAATTAGCATACGACTTCTGTTTATCACTAGCTTCCTTCAATCTCTGCTTGATAACTTGTACCTTTTTTCTGTATCTTTAATAATATCCAGAATAATAACTTTGTGCTCCGATAATTCAGTCCAGTAAACAGGAGTTCTACATTTTCGGCCATACAAAGCCTCATAAGGTACCATCTCGATACTCCTTTGATAACTATTATTGTGGGCGAACTCCATTAAAGCTAAATATCTATCCCAACTTCCTGCAAAATCCAAAACACATCCTCTCATCATATCTTCTAGAATTTGGATAACCCGCTCAGATTGCCCATCCATCTGAGGGTGGAATGTTGTACTGTAACGGAGCTGAGTTCCTAGTACTTGTTGCAAACTCTGCCAGAATCTCGATGTGAATCTCGGATCACGATTAGAGATTATTGACACCGGAATGCCATGCAATCTAACAATCTCATTTACATAAAGTTCCGCCAATTTATCCATAGGGTAATCCATCCAAACTGGTATGAAATGAGCTGATTTAGTCAGCTTATCAACTATAACCCAAACTACATCATGCTTTTTCTGTGTAAGGGGCAATTCTGTTACAAAATCCATGGTAATATCCTCCCATTTCCACTGTGGAATTGGGATGGGGTTCAACAAACCAGAGGGTAACTAGTGCTCTGCTTTCACCTGCTGACAAGTCAAACATTTGGAGACATATGCTACCACATCTTTCTTTATGCCAGGCCACCAATAACTTTGTTTTAAATCCTAGTACATCTTATTTCCACTAGGGTGCATAGTAAATACTGTATTGTGAGCCTCATTTAATACTATTCTTTTTAATTCTTTGTCATCAGGAACATATAACCTATTCTGATAATACACACCCCCATCCTCTTTCACTGAATACTCAGACTAGGTCCCTTCATGTGAAGACTTCAAAATCTGTTGCAACCTTTCATCATGTTTCTGAGCATCGATCACTGTTTGTTTCGAACAAGGTCTAGCCTTCAACTGTGCTATTAAAGCACCATCATATGCAAGTTTCCATCTACAGTGATGTGTAATCATAGCAGCCATCATTTTACGGCTCAAGGCATCAGCTACAACATTAGCTTTACCTGGATGTTAATCCACTATACAATCATAATCTTTAAACAGTTCTAACCATCTTCGCTACCTCAAGTTAAGTTCCTTTTGAGTGAGAAAATATTTGAGACTCTTGTTATCTCTATAGATTCTGCACTTTTCCCCATACAAATAATGTCGCCAAATTTTTAAGGCAAACACTACTGCTACTAACTCTAGGTCATGGGTTGGATAGTTTTACTCATGCGGCTTCAACTGTCTAGATACATAGGCAATTACTTTACCATCTTGCATTAACACACACCCAATTACTTTACCAAGCCAACTCTAAAAGCATCACTATACATAGCATACTCCTTTCCTATAACTAGTTGTGTCAAAACTGAAGCCTCTGTCAAAAATTTCCTCAACTGATCAAAACTTGCCTGACACCGGTCGGTCCACTCAAACTTTATACCCTTTCTCAACAGTTTAGTGAGTGGTGCAGCTATAACTGAAAAGCCTTTCACAAAACGACGGTAATATCCCGCTAAGCCTAGAAAACTTCTCACTTCTGTCACATTTTGAGGCGGCTTCCAATTCACTATAGCCTCTATTTTTGCTGGATCCACTCTAATGCCTTCAAAAGATACTACATGACCAAGGAAAGAAACTTCCTTAAGCCAAAAATCACATTTGCTCAGCTTAGCATATAATTTATTCACCCTCAGAGTCTGTAAAACAATTCTAAAAAGCTCAGCATGTTTCGCTTCATTTCTCGAATACACCAAAATGTCATCTATGAACACAACAACAAATTGATCCAAGTAGGATGTAAATACCCTATTCATAAGATCCATAAACACAGCCGGTGCATTTTTTAACCCAAATGGCATCACCATAAACTCATAATGCCCATATCGGGTTTTAAAGGCTATTTTGGAAACATCCACATCCTTAACCCGAAGTTAATAATAACCCGATCGCAAATCAATCTTGGAAAACACTCCAACACCCTTCAACTGATCAAATAAATCTTCAATTCTAGGTAAAGGGTACTTATTTTTCACTGTTACCCTATTTAACTATCTGTAATCTATGCACATCCTCATAAACCCATCTTTTTTCTTCAAAAATAAAATCGGTGCACCCCAAAGTGATGCACTAGGCCTAATGAAGCCTTTGTCAAGCAACTCCTGTAGTTGAACCTTTAGTTCCTTCAATTCCAAAGGAGCCATCCTGTAGGGTGCCTTTGAAATATGAGCTGTACCAGGTAGAATTTCTATAGACAACTCAACATCCCTTTCAGGTGAAAGACTAGGTAAGTCTTCAGGGAACACATTAGGAAATTCTTTCACCACTGGAATCTCTTGGAGATTCACATTCTCTTTTCTTGAATCAAGCACAAGTGCTAAGAAAGCTTTACACCCCTTTCTCAGAAATTGCTTAGCTTGCATAGCTATTATTACTTTAGCTATGGGTTTATATCGAATGCCCTGAACTATAGTTTCTTTACCATTAGCACCAATAAGAGTTACAGATTTAGCGTCACATTTAATCACTGCATGATGTCTAGGCAGCCAATCCATACCCAGTATAATATCAAACTCTCGAAATGGCAATTCAATAAAATCAGCAATAAATTCTTTCGCTTGAATTACAATAGGAAACTATTTATGCACTCTATTAACAACAACACTGTAACCCAAAGGGTTGGTTACACATATATCATATTTCAGTTCATGTACAGTAGACTCATTTCTACCCATATCCCCTGTGCAAACATAAGAATGAGTGGAACCAGGATCAATCAGTGCATGCATGTTAGAATCAAAGAGAGAGAAAATACCAGTTATGACTTCTGGAGCACTCTGATCCTCTCTCGCTTTCAATGCATAAGCCCGAATAGGAATAACTAGAGCTGTGGGTCTGTCAACTGATTCAAAAATGTTCCTGGACTGGGATCCCTGATGACTCGATCCCCCATGTCCTCTTCCTCTGCCTCTACCTGATGATGGGTGCATTAAAAGTTCATTTACTGCCCTGCTATCCAACACCTTGTTCCCTCTTCGAAGGACAGATTGCCATGAAGTGATCGGCACCACCACACTTAAAACACGCCCCAGTCAATTTCCTGCAACTACCCCAATGTTGCCTAGTACAATGGGGACACAATGGAGGTTGCCCCCCACTCTGTTTCCCTGAAGCTTCCCTTCACTGTTTAGACACTGCAGATGATTTTTGTCTCCTATCCCTTTTTGCAGAACTATAGCTAGACTTAGCTGGCTGATTTCCTTGAGCTCCACTAGCTCTATTTCCAATGAAAGATCCACTCTTAGACCCACTCCTTCTATGTTCTCTCTCCCTTTTTGCAATTTCATTCTTTTCAACTCGCAAGGCTGCAGTAACCAGTTGAGTGAAGTTAACCACTTGCAAAGATGTAGATCCAATTAACTTTTCTCTTATACGATTATTTAACCCATCTTCAAACTATCTACACTTAAAAGCATCAGTTAACATCTCTTCAGGAATATATTTGCACAAGTGACTAAATTCTTTCTCATACTCAGCCATAGACATAACTCTCTGCTTCAAGTTGAGAAATTGCTTTAACTTCTCTTGCTTATATGCTTTAGTAACACACTTTTTCTTGAAGTCAGCTGTAAAAAATTTCCATGTAAAGGGATCTGGTAACTGGGGTTGCTTCAACACCAACTTCCACCAATCATAAGCTGCTCCTTATAATAAGGACACAGTATAAGATGCCTTATGACCCACTAGACAATGAATTTCATCAAAAATTCTCTCTAGCCTTTCCAGCCAAAATTCAGCTTCCTCAGACTGTTCCAGATTAGTGCCTAAAAACTCTTCAGCACCATGCTTCCTAATTTCAGATATTGGAGCTTTAGGTGTTGTCATCCTTTGAATAATTTGAGCCATATATCTTTAACAATGCTTCTGCAGGGATGACTGCTGGGACCCTATTTGGATTGGATGATGAAGATCCAAGATTAGAAGGATTGGTTCTAACCGGCCTGATACTTTTAGCCGATTCCTCAAAAGCATCTCTAGAGCTCTACATCTTTAATCTATAAGAAAACAGGGACTTCTGCATCAGGCCAACAAAACACTATATCATACTATAGAATCGTAGGTTCATTTTTACCCAGAAAAGGCTAAACTTAAGCTCTGATACCACAAATTGTAGCACCCCCTATGCAAAAATCCTATTTATTTGATAATTTAAATACTATTAATCATGCTTATACAACATATTCGCTTAACTATCATTTTACCATTAATCATGTCATACGGTTTCATATACTTATGTATGTGCTACAAGTCTATTCCTGTTTTGCATTTCATACTTAGTATCATGCATACTATACTATATGAATATTACTTTATGTATATCACATGCACACATACTCTTTTTTAGCTTTACTACTAGTGAGTTACAATACTTCACATAGGTTATACACATTTTATAAGATAACTAGCCAAAAAGCAAAACATATGATAATAGTAATACAAAAATATCCTACATCAAGGTTAACAGTCGATGGTTGGCCCTTCCTGATACAGAGATCATCCCTCAACAAAAGTCTTGTTAACTATACCTACACGGATAAATAACCCATGCTAAGCTATAAAGCTTAGTGGGGAATATCTATAGATGGATGACCACTCACAACGGTCATCAAAATATACATACAATATGTATTATAAATAACATGTACAACATAACATGACAATAATAACAAATACTTTAAAGCATAAAACATATCCTCATGTACATAAACATTGTACCCAAGAGAGTAACAAATATTCTTATATTCATACTTCATATAGACGGCAGTTTCCCAAGTGAACATATTCAAATGAAACATAATTTCTATGGACAAATCAACAATATAATCCATAATATCAATCTTTAGTCAGATAAACTTTAACTATTTAATTTTGATCATTACTATAAAATAAGTTTAGCCTGCCTTAGCTTTATTAGTGGATAACGGGAACTATCGATACAAATCGGTATCAAAATGAAGAATATCCGAAGATATCGGATCTATAGACCCAAATAGGGCCAAAATATACTGTAGACTGGTCAAGCAGACCCAAACGGGGTCGCCTATCAACCTAAACGGGGTTGTTCATGATCCAAACGGGATCAAACATACTTTAAACCTAATTGGACCAGACTATGGCATCTGTAATTTTCCTATAGGCGCCTATCTATCCACATCTCAAACTCTATTGCAGGCAGAACTATATTCATGTTCAATTCACATATTAAGACTGTATTCAGAGTATACTATTTGTACATATATAGAGTCATGTAAAACTATGAGTTCTCTAGTGCATAAACAGATATATGTACATTTCATATGCCAAGTTATACAATTAGCTCATCCAATTCGTGTGACTATAACTTTGCATCATGACATATAGGCATGACATATAATCATCATATCATATACTTGATCATGTTCTCATTAAGCATCTCACACGTTCATAGTCATACTACAACATCTTCTATCTCATAGGGCAATTACATGCTCATACACTCATATACATAATCGTAAATGTACATACCTGTAGGTATATTTGCATATAGTAGGCTTATTCCTATAAGCATGTTTACCAATATATATGCCTTTATCATCATTAAGATCATGTGCACTTTCATGTCATAGGATTACATATGTATACATCAATTTGGCATTTGACAATCATGTACAAGTCTAATTACATGTATAGGTTAGATATTTCATCACTAATCTTTATTCATATACACAAACGAATGTATATGTATGCATATAAATCCTTCATTGATAGTCATATTACATATCCTATCCAATTTATATTACTATCACATAAACAACTATTTGTCTCAATTAATTAAAAAAAATCATAATATCAAGTGTAGCAACAATCTGCACAGGGCAGCATTCTGGACTCGACTTGTGAGCCACATTTGGAATGGAAGATTTCATTTTTAGGCAAAATGATCTTCTATAATCTTATTCCCCTATGTGTCTAGTTTCCAAAGCATCAAAATTCATCTTAATATCTAACCTATAGCTCGAGTTATTTGAAAATTACTATAGACTATTTTTAAAACCAAAACAGTGTGGACTGTCACTTAGAAAATTCATAACGTAAAATTTAGAAGGATTTAGACCAACATTTCTTCATCAAAATTAGACTTTCTTGTCTCTAATTTTATCAAAATTTTATTTTGTAACATTTCAACATCTCTACAAAAATTTATGCCCATTCTTGTAAATTCTATTTCTGTGAGTAGTCTAGGGAACTAGTCCGGATTCAACCTTAAATTCCATGTACTTATAGGCAGATTTAAGTTTAGGTTTCTTCATATGCAATATAGGTATGGAAGTATATTTTTCAATGCAAAAAGAATCATTCAATTTTCTGCTCTATAGCTCAATTTATGAGCAAAACAATCCAAATAGGTCAATCAGTCGTGAAGAAGCATTTGACTCGTGAAGAGATTCACGAGTGAAGCAAAAAGGCCAAAACTCACATCTCGTGAAGGGATTCACGAGTGGAGAAGAAAAGCTACATTTCACGACTCGTGAAGAGCTTCACAAGTCGGACTATAATTCACGACTCGTGAAGGTATTCACGAGTGAAAACCAATGATCACGAATGACCCAGAAGAATAAGGTGCATGACTCATGAAGAGCTTCACGAGTCAGACAAAAATTCACGACTCGTGAAGAGCTTCACAACTCGACAGTGACTCTCACATCTGATATTCTGTTCTTCAAAATTCATACCAATACCCCGATAAAACCTAGAAACATAACCCTAAATTCCCATACCTTGGCTGAAATTCCTATATCTTTAACCTCTTGCAATATCCTTTCCTTTGCTCTTTCTTCCTTCGTCTTCTCCTTCATAAACATCATCACCATTTAAAATTTCCAACACTTGATTAACATTTCCTCAGCCAAAATGAAAAGAAGAAGAAGAAAAAGATGATGATGATGATGAAGGGTTAAATTAATAGCTTAATGACCTTAAATTAATGCATTAAACTCTTGATTAACCACATGTACAAATTTTCCTCTTCAAGATTACTTAAAGAAATCAATTTGAATTTTAAATGAGAGAGGAAGAAGAACATTCTGCATTTCTTGAAGAAAATACTATTCACTTACTCTCTCTCTCAAATCTAGCATTTTATAAAAGCAAGGGATAATTCCCTTATAAGTCCTTAGACCTTTTGCATGCCACAAAATCACCTAGCTAATCTTTGCATGTTGAACTTTAACCCCTCCATTTAATTCCTTTCAAACATTAACCTATCAATTTATTCATTCTCTCAAATTAACCTCTAAAAATATGCTTCTATCCACATTTGACCTTTAAGTTTCCAATATTATAAATTTATCCCAAATTAATACTTTTTTCTTCAATTACACCCTCAATTAATATTATACCATACACTTAAATTTCATTTTCATGCAATTAACATAATAACATGATAATTTATCCCCTTGACCCTTACTTATACAAAATTCTCATTTAGTTTAATCTTAATCTCTTAAAAATCCCATTCAAAAATGCAAATTAAATTAGGGTTATGTTAGGGGCCTTACATTCAAATTAACATAATATTGTTTGATATAATGGATTATCTAAAGGATTTATTTAAACGATTAAATAATGAAATAAATAGGTTATATCTAGAAACAAAAAATTTTAAATTCTAGGAAAAAATTATTAACAGATATATATTTAAATTCTGAAAATTATACTTTAATGCTATATTATAATCAACAGATATGTAATAGAAATTATGAAGTAAAGCGATTAAAAAATATATTAAATACAATACCTTTAGGTTAATAATATGGAAAATATTAAGAAAAATAGAAGAAAAATTAGCAAAGTTAAATATTAAGGATAAACAAATTATGACTATAGATGAAGAAAGTATGTCTGAAATAGAAACTCCATCAGAAGTAGAAAATCTAGAAGAACAATTTAAGCCAAATAATGAAGAGGAATTATCAATCACAAAATGACATTTTAATACATATACATCTATACCAAAAACTCGAAACTATTACCCTAGACCTACACTTCCTGATACTCAATATGAAGAAACTAGATATCAATTAGAATACGATGGTAGATCTTTATACGAATGGAATATAGATAGTTTATCAGAATATCAAATATTAAATTTATTACAAGAAATGACTATGGCAGCTAGTTCTTATAAAGCAAATGAAAATAATGAAACTACAATACTTCAGATGTTATTATCAGGATTTACTGGACAGTTAAAAGGTTGGTGGGATCATTATATAACTGAAATAGATAAAAATTTTATATTAACAGCACGCAAAAGGATTATCAAGGTAGAAAATTATGTTCAAATAGAAACAGAGCAAGATGATATAATAAGTACTTTAATATTTTCAATAGCTAAAAATTTTGTAGAAGACCCTCATTTATATCAAGAAAGAAGTTCATAAATTCTTCAAAACTTAACTTGTCCTAAATTACAAGATTTTAGATGGTATAAGGATTTATTTTTAACTAAAGTAATAACTAGAACAGATTGCAATAATATTTATTGGAAGGAAAGATTTTTAGCAAGATTACCTAAGTGATTTGCAGAAAGAGTTAGGAGTAGATTAAAAAGCAAAAATAATGGTATAATACCTTATAATGAATTGACTTATGGACAACTAATAAATATAGTAAACATAGAAGGATTATCAATTTGCACTGATTTAAAATTAAAAGCCAAACTTAAAAAAGATAGTATAGTAGGAAGAAAAGAATTAGGATAATTTTGTGAATAGTATGGTTATCAATAGATTAGAGCACCGTCAGTAACTAAAAGGAAAATAAAACCTAAAAGAAAATACATATATCAAAGAAAAAGATATAAGCTAAAACGAAATTATAATCAGGAAAAAAGAAATTATAACCAGGAAAAGCCTGTTAGGAAAAAACCAAAATATAGAAAGTTTAAACCTAAAACTGGTAAAAAAGATATAGTAATTTGTTATAAATGTGGCAGGCAAGGACATTATTTAAAAGACTGTAGAATAAAGAAACGTATAAATAATTTAGATATCTGAGAAGAATTAAAGAATGAAATAGCTAAAATTATAATCAATAAAGATTCAGGTAGTGATGAAAAACCTAGTGATCATTCAGAAAATGATTTAAATGTAATAAGTGAAAAATCTGAAACCAGTAGTGAAGATAGTAATTGTGATTCTGAATCATATAGTTGCATAGGACCATGTCAATGTAATAATATAAATATGTTAAGTAATGAAAAAGAATTTTTATTAGACATTATTGATAAAATAGATGATCCGAAAATAAAAAATAATTATTTACTTAGATTAAGAGAAATAATAGTTCAAAAGAGAAGAAAGATTTTACATCTTATAATTTAGCTAACGTATATAAGAAATTTGAAATTAAGAAGGAATTAACTATTCAAGATCTTCAGGAAGAAATTAAGACATTAAAGCAAGAAGTAAATGTATTAAAAGGTAAAGTTCAAAGTTTAGAAGAGGAAAGTTTCAAACTTAGTCTTAGCAATTCTGTAAAAGAAGATAAAAAATTAAAAGGAATAGTATCATTTGATATTGTTATTAAAGACACTCAAGATGAATACATAAATAGCTTATCTCAAGTAAATTATCAAAAGTGGTATGTCAAATTAGATATAGTTGTTAATGATGATTTTCATTTAACTACTCTAGCCTTAATAGATAGTGGAGCAGATCAAAATTGTATTTAGGAAGGTTTAATTCCAACTAAATATTATGAAAAACTTCCGAAAGATTAGGTACCGCTAATGGATCAAAGTTAATAATTAATTATAAATTATCAAGAGTTAAGATTTGCAATAAAGGATATTGTTTCAAAACCCATTTAGTTTTAGTAAAAAACTTAAATTCTGGAGTTATATTAGGAACACCTTTTATTACAATGTTATACCCATTTCAGGAAGGAGATAATGGAATTAAGACAAAGATCTTAGATAAAGAAATCCTTTTTGAATTTGCATTTCCCATAATATCTAGAGATATTAGTCATGTAAGAAAAAATATTCAAGAAATTAATTTATTAAAAAATAAACATAAACAGATTAAATTTCTCATAAAAGAAATAGAAGGAAAAAGAATAAAAAAACAATTAGATAGCCAAGAAATAAGAGAAAAAATTAAAGAATTTGAAAATACATTCTTAAGAGAAATTTGTGCACCAGTACCCAATGCTTTTTGGAATAGAAAATAACATGTAGTAAAATTACCTTACATAAAAGACTTTGATGAAAAGAAAATTCCAACAAAATCTCAAGCTATTAAAATGACACCAGATTTAAAAAAATTTTGTCGAAAAGAAATAAAAGATTTAAAGGAAAAGGGATTGATAAGAGATTCTAAGTCACCTTTGTCATGTTCAGCATTTTATGTTATAAATGCAACAGAAATAGAAAGAGGTACACCTAGGTTAGTAATAAATTATAAACCTTTAAATGCAGTTTTACAATGGATAAGATACCCTATACCCTATAAAAGAGATTTATTAAAAAAGTTATATGATGCAAACATTTTTTGAAAATTTGATATGAAATCAGGATTTTGGCAAATACAAGTAGATGAAAAAGATAGGTATAAGACAGGCTTTAATGTTCCATTTGGACATTATGAATGGAATGTTATGCCCTTTGGTTTAAAAAATACACCTTCAGAATTTCAAAATATTATGAATGACATTTTAAGACCAATACATGAATTCTCAATAGTTTACATAGATGATGTATTAATTTTTTCAAATTCAATAAGTCAACATATTAAACATTTAAAAAGATTTTTCCACTTAATTCATTAGAATGGATTAGTAGTTTTTACACCAAAAATGCAACTCTTTCAGACTAAAGTTAGGTTTTTAGGACATGATATAAATCAAGGAACTATTAAACCAATAAATAGAAGTTTAGAATTTACTAATAAATTTCCAGACGAAATAAAAGATAAGAAACAATTATAAAGATTTTTAGGATATTTAAATTATGTTCATGATTTTTTCAAGGATTTAGGAAAATTGTGTAAACCCTTATATGATAGATTAAAAAAGAAACCTAAACCATGGACAAAAAAACATACTAGTATAGTTAAAGAAATTAAAGAAAAAATTAAAAGTTTACCATGTTTGAATATACCTCATCCAGAAGCTTTTCTTATAATTGAAACAGATGCTAGTGATATAGGTTATGGTGGTATTCTAAAAAAAAAACAAAATGAAGCCAACAAAGAAGAATTAGTAAGATTTTAATCAGGAAGCTGGAATCAAACTCAAAAGAATTATTCTACTATCAAAAAGGAAATTTTAAGTATAGTTTTGTGTATAAAAAAGTTTGAAGATGATTTATACATGAAAAGATTTTTACTATGCTTTGATTGTTTATCGACGAAATATGTTTTAGAAAAAGATGTTAAAAATTTAATTTCAAAACAAATTTTTGCAAGATGGCAAGCTTTACTTAGTAATTTTGACTTTGAAATCAAATTTATCAAAGGGAAAGATAATAGTTTACCTGATTTTCTTTCTCATGAATTCTTACAGGGAAAATGAGTTCTAATAAGAAAGTTTTGACAAAAACTTCATTATCATTAGGAAATTTATTATCATTAGGAAATTCTCAACAGAATAATGCACTTGTACCTCCACCTATTAAGACATTATCCAGACCATTATTTCCAACAACACCTTCTTTTCCTCCACTTCAAAGACCTCAAACTTTTTCACCCTCTGCACCTCTAATACCATACTCATTAGCTTTAGCTTCTCCCTCTTCTCCTATTTCTCCTATAGTACATTTTCCTTCTACTAAAATATCTTCTCCTTATCATACGAATCAGACTAGATTATTTATTGAAGTTTTAGAACCCGAAGAACTTCATATATCAGAGAGTCGAAGTTTTTATAGATTAATAGATCATGTTTTTCCAAACAGTTGACATTTCCATGAGGAAGATCAAAGTAAGACAAGAGAGTATTATGAAGCCATATTAGTAGATACTGAGTCAGTCGAAATAGAGCACAATAATGATGAGAGAGATAAAAATAGGATTACTTATAGTAAGGTTAAAATTATTCATGTCATTACTCAATCAGAATGGGGATCAAGATCATATCAGTTGAAGACATTATTAGGATATCCTCCCAAGTTAGTATATAGCTATTATGATTATCAAGAAGCATGGTATTGAGCATTCTACTTAAGGAATTTTCAACATTCGTGGTTCTTTTATTTTTCGCATAAGTTTGGTGGTGTTCTCCTAAATTGGTACATCAGATGGTTTAGTTATTTTGGTTTAATCATTGAAGCAACTCCATTCCAGATAAGGGAAGCATTTGTCAAGTTTACTACTTACTGTAATCCTGGAGCTCTAGATAATCTTTTAAAATATTGTGCAATGTTCAAGGTTCCATGGATTGTTTCGTGGACCTATCACATTCCTAAACAAGTTAATCAATTATCAATGCTTTTATCATGAATTCTGAGTAAAATGGTGGGACAATTTTAATATTAAAAAGGCCGATAGACAAGCAGTTATTAATTATTTAGAACAAGCAACCTCTATCGCATGATCATCAAATACGCCAGCCGAGTTTATTGCAGATAAAAATCAGATTGTCAATTTATTATCATCAGCATCCACGGAAGACGAATTCAATTTTATTCTCAATTGTATTTCAGCAGAAAGGACTAACTCATCAGAAGGCAGTACTCCTCCTCCTCGAAGAGCCTTTGAAGATTCTCAAGATTTGTATGCAGATGTAGAATTATAAAGTATATACATAGTCATATAATATAAATACCAAATGTAATGTATATGTACGTAAGGACAAAATATAAATGAAAAAACAAATGTAAAAAAAAGGAAAAGGAAAAAAGAAAAAGAAAAGAAAAGTCAAAAATTGTAGGCTTTGTTTTAAGCCTTTCTCTCGTAACAAATTCTCAAAAGAAGTGAATAGTACTCAAATAGTAATTTTACTATTTAAATAGTAATTTTACTATTTAAGTATTTATTACCTTTTCAAAAGTTAAGTTTCTACTTACACGTTTCATTTTATCTTTTATCTTTTCAAAACCTTTATCTTTAAAACACGGTTTCAATACGAACAAAACACAGTGCAATTATTTTATCTTCGTCAGATTTCAGAGACAGCTAGCATTCGTAGTCAGTTTTATCCTTATGCAATTATCACAAGGAAATGGGCATAAGCTTTATTCAACTATAAGAAGGCAGATTTTCATCAGTGGAAGCACGAGTTTTAGATGAAGAATCATACCCAAAATTTTTCATAGTGTTCAAAATTAGAAAGAAAAATAAAAAACCTCTTGTATTATCAAGCTCCCTTTTTAATAGAACCTTAGATTTACAGCATGTATTCTCAAGAGCTTGTACTTCTAACCCTATTACTTCATCAGATTCTGTATTATCATCAGATTATAATTTATTAGCTATTTCTTTTTAAATATGTCTTGGTGCATAGATAAATTTTTAAATTGTTTATGTTCAATTGATTTTGATAATGATCAAGATATGTTTTTACTCAAAAGAGAATTAATTAGTTTAAAAGAATATTTAATTAAAGAACATAAAGATTTTTATTTAAATGAATTTTGCAATTGTCAAGATTTTAATAGAAAAATAAATTTAATTGATATTTTAATTAATTTTGTTCCTAATATTCTTGCATACCGTTTTCCAGATTTATAAAATTTTTATAATGGATAGAGAACAAAAAAGACGAAAATTAATAGAAGGATATGAAAAAATTTGGAATGTTAGAAAAAAGATTTGTGAATTTAATAATTAGATAGCTAGATTAAAAGTTTATCTTATAATTTATTATCATTTACTTCATGAGAATAATTTATGTGATTGTATAGATTTTAATCGCAATATAATTTTAGTAAATTTAATGTTAGAATTTTTTAAAGCTTTAATGAAAATTTAAAATGAATAGACTAAAAGAATATATAATTGAATTATAAGTTAGAATTAATAATATAATAGAATACAATAAAGAATTAACAGTTCAATTAGAAAGAGAAAATAAAATTAAAAAATTCATATAAATATTTGTATTATCTCCAAAATATAATTTGTATAAGAGAATAGAAAGCTTAGAATTTATTATAAAATAAAATAATTCAAAAATACAAGTGCTAAAAAAAAATAAATAGGATACCTTTAGGTTAATAATAATAATATGATCAATAAAAATAAAAATTTAATTAGGGAATTAGAAAATAAGAAAAAATCAATACCTATATGTTAACTATTATGACAGAGTTATAGCTTATGACAGAGTTATAGTTGAACTTTCTCAAGAAAATTCTAGGAGGATAGGTACCATGCTCCTATTGGCTGATATTTTCACTTTTCAAATTTACACTTAATTTCTTAAATTTATGTTTTTGCTCTAAAACTTTCTCTTTCTCTTTTCAATTAGGTCCCTTAATTAACTTATTCTCCATAATTAATCACTTACATGGCTTAATTTAAAATGACCATTTTACTCCTCTTCTCTTAAAGTAATTACCTTTATGCCCCTACTTATAGTTTACTAACTATACACACACACACGATGATCATATTATCATTTTAGAATACCTATATATTCTTCCAATGCCTAAATAGGGGCCTTACAATTTCTCTCGGTTAATTCTCTTTTTATTGCATATTTTATCTTTTATTCTAGTTTCGTTTTATTTATTTTAGGTTTTTCATTTATTTGGCATTCATTTTTGGATGTATTATTATTCTAGAGATGTAATAGTTAGCAAAAAGGGATTTTTATGCATGACAAAAGAAAAGGCACTTAAAATGTTTTCTATTAAATAATTGGGTCTTTCTTCAAAACATGGATCAATGTTCAATTTTTAGCCCAAATCCACATAAAATAAAAACTAAGATTTTCGTAAAATATGCATGAGAGAACCAATGTTTCCAAATCTAAATGAATTCTCGATTTGTATATGTGTATTATTCTATTTTTGTTGTTGGACAATTTGCTCATATAATAATTTAAGTAGGACTTTATTTTTACCATTTATTTTCTACTTTCTTTGTTGTGATTGGGATGTTTATTTAATTGTATCGCTTATATTGTGTAAGAGAGGAAATGGGATTATATGTAAAACTTAATTATAAAATAAACACCTAACCAAGATGGTTAATAAGAGTGACGTCCCGAACACCAATCTCTATTTAGGCATCAAAAGGTCAAGATCATTTCCCAACGTTCTGTTGGGTGGCGACTCAATGATACATACCTCTTTTAGGCCTATTAGTATATGCTTTCAAGGGTTGAGTATCAATAATAATTAGGGCTTGATCCTTTTTATTGTGAGCTAGCCAATTTAAGAGTTAAGTGAGCCTCTCCCAATCTCAGACCCTAAAAGTGGGCCTCCGAGAGCGAACCCGGATTACGGTGGTGACTCCATGACACATACCTTTTTGTCCAGCTACAATAAAATTGCCTAAATGATCACGCATAATAAAAGCCACACCTGTCCTATGGAGATAAGGAAATATGGCAGCAACAGTATTTATCTTCAAAGTTCCAGCAGGTGGAGGCGACCAATGAACAACAAAAGAAACAAAACCAGCTTGATTGATAAAAGCCTCATCTTTATTAGCTGCTAGCCAAACACCGAGAATATTAGTAGACAAATCAACGGCAGTAGCAGGAGAGGAAGAGAAACCTTTCCATATTAGCTCATTCCAAGCTCTTCAAATCCCCCAGATAACAAAAACAACATAAGCACAGCTAGAGGGAGAGAAATTCTTGATCAAAAAATCAAACCACGAATTAAAATCATCAAAATTCCCTCTCAGAAAGCCAACTTCAGATTTAATCCAAACCTCTCTTACAAAAGGACAAACCACAAATAAATGGAAAATAGATTCATTTATAGAACCACATAAAGGACAAACAAATAAAACCTCAATACCCTTTCTCACAAGCATATCACGAACCGAAATAACACCATGCACTATATGCCATAAAAGGATTTTCATCTTAGGAGGCACAAGCAACTTCCAAAACTTATTCTAGCAGATATGGTTTAAGTGACCAAAAAAATAGAAGGGGTTTAATGAATCATTTTATAGGCAGATTTAACAGAGTAAACACCAGTCCTCTCTAAAAACCACTGCCAAATATGAGCACAACGATTTCAACTCAGAGGGATACTAAAGATCAAATTCTTTTTCCTTTCATTAAAGATATAATTAATGAAGTCATGTTTCCAACACTTAGCCTTATGATTAATTAAATTCGAAACAAGCAAGGAATCAAAAGAACTATTAAGACTCGAAGTCACATTGGGGCTATCCATATCTGGCAGCCAAGGATCTTTAATAACAAAGATAGTATACCCACTGCCCACTCAAAATTTACTACCTCTGCAAATAACTAATTGAGCAGAAAGAAAACCTCTCTAAATAAAACTCGAATTAACAGCAAGTCTTACATTAAAAAAAATGAATTATATGAATAATACCTTGCTTTCAACACTCGAGCTATAAGAGAATTGCTATCAAATAAAAGCCTCTAACATTGCTTGCTTAAAAGGGCAAGATTAAAATTGTGTAAAGACCAAAACCTCAACCCACCATACTTGTTAGGCCAGCACATACGTTCCCAAGCCATCCAATTAATCCCTTGACTATTAGCAGAGTTAGTGCCCTGCCAGAACCTATTGAAAAGCCGCTCTAACTTTTTGCATAGACCCAAGGGAAGGAGAAAAACACTCATAGCATAGTTTAGAATGGCTTGAACCACCATCTTTAACAAAATCTCTTTTTCCCGCATAAGAAAGGAAAGACCGGTTCCACCCTTGCATCCTCTTCGTTAAAGACCCCTAGAAGTTAGGATTGGACAGATCAACTTGTTATCACAATTCACAAAACAGTGTACAAAATCAAAACACATCTGCATCAAAAGAAATCCACCTGCTATGAAAACCAAAAGACCTTAGAACATCAAAGAGATAATGCCATTCCAATCAATTGTATGCCTTGCTCATGTCTAGTTTAAGAGCAGCAACACCTTCCTTCCCCTGCTTTTTTCATTTAAGAAAGTGCCTAATCTCAAAAGTGACCACAACATTATCAGTAATCAATCTATTGGGAATGAAAGCACTTTGAGACTTTGATACTATAGAGGGTAAAATATGTTTAAGTCGATTGGCTAAAATTTTAGCCACAATTTTATAGAGCACATTGCAAAGAGCAATAGGTCTTAAATCTGCCATAGACTCCACATTTTTCTTTTTAGAAACCAACGAGATGACTGTATCATTAAGTCCCTCTGGAAGCTGACAAGAATTAATAATATTCAGGCATTCTCTAACTATATCCACACCCACGATACTCCAACATTTTTGATAAAACCCTTGATTAAAACCATCAACTCCTGAGGGTTTATTCAAATGCATACTAAATAATGTTGCTTTGACATCCTTGGGCTTGAAATCATGTACCAAAAAATTATTGTGCTCCTTTGACACTCTTTGATAAAGACAGTTACTGATCAACCCTATACTACAATAAGTTCCTTTGAAAATATCATGAAAATAATTGTTAATGATATCAGCCAACCCAGAATTCCAATCACACATCTTGCATGTAGGATCTTTCAATTGAGTAATCAAATTCTTCCTTTTATGCTTAGAGGAGACTGCATGAAAATACTTTAAATTAGAATCCCCCCTTTTAACCAAAAAAGCTTAGCTCTTTGTTTCTAGTACTCCTTTTGTTGGCAAAGGGTGTTATGATAACGAGAACTAGCCTCTTTAAATTTCGAGTAATGAACTATCCCAAAACGTTTTTTAGCTCGATCCATAAATAACCGAATCTCCTTTAATTTGCCCCTAAAATCACTAGTAACCAATTTTCCCCAAACAGAGAGAGCCTCACTAAAGGATTGAATTTTAGAGAAAATAGAAATGGTTGTATCACTATTCCAACTAGAGTCAACAACAGATAAAAAATCTCTCTCCATCGCCCAAGCATTATCAAATCGAAAATAAAAAACTCCACACCATTTGAAAGAAGAATCAAAATCCAAGAAAAAATGAGTATGATTAGAGGTAGTTACCTCTAAATTAGTCACCTTAAACATCGAGAATAGACCCAACCAAATAGGTGTGGCCATAGCTCGGTTTAAATGTTCCTCAACATAAGAAATATTCCCATTATTTCGAAACTAAGTAAAATTATAGCCCTCCATCCCTAAATCCAATAAGTTGCAGTCATAGATAACATCACAAAAACCTTTCATTAATCTCCTGGTTTGCAACCTACCTCCCTTTTTTTCCTGAGAACAATGTCATTGAAATCTTTGATAATACACCAAGGGAAAGCATAACTAGAAGATAAAGAATGCATAAGCTACAAAAGATTCATGCCTACGATTACAATCAGGAACACTATAAAAACAAGTCAATCTCCAACTATCACAGTTTTTCAAATACACTTCAATATTAATATGATATCTAGAAAACCCAAGCAACTTGGTAGAGTGTTTATCTTTCCATAAAAGCGTCATCCCACCATTAAGCCCAACACAATCCACACTAAAACAACCCTCATAGTCCAACAAAGATTTAATTCAATTAATTTTAATTATAGTACATAAAGTTTCGATTAGAAAAATAAAATGGGGTTTTCTACTTCTAACATAGTCACACAGAACCCGAACTATTTGTGGATTGCCCAGCCCACGATAGTTTCAACTAAGGCAACTTATAATGCCTGGCGGGCCTAGTGATAAGGACCCGCTAATAACATATTTTTTGGATTAACAGCTTTAAACAACAAGTTAATAGAAAGTGGCCCATTACCCAAGTTTATATCTATTTCCTCATCGAAATGGTGTCGCTTCAACTCAGTAATGACTACTCCATCCCTATCCAAACTACTAGTAGAGATTGACCTAACCACCAACTCACGTGATCCACTCTTTCTTATTTCAGTCTCCTTATTTTTAGCTACCATATCCTCATAATGGTTGTCATTAGTAATTGTATTTTTGCCAAAATCAATGCCATGAGGATGGTAGTTACCATCTTCAGCTTTGTGTTCCACTGATTCTACAACTAGGATGGTGGTATCCGGTGCCTGAGTATACAGAGGAAGAGCACTTTAAAGCCACCGCTCTTCCATAGACAACTGAGATCAACGGTTCTTTATGCGTATAATATTATCATAATACTTTTCCACATAGCCAACTGGAATTTGGAACAACTTCAGATAAAACTTCTCACCATGGCCCAGTAATCCACATATAAAGTAGAACAAAGGGAGGCGCTCGTACTAAAATGCTACTATCGCCCATTCACCTCCAGCCCTTTTCAGTTTCATGTCCTTCTTCAGTTTTTTACAAACATCAATGCTTACCCGAACTCTCATGAAGTTTCTCCAAGTCCCTATAAAGATATTTGGGTCAATAGATATAAAGACTTCTATATAATTCCCTATCATCTATGCCACTTTTGTAGACATAAATCCAGAAGGGAGATGATGAATTTGAATCCAAAAACTAGTCAAAAAGAGAGGAACTTTTTGTGGTTATTTATGTGGCTTCGATTTCTAAAAAATAAGCAAGTGGTTATTAAAGGTCCAAGAGGCACCGTCCATCATTCTTTGCATATCTAGTTCATGGAAGAACTGAAAAATAAACAAGTTAGGACTTAAATCCTTAACAAAACACCCATAACTAGTCTCCAAATGGATGCTAACATATTTTTCATGACTACCATGTTTATTGCTTTATCAGTAAAAAAATGACCAATTACACTCTATCGATAAACTGGTGCTTGGTCTTCTAGATCTTCCTCTACAACAACAATTCCCTCCTTTTCCACTTCATCATCTAGGGACATATTAGCACACATATGATTGATATTGTCATTTGCATTCTTGTGACCTACCATACCGAATCAGGAATAGAATAAAAACAAGATCAGATCAAAAAGACAAAAGAAAACAGACTTGTTAAAAGGCAAGATAAGACAAACTTACTTTAAAGCAAGACGACCTTCAAAAAATTTCCCTCCCACTCGACACATTTATATATAATATAAAAAAAAGTTAAAAAATTAAGTTAACTGAATAGATTAGGGGTGTGCATCGATTGGGTTCGGGTCAACCCGAACCGAACCCGATTAATCCGACACCTGAAATTTTTTATATTTCTCCACTCAACCCTGCACTACATTATACTCGGGCCCCAATCCGACTAACTCGATTTTTTTCGGGTCCCGACCTTTTTAACCCGAAAAACCCGTATGGTGATGAACTGAATCCCAACTTGGTACACAAACACAGAAAAGAGTAGAAACTCAAAATCTTAAAATTTTCAGTAACAAATGCCTCATTAGAAACAAAGACTAACTACATCAATAATATTAAAAGAAAATAAACTAAAAAAGCAAAATATAATTTCCTTACCAAATAAATCTTATACAAACAATGGTGCAAAATTAGAAGCATGCAAAGAAGATCAAACCACATAACAAATCAAAAAATAAAAAAAAATTACCAAATTTGATAAAAAAATACAAGATTAATAACCCAAACAAGATAAAAAATTACCCATTTTAAATCTAATCAAACAACATAAACACACAATCCTTTATCTCCTGTACAAATTATACAAAAGATCAACAAAAAAAACCCCAAGCCCAAATTAAGAAGCAATCCTTCATTTGCTTCAAGAAGGCTTTCATCTTTTCCAAGAAATCAGCTTCAATCCTTCATCTTCTCTAAGAAATTAGCGAGAGAGAAGGAAACACGAAACAAAGAAATCTCCAAAGATATGAAAGCAAATAGTCCATGGAAGGAGAGAGGGAGATTGATGGAAGGAGCAGAGGAGGGAGGAGAGAGAGAGAGAGAGGAAGATCGATGAAAGGAGGAGAGAGGGAAAGGGAAAGAAAGGTGGGTGGAAGCAGAAGGGGGAGAGAGTGAGATCCAGAGAGAAAGAGATAGATGGAGTAGAGAGAGAGAATGGGAGGCCAAAATAAGAAAAAAAGGTGCCTATATATAGGTGTTCAATTGGGTTGGGTCTAGGAAGGTTTTAACCCGAACTGACCCGAACACGAAGTTTTGACAACCCTCACACCTGAACCGACCATACTAATCCGAAAAACCTCATCCGAATGCCTCGGGTCGGGTCGGTTTCTTCGAATTTGTTAGGTCGATTTGGATTTTGCACACCCCTAGAATAGATTGTCTATCCGCTGCATCCATCGAGGTTGCAGCCCCTTGTAAACCAAGTTAATGACTAACTCGGCCTAGTCAATGGGCCAACGCTTTGTGTGTCGGCTCAGCTAGCATCTTTTCATTTAATTTTTTTTTGTAATTATGTATATAATATTATTATGCGGTTCATTTCCGTATCCCATAAATTAGAGGGGCAAATATGTAACTTTACATCATTAACCACTAGAACGGTGTATATATATATATGTTTGTAAAAACAAAATTGAAGAAAAAAAAAAGAAAACAGGAAAAAAATAACACGAAGGTTTCGTCTTTCGGACCAGGAACAGCACGAGACGAGCGAGAGAAACACAAAGATTTGGCTTAATAAAAGTTATATACCCAACAGAAACAAAAATAAAAGATTTCTATTCAGCTCATATTTACCTTTTCTTCTAATCGATCCGCGTTCAACAAAATTCTGTCTTCGAATTAACATCTCTTTCAAGGTTTCTTCGCCATATGTCATTTTGCTTTTGAGTCTTTCTGGTAATTTTCCCTCTTCCTCTTTCTGTTTTTGTTTACTTTTTGTTCTCCTTTCCTTTTGGATTGAAACCCTAGGGTTTCAAGGTTATCCAAATGGCATTATGTAGTTTTGCTTGCTTCAATGTTTTTACGTGTGGTTTGTACCTTCTAATGAAACCCTACATTGGTTTTGTGTTTATTTCTCATTCTGTTTTGTGGCTTTTTGGAAGTTTAGGGTTTTGAATTGGAGCGAAGGTTAAGAAGTTGGAAGCGAATTTTGAAGTATGAGCATCGATAGCCCCGGGAGAGGGGACAACTAGGGTTTCGAGTGAATTGGTTCCCATGGGCGATGGAGGTGTCGCATGCATGCCTTTGCAGCATAATACTATCATGGAGAGATTTCCAATTCAGGAAAATGCAACAGCACTTTGCAGCGGAAACAAAACTGGCAACACCACCGCCACCGCCACCTCCACCTCCACCTCAACTTCTATCAACAACACGAGCAATAGCACCAACAATAACAATAACAGCACCAGCAATGGCAATAGCGCTGCCAATGGCCTCAATACAAAGCCCAAAAAAGTATTAAAGAAGGTAATTAAAGTAAAAAAGGTCATCACAGTGAAGAAAGCAGTGGCTGAGAAGAGTGAATTGGGGTTGGAAACGACTGCAAAGAGTAGCAAGGATAAGGCAAGAGCAGTTAGCAAGGAGAAGGAACCAACTGTTAGCAAGCAGAAAGAAGTAACAGTTTCCAGGGAGAAGGAAGCAGCAGTTAGCAAGGAGAAGGAAGCAACTGTTATCAAGCCGAATGAAGCAACAGTTTGCAGGGAGAAGGAAGCAAAAGTTAGCAAGGACAACGACAAAGACAAAGAAGGAAATAATAGCAAGGATAAAGACAACATTTTGAGTTCTGTTGATAATAAGATACAGAGTAATAAAGAAGAAGTGGAAGAAGGTGAATTGGGGACATTAAAGTGGCCGCCCAAAGTGGATGTAGAAAACGGGGAGCCTTTTCCATCGGAGAAGGCAAGGAGAAGTGAAATTGAGAAGGGAGAGATTATTTGGGAGAAATGGAGGAAAGGAGATATAGAGAAGGGAGAGGTCATTGTGGGTTCTGGTAGATGGAGGAAAGGGGATTTTGCCAGAGATGAAATTGAGAAAGGAGAGTTCATACCAGATAGGTGGCACAATAAGGATGAGTACAGTTACAACAAATCTCGAGGTAAGTATGATACCAGTATAGAGCGTACCCCACCTTGCGGAAAGTATTTTTGCGAGGACATCTACAGAAGAAAAGAGTTCAGTAGGGGCGGGAGCTGTCAGCATGGTAGAAGTTCTTCAAGATGGGAGAGTGGCCTGGAGAGGAGTATGAGAATCAGTTCAAAGATTGTGGACGAAGAGGACTCATATAAGTGTGACTACAGTAATGGCAAGAATCATGGACGAGACTACATTTCTGGTAACAAGTTGAAACGATATGGTACTGAGTCTGATGCCAATGAACGCAAACATTATGGTGATTATGCATCCTCAAAAAGCAGGAGAATTTCTGAGGATAGTTCTCGCTCTTCTTACTCAGAGCATTATTCCCGTCACTCTCTGGAAAGGTTCTATAGAAACTCTTCCTCTTCTACTTCTTCAAGAATACCTTCAGTAGACAAATTCTCATCCAGGCATCATGAACCCACTTTGTCTTCCAAGGTACTTTATAATAGACATGGAGGTAGTCCTGGGCATTCTGAGCGGTCCCCACGTGACAGAGCCCGGTACTATGACCGAAGTCCATTATGCCGTGATAGATCTCCATATGGCCGTGAGAGATCCCCGTATGACAGAAGCCGTCATTATGACTATAGAAGAAGTCCTCATTCAGAGCGGTCCTCACAGGACAGGTACCATGATCGCAGGGATCGGACTCCAAATTTTATTGATAGTTCCCCACTTGATAGGTGTAGGCCTAGTAATCACCGAGAAGCAAGTCGAAAAGGTGGTGTAATTGAGAAGCGGAACTCTCAGGGTGGTGGCAATAAAGGCCAGGAGGAGAAGCCCGGCCAACAGGATTCCAGTGAAAGAGATTCGCAATGCTCAGTGAACGAAACTCAAGATAGAAATGGTTTGCAGACTGCTAGTGATTTAGAAGAAAAAAAGAACAATTCTGAGCCTCATATAGCAGAGCAGTCGCGGAGTCCATGTGTGGATGGAAGCCAATCTCATGTGGATGGACCTTTTCCTGAGGAATTACTGTCAATGGTGGAAGACATGGATATATGTGACACCCCACCTCATGCCCCTATACTCCCTGATTCATCCACAGGAAAATGGTTTTACCTTGACTATTTTGGCCTGGAATGTGGACCTTCAAGGTTATGTGACCTTAAAGCATTTGTAGATGAGGGAGTTCTTGCATCAGACCACTTGATCAAGCACTTGGATAGTGACAGGTGGCTAACCATTGAAAATGCTGTTTCACCCGTGGTGACCGCTAATTTCCCATCTATTGTGTCAGACACAGTAACTCAACTAGTGAGCCCTCCAGAGGCACCTGGTAACGTATTGGTAGATGCTGGAGATATTGGTCAATCTGGTTCACATATTATTGAGGATGCAGCAATGACATTGCCACAGCCCCCTGTCTTCCTGAATGATACTGCTGTTGTGTCTGAACATTTAGAAGATCTCCACATTGATGAGAGAGTTGGAGCTCTGTTGGAGGGTTTTACTGTTATACCTGGCAGGGAACTGGATACTGTTGGAGGTATTTTGATCTCTTACATGGTTCCCCCATGCTGTTAAATTAATTTCTCGTGTTATTTCTATTTTTTATGAATGTACATTTACCTTGTGAGCAGATTTCTTATATTTCTTATATTCTTCCTTACTTTTGTCATCTTACAGAAGCATTGCAAATGACATTTGATCATGCATTATGGGAGGGATGTGAAAAATCAGAAGGTAAATGGATGTATTTGTTGTTCATTTTATTTAATTATGATGTAATAAGTTTTTCTTGGTTTTGGTGTGATTTCATCATTGGTTGGAATTTCTTTTTTAAGGAATTTCTGGCTGCTGAGTACTTGCTTTTATTGGCTATATTGTAGACTTTTATTTGGTTAATTTGGAAGCTTCAGTCCTGATGTGATATGATATCATACATACTGGGCATCGGTTTGGATGATGCAAGAATGTTCTGGGTGGTTAAGGGATTTGATTTTCAGTCCAATTAGAAAGACTGGAAGCTGATGCAGGGACTTAATATCCAATGAATATCCATGGAAACTGTTGTCTGAAAATATGAATCACCCATATATGGGAGGAGTTTGCATAGAATTTTTATGATTACAGATGTAGTTTTTACTACTCTGGCCTTTTAATGAAGCTTTTACTTCAATAGGTGTCTCATGCCCTTTATCCTTCTTTGATCTGCAATATCTCTTCTAAGTTCTTAAATTCCCCTTATAAATGATCTACATTCTCATCATTTTGTTAGTAGCTAGGGTGTCAAAATTGGGAAAGTTCAAGCCAAATGCATTTGTTCTGCTCTATGTCTTATTGAAGTTGTCTGAGAATTCCTTGACATACACGATAATAAAATATTTAAAGAAAAATGAACTTCATTTATATTTCTTTCGTAAACATGTGTGCCTCGAGATATTAATTTCATGACTACTATGGGTTTTTATTCCTGCATTCACAGGTTTCATGTGGAATCAAGCTGAAATTGTAGAGCAAAATGTCCAAAGTAATGATGATTTATCAAAATATTCTGACATGAAACTAAAAGAAGCTGTTGAAATGAGCTCAAGTGCAATGTCTGATAAGGATCAGGGCTGTGCCTTTTTGGTTGACTCTGCTGTCTGGTTTTCTGGTAGATGGCCGTGCAAGGGTGGGGACTGGAAGAGAAATGATGAGGCTACGCAGGATAGACTTTCTAGGAGAAAACTTGTTCTCAATGAAGGCTTTCCATTGTGCCAAATGCCAAAATCAGGGTCTGAGGACCCACGGTGGCATAGAAAAGATGATCTGTATTATCCTTCTCAAAGTAGAAGGCTTGACCTGCCTCCTTGGGCATTCTCCTGCCCGGATGAGAGGAATGATTGTGGTGGTCTCAGCAGAGCAACTCTGGCTAAGACTCCTATAGTTAGAGGGGTGAAAGGAACTATGCTATCAGTGGTTAGGATAAATGCATGTGTTGTTAAGGACCACGGTTCATTTGTTTTGGAACCTCGCACTAAAGTTCGAGGGAAGGAAAGGTATCCTTCAAGGTCTACTCGGGCATACCTTGCTGCTAATGATGTCAGAAGATTGGTGGCAGATGGTGATTCTCTATCCAAAGTTGATCAAGATTCTCATGGCTCATGGAGGTCCATTTCATCTATCAGCACTCCCAAGGACCGTCTTTGCACAGTTTATGACTTACAGCTACATTTAGGGGAGTGGTACTATCTTGATGGTTCTGGACATGAGCAAGGGCCTTCCTCTTTTTCAGAGCTTCAGGCCTTGGCAAGTCAAGGTGCTATCAAAAAGTGTAGCAGCATTTTCAGGAAATTTGATAGAGTGTGGGTTCCAGTTACCCCTGCTACTGAGAATGTTGTGCTACCTGGCGATTCTTCAGCAACTCTTTCAAAATCACAGTGTGCTGCCAATTATGAAAGTAATATGAATTTGACTTCATTTCATAGCCTGCACCCACAGTTCATTGGTTATACTTGCGGGAAGCTACATGAACTGGTAATGAAATCTTACAAGAGCCGGGAGTTTGCTGCTGCCATAAATGATGTTTTGGATCCATGGATCAGTGCGAAACAGCCTAAGAAGGAGATTGATGAACTTATATACCGAAAATCAGGTATGGACAAGTTCTGCATGAAAAGAATAATATCTTTCTTTGAAAATTTTAACAGAGAGCAGTTGTAAGTTTGCACATTAAGCATGTCACGGTCTTCTTTTAACCAGCTTTATGAAGTGTCCAGCTATGGAACTAACTGATTACTCATTATTGGGCTAAAATTGGGCCCGTTGTCCTGTTACAATTCTGTATTCTTTCTCATTCAAGTGGTTCTCCTTTTTCTCTTCTTTTTAATGACAATTTAATGCTGAAACTAAAAACCTATTGAGTGTGGACTAATAAGAACACCACCAAGATGGTGTGAATCTCCAATTCGTAAGATCTAGACTGTTTGTTCTGTACCATCTTGTGGTATTTATAATAATATTGTGGGCACGATGTTAAACTTCTTTTTATCCTTTATTAGATATTAGAACAGAAGCATTTTTTCTATATTTCCCTCCTTGTTGTTTATCAATGCTTATTTTATTGCAGATCATTCATTTAACTCTGAAAATCTTCTGTGTTAAGATGGGTTATAGATTTCTAATTTGCATCTTTTCTTTTACAAGGATGAACAGTGTCTGTAAGATATTTTCTGTCATCGACTTTTGTTAAACTTTTAGATCAGTGAGTTATGAGAGATGGCACTGGTTTTCTTCTGTTTTCCTGTCTTTTTAACTTCCCCACTCTCTACTTGCATGTTGTCCTAGTGTCTTAATCCAGATAATAGGTAATTGTTTGTGTGCACATGTGCATGGAACCTTACTTTCATATACTCAATCTGTTGCTCAGAATCATTAATACTTCACCACTGATTAGGCTATATCAAATTTCTGAGCTACTTTGATGTATTATTGGTAATCAAATAATTGCTTATTGCCATGATCTATCATCTTATTGCTTCTTTTGTTCATTTGCACATGATTGCTTTGACTTCCATTTGGTTTTCATGCTGAGGCTTTTCTCTTTGGGGAACCTACTTAATTGCAGAAATTGATGTACGTGGTGGAAAAAGAGCCCGGCTACAGCTTGATGAAAGTGAGGGTGATTGTGACATGGATGAAGACTTCCAAACTGTTCAAAAGGATGATACCACTTTTGAAGAATTATGTGGTGATGCTACTTTCCATGGACAAAGTAATGCAGGCTCGGAGGCTGAGTTGGGTAGCTGGGGTTTACTGGATGGCCATATGCTGGCACGAGTCTTTCATTTTCTGAGGTCTGACATGAAGTCTCTTGTCTTTGCTTCTTTGACTTGTAAGCACTGGAGAGCTGCTGTCAGTTTTTACAAGGATATATCCAGACAAGTGGATCTGTCACATTTTGGTCCTAATTGCACTGACTTGATGACGTGGAATATCATGGTGAGTGCAATATATATTTACAGGCTATAGCTACATTCTTAGAATTTGTTGTGATTGACATGGCTATTTTGTTGCAGAATGGTTATAGCAAAGAAAGGATAAAGTCAATGGTGTTGGTTGGTTGCAAGAATATCACTTCAGGCTTGGTTGAAGATATTGTTCGGTCTTTTCCTCAATTATCTTCAATAGATATCAGAGGTTGCAACCAGTTGAAGGAGCTGGCATTTAAGTTTTCTGATGTTAGCTGGATTAGGAGTCGCGGTTCACGTGGTACTGGGATCTTTGAAGAGTCATATTCCAAAATAAAGAGTCTTAGACAGATCAGTGAGAAAACTCATATATATGAAACCAAAGGTCTTAATAGTGATACAGATGATTTTGGTGAGCTAAAGGAGTATTTTAATAGTGTGAATAAGAGGGATTCAGCAAATCAATTATTCCGTCGGAGTTTGTATAAACGCTCAAAATTGTTTGATGCTAGAAGGTCTTCATCCATTCTTTCTAGGGATGCCCGGATAAGGCGTTGGTCCATAAAGAAATCTGAAACTGGCTATAAGAGGATGGAGGCATTTCTTGCTTCAGGTTTGAAGGACATTATGAAGGAGAATACCTTTGATTTCTTTGTGCCGAAGGTACTGGATATTGTTTGTCTGCTTGAACATGCCTTAATCCACATATGAGCTTTAGTTCTTATTCTTTTTCTCTCTCCTTCAATCAGGTAGCAGAAATTGAGGATAAGATGAAAAATGGTTATTATATTGGGCATGGTTTGAGATCTGTCAAGGAGGATATCAGTCGAATGTGCAGGGATGCAATAAAGTAAGTTGTGCATATATACATACACATGTATATATTTATCTATTGCCAGTAATTAATTTCTCCTATTTCTCTTTTGTCAATCCATCCTTTCAGAAGTCCACATATCTATTTTCTCCTTCGGTCAAGCATAGTTTCAGAGCTGTGTGCACGTGCATTTCTTTTCTTTTTATGTGGAATTTGGAACACAGATATTACAATTATGGTTGGATTTTTTCTTGCATTGAGAGATTAAATCACGATTATGATCTATATTTCTTTCTTCATCATATAATAGTTCACACTTGTGCCTTGTTTTACTTCTTATCAGCTATTTTTTTTGCTTTATTCTAATTATTACTTGTATAAATATTTGGATACAGAGCAAAGAATTGGGGTGCTGGAGACATGAATTGCATTATCACTCTATTTCTCAGACTTGCTTCACATTTGGAAGATAGTTCTAAGTTTGCTTATGAAAGAGAGAAACTAATGAAGTCGTGGAAAGATGATTTATTTGCAAGGTCTGGTTATGCTTCTATGAAATATAAGAAGTTGGTCAATGAAAAGAAGAGCAACAGTAGAAGTAATGGCACTGCCTTTGCAAATGGAAGTTCTGATTTTGGTGACTATGTATCTGATCGGGAAATCAGAAGGCGCTTATCCAAATTAAATAGAAAATCTATGGATTCAGGGAGTGAATCTTCGGATGGATTTGATAAATCATCTGAAGATGGCCAGACTGGTAGTGAGAGTACTGTCTCAGACACAGAAAGTGACATAGATTTTGGATCAGCAACTCGAATTGGGGACTCAAGAGGGGATAGTTTCTTTGTGGAGGATGAGGGCTTAGAGTCCATCACAGATGAACGTGAATGGGGTGCTCGCATGACAAAAGCAAGTCTGGTTCCTCCTGTCACCAGGAAATATGAAGTTATAGATCAATATGTTATTGTTGCTGACGAGGAGGATGTTAGACGAAAAATGTGTGTATCTTTGCCAGATGACTATGTCGAGAAGCTTGATGCACAGAAAAATGGCACTGAGGAATTGGATATGGAGCTTCCTGAAGTCAAGGAGTACAAACCTAGAAAACAGCTTGGATATGAAGTTATAGAACAAGAAGTTTATGGAATTGATCCCTATACGCATAATCTTCTACTTGATTCAATGCCTGAGGAACTGGATTGGCATTTATTAGAGAAGCATTTGTTTATTGAAGATTTGCTCCTTGCAGCTCTGAATAAGCAAGTTAGGCACTTCACTGGCACTGTGAACACTCCAATGATGTATCCTTTGCAGCCTATTGTTGAAGAAATTGAGAAGGAAGCTGAGGAAGATGGTGATGTAAGGACAATGAGAATGTGTCAGGGCATCCTTAAGGCCATAGATAGTCGTCCTGATGACAACTATGTTGCTTACAGGAAGGTACTGGACACCTTCACCTATGTCTTGGGCTTAGTAATGCTTCCTTGTTCTGTTCTTAGTGTTTATGCCTTGTGCTTTATTTTATTTTCAGGGGCTTGGTGTTGTTTGCAATAAAGAAGGTGGCTTTGGAGAAGATGATTTTGTTGTGGAGTTCTTGGGAGAGGTAGGGATGCTATTTTGCTAACTATTCATAACATTACTTTGTTGAAGCATTTGGCATAGTGCTAACTGTGTCTTGCCAAATTTACAAATTTGTTCTTTTTAAATTTTATCTTCTGATTTGATAGGAAGCTGAATATGTCTGTATATGTAATATCTACTAGCCACCACCTCAAAATCCCAATTAAAATGTAAAAGGGGAAAAAAAAAGGGAAAGTTGATAGAAAATACTAAAATGTAAAAAGGAAAAAAAAGGGGGGAAAGTTCATGGGAAATACTAACATTAGTAAGATCTAAGCAAACCATGTTACATGAAGTCTCAGTAGTCTCATGAGAGCTACATATCTCAGATGATGGTCATTTTTGTGCATGACTTTTTCTGAGAAGTGTGTGCATTTGACGCTGTTGGACTTAAATAATACTTGATCAGGCAACACTGAGTGGAGTGGCACAGTGATTGGTCCACCTCACGGTGGTCAGAAATGGTTTCATTTTTAACTCATTAAATTTGCTTATAGGGATTTTAAAATATAAAAATCCTGTATTTTATTATTATCTGCTGTCTAGTGGCAAGTGTAGAAATTTATATTGTCGTTAGAAGGTGAAGCATGCTGTGTTTGGCTTATGTTCAAATTTATTGATGGCTTCTGTTTGAGATTTTCTTTATGGAATTTGATAGTGCTGATATGTTCTCCTTTTTCCCCACTTAACAAAAAAAAGGTGTACCCTGCTTGGAAATGGTTCGAGAAGCAAGATGGCATCCGATCTTTGCAGAAAGATAGTAAAGATCCTGCTCCTGAATTTTACAACATTTATCTTGAGAGGCCAAAGGTGGTGGTTACTAATAAATGTCATTGCTATTGGTTTGTCAAAACTGCATTTCCTAATATTTTGACCTGATATATTGTTATCATTTGCCAGGGTGACGCTGATGGTTATGACTTGGTGGTTGTTGATGCCATGCATAAGGCAAACTATGCAAGCCGAATTTGTCACTCATGCAGACCTAATTGTGAAGCGAAGTTAGTTTTATTCCTGTGTCACTATTTCTGTCCATGTGAAAGAATGTCCCTAGATAGTATCCAAATATTCTTTAACATAGCATAACAGTCTTGGACTGTTGGAGGCTTTTCTGGTTGGTACATTTTTCTGTCTTTTGTGCATTTCCTCGGGATAAATGGATCAATTTAGAAATGGGAAATACATAGCAATATAGTTTTGTCGACATCGTTGCGCAAAACTTACATTACCATAGATGCCGTGTACTGTGGTAAACATGAAACAAAAAGCTAAGTGTTATTATATGTGTTATATTTATTAATAACTTAATGATTGGCAATTTGCTGATATTGGAATTGAATCCCTTTGTGAACAATAGTATTTGCATTCATTGTAAAAGTCCTTTTGATGTCTTCTTCATTGATGACAATTTTCTTATGCATGAAATAGATGTTTCAGTAAAATCTGGAATCGGATATGAATATATTGTTTCTTTGTTAAATTTATTGTTTCTGAATTCTACGTATTTAGATAACTCTGCACCCATTTCTGCATATTTTTTTTTATTGAACTTTACTCATGATCCAGTGGCACTTGGTGAGAACGAAGGGTTGTGCTTGATCATTTTCTCAGTGGAATTTTTACTTATATTTCCAAGGTTTTGCTCATTCTGTTGTACCTCAATTTCTTGAATGCAGAGTTACTGCTGTAGATGGTCAGTACCAAATTGGAATCTATACTGTGAGAGAAATTCAATATGGCGAGGAGATAACATTTGATTACAATTCTGTGACAGAGGTTCATATTTTTTGCTTGGTAGTCTTGTTTGCACCAGATAGTGTATATTCATATTTGCTGGTCTTACATTTGTTTGTTGCTCTTCTATTGTAGAGTAAGGAAGAATATGAAGCATCTGTCTGTTTATGTGGTAGTCAAGTCTGTAGGGGCAGCTACTTAAATTTGACGGGTGAAGGAGCTTTCCAGAAGGTACAGAGTGCAAGCAAAATTTCTTCACAATTATTTCCGTTTCCAATTTAAACTTTGTTTCTCTGTCTCTCTCTTCCTCTCTCTTGTAGAGTTTGTGGCAGATTTAATTTCGATAGCACTTCATTCCTTGATGTTCCAAAGCCATCTTTTACAGTTTCAACTGGATATTGCTGTTTATCAGGTACTGAAGGAGTGGCATGCAATGCTAGATCGACATAAGTTGATGCTTGAAGCTTGTGAATTAAATTATGTATCTGAAGAAGATTATCTTGACTTGGGGAGGGCAGGATTAGGCAGTTGCTTGCTTGGTGGATTGCCAAACTGGGTGATTGCATATTCTGCTCATCTGGTAAGGCTGTTTTCCTTTTAAGTACTGTGATTAACATTTTAGTATTGAGTCTACCTTTATGTCCAACCATTTCCTGACTCATCCATTTTTGTGAAGGTGAGGTTCATAAATCTGGAAAGAACTAAACTTCCTGAGGAAATTTTGAGGCATAATTTGGAAGAGAAAAGGAAATATTTTTCAGATATATGTCTGGATGTTGAGAGAAGTGATGCTGAAGTTCAGGTGAGTTCTGTGCTTGCATGTAAAATGCGCTCTTGAATCTTTCTACATGAGGAGCAATGATTCAAGTTGCATTCTGGATACTCATTTTCCAAGCTTCTGACTAATACAGGCTGAAGGCGTCTACAACCAAAGGCTTCAAAATTTGGCAGTGACTCTTGACAAGGTTGGTACCTTCTTTTACTTGGTATAGTCTGCGATATATATTGTGTTCTTGTCAGAAAATGTTATATGCTTGTTCATCTTTTGAATGTTATATAGGTGAGATATGTATTGAGATGCCTGTTTGGTGACCCAAAGAAAGCTCCACCTCCATTAGAGCGGCTGACTCCCGAAGAAACTGTTTCTTACCTCTGGAAAGGAGAGGGATCACTTGTTGAGGAGCTTCTTCAGTGCATGGTTCCTCACTTGGAAGCTGATGTGCTAAATGATCTTAAATCCAAGATCCGTGCTCATGATCCATCAGATTCTGATAACATTCATAAAGAACTTCAGAAATCTCTGTTGTGGTGAGCAGCTTACATGACACTACTCTATTTAATGTTTTCAATATGCTAAAATCTTGAATTGTATATTTCTTTTGAAGGTTGAGGGATG
Source organism: Excoecaria agallocha (assembly GCA_037975025.1). Classification (NCBI taxonomy): domain Eukaryota; kingdom Viridiplantae; phylum Streptophyta; class Magnoliopsida; order Malpighiales; family Euphorbiaceae; genus Excoecaria; species Excoecaria agallocha. The sequence continues at coordinate 20,093,163 of CM075807.1, forward strand.
AGGTCCGGAGCCTTCCATGTACATACAAGTGTCGGCATGATGCTGCAGCTGACTTGATCCATGTTTATGCTTATACAAGATGCTTTTTTAGAGTTAGGGTATGACATTTGGTACTGCTTGACATAAAACTACCTTTATCCATATCTTATGCTTTGAAACCTATACAAGCAGTGTCTTGGGTTTATTCTATGTTCCTATACAAGCAGTGTCTTGTGTTCATTCTATGTTCAAATAAACATCATTAATACTTGCAGGAGTACAAGACATTCACTTCACCACCAGTCCAAATTAGTCCTCTCGACTTGGGTCCCAAGTATGCTGATAAATTGGGGACAGGTATTCACGAGTATTGCAAGACATATGGTGAAAATTATTGTATGGGGCAGTTGATATATTGGCATATCCAGGCTAATGCAGAACCAGATTGTAACCTGGCTAAGGCAAGTAGGGGCTGCTTGTCATTACCTGAGATTGGTTCGTTCTATGCCAAGGTTCAGAAACCAACACAGCAGCGCATTTATGGCCCCAAGACTGTGAAGCTTATGCTGGAAAGGATGGTAAGTGTTATATTCCTTTGTATTGCTGTAAAAAGTTCTGAAGAACAAGATTGTTTTATTGCATCCTTATGTTAGCTGGACCAGCTCAAAGCACCAAGTTAAGGGATCTTCTGTGTGCTACTGTTACAGCAGTTGTTTACTCTTGGTGCAATTTTTTCTCTTAGGAGAAACAGATGTGCTGACATATTCTGTAACTTTTTTTGTACCTATCCCTTTATGGAATAGTCTCGTAACAAATGAATACACAAAATGGTAGTACACACCTTTGAGTTGGGGTTGAGAAGGGTCAGGCTGTGATATGGAAATCCATGGCGAACATGAAACTTATGATGTAATCCCTTGTGATATTGTCAATATCATTTAGAGGACTTTCCTTAAAACATATTTCATGTCTCAGATAGGAATTTAAGGGTATCCCAGTAGGAATTGTCCTTAAATTAAAATACGCTTCATATCTCACTCATGTAAGAAATTCAGCTTTTGCATACATTAGCTCAAGCGATTGGGATTCGCTGATAATTAGATAGTGTTATGATCAGCATAATAATATATTTATATACTGTTTGCTTTGTTTCCAGGAAAAGTACCCTCAGAGGCCATGGCCCAAGGACCAAATTTGGACATTCAAGGGTCGTCCCAAAGTTATTGGGAGCCCGATGCTGGATGCCGTATTGAGCAGCTCTCCTATAGACAGGGAGATGGTTCATTGGTTGAAGCACAGACCTACTGTATATCAGGCCATGTGGGATAGATGAACATTTCCAGCATATTGGGTAAGAAGCAGTGAGGTTTATTAGGTCGCCAACACTTTGCACAAGTTTTGGAATGATTTCTCAATTTTAGTTCACAGCTTGCCCCTTTTTGTGTGGGAGCTGGCCATCATTCCGAAACATCACTCTGCGCTGATTTGCTTCCTCATTCTTGTGTACAGTGTTTTTTCTCTTTTTAATTTTTTCCCCTGTAATTTGTAATTCTTTATATTATGTGGTAGTAAAGCATTTTTTCTCCTCTAATTTAAGTGAATATGAAAAAAGCAAATGCTGAAGTTCTACGTGTCTTCACTGTTCTTTCCCATGATTCCAGCTCGCAAATGACGAATTGGCAAAACAGTAAATAAAAGGCAAGATCAACTTACCCGTTTAGGATTTACACGCATATTGTTTTTCATGTTTCAATAAACGAGTTGCCCCTAACCTCGAATGAGGCCTCTCTTCGCTAATATTCGAAAATCATTGCCTGCATATTTGATGTTGGACCAGAATTTCCCTACACCCATGAGTCAATTACTCTTGTTTCCAATATTTAAGACTATTTGCAAGAGAAAATTTGGTAAAAAGTTATTAGTTGGTGTGGGCATGAACAGTTGTGTGGGACTGGCTTATCAAACAAGATGAGAGGAAGGCCTCCATGATATTTAGTTCAAATATCTTCACTGAAATGATAAAATATCTCCCTCTGGAAAAAAAAAAAAAAAAAAAGAAGAAAGAGCAGTTAGGACGAATAAATCCACGCCCAACATTTACCCTTTTGCTATCAGCGTTTGTCTGAGCATATTTGCATAACCAAAGCAAAATTATTTGATTAATTAAAGCTATAATTTTGTCCAGGAAACAAAAACGACATATGATGTATATATCTAGGCGGGAGAGGGACAAAGAGCATCTATTGGGATATGAATAAAACCTGTACAACCCAAATCATCCTTGATTCTCGCGTCGCCGCCTTTGTACTCTCTGCTTTCCAATCAACACGTGTTCTCTCTCCTCTGTCTTTTGTTGGTTAGTTTGAGTTTGTTTTTATGCGGATGGAATCCGGGGTGCATTTGGGACTCTGTTTATTCGTTTTTCTGCCCAACAATTTTTCTCTATTTTTTCTTACATAATGGATAGCTTTTCCTTCGACGGAGACGCCTCTGCACCTTTTTTTCCGGCGCTTTCCAATGACAATCCTGGCGAAACCTCTGTTTTCTCTGACGGTAGTCTTCAGAATCTTATCCGATCCCCTGCTGATTTCTCCATCGGCAGGTGGCCCCTTCTTGATTTCCCTGCTTATTACAAATCCATTCAAAACTCTGATTCTCAACTCCTTTTCTCCAACTTCGCCTCTGAAACTCTTAAAATCCCTAAACAGGAACAAATTTCACCGTTATTATTCAATCCCGACGATTCAACATTGGCCTTCGGCTTCTTCTCCAGAAACCTCCCTGGCATCCAAACGTTTGAGTCGTCAACTGGTTTTTACTCATTATTCCCAAATCTCAGCTCCAATCAGCAAACATTGGACCCTGTGTTTGAAGATTTAAAACCTCAGAAAAAGAGGGTGAGGCAGCGCAACCAAAGAATCAGCGACAAGTATCGGAGCTTACAAAACCTAATGCCGTGGGAGAGAAGAATGGACACAGCTACTATGTTAGAAGAGGCGTACAAGTACATAAAGTTTTTACAAAGTCAGGTGAAAGTTCTTGAAATGATGCCTGTTGAATCGAGGTTTAACAGTGATACTGGTGCTCTTGGCAGTGTGTTTGGGGAGATAGGGATGCTGAATAGACAGAAGCTTTTGCAGGTTGTTTTGAACACGCCAGAGGCCCAAACAAGGCTTTGCTCTCAAGGATGTTGTGTGTATTCGAGGGAACAGTTGGTTGCTCTGAAGAATTTTGCTGAGGGAAGGGCCGCTTTACAGCAGTTAATGTTCCATTCATACATTAACTCTTGAAGATCGGGATTTTTCTCTCTTTTTTTTAGCAAAACAAAACTGGGTTTTCATATGCTTATTTCTTTTTATTTTAGTTTAAAAATCTGGAGGATTTGTTGATCTTTGTGCTTGTGTAATTCAAATCCATGCTGATGAAGATGTAGGTTGTTCAGTAGAAGTATAGCATTTTTTTTTCCTTCTATGCGGATGGTTAGTTGGTTACTAGGCGCCATATTTGAGCATGGATAAGCTGGACCAGGTTCGGAGTGGATTTAACTGAGTTTTTAAAAATATATATTTTTTTCAAGTTCAGCCCAAGCCCAATATAAAATGCAGGCTGAGCTTGAGCGGGTTCCAACCGGACAAAGGCTAATCCGTTGTAAAAGAAATTAAATAGAAAAATAACTTTAATAGATATTATATTATATTATATTATATTATATTATATTATAAAAAATATATTATAAAAATTATTTAATATATTAGTAAATATGTTTGATATTTCTTATAATTTTTTTTTTATATTTTTAAATGTTTAGATACTGTAATTAATAAAAAAAAACTATAAAAATGTCGAAAAATATAAGATTGGTCGCGTTTATTTGCAAAGCTCAAGTTCGACTACCGAAAAGCGGGCTTTATAGTGAGTTTGGACTAGACTGGATTTATATAACAAAAATTATATCCAAATTCGTAAAATTTATTGGGTAGGCTGGGCGGATATTCGATTGTATGTTTAAATCTACTATGTACTGTCTTAAGTTAACAAGTTTATAGACCTTGTAATGTAAGGGTTTTTTTTTTTTTAAGGAAAATAAAAAGGAAAAGGGAAAAAGGTATAGTAACTCATACACTTGTCAAGTGAATCCGACTCATATGACTCGTATTCAAATCCAAATTCACTCATAAATAATCTAACTATGACCCGATTTGTATGACTCGAAAAAACCTTATTTCACCTTGAATATCCATGGACGATTATTTACAATTTTTCCAAAACACATCTTTAGTGTCTTGAAGAATGATGGTTCTTTGGTGTCTTTCAATGCTATATTGTCATATGGACGTTCTTAACGTTCTCCATGATGAAAAGTTTAATTCATCCTTCCATTGACAGTTTTAGAAATGGTATTCTCCTATATCTTGGTAAAGACAACGGTTTCTAAAACTCATTGATCAAGAGAATCTCTAGAACAAACCTAATGTTGAACGTTTCCAATATACTACAATCTTTATTTTTCACAAACCTTATTTTTATAATCCACATTGACAACTTCTTTGGACTTAGAATCAAGCCTATCATTAGAGAATCAAGCCTATCATTGGAGGAAATTTTCCAATCCTTTTCCCCTCAAAAGAACCCTCAGGAGACAAGGCCGACCTTAAGAGTTTCCTTTGTGAACTCATTAACTTTAATCCTTGGTCAACAATTGCTGCTATTCTTTACATATTCCTTGGCCTAAAGACAAACTGGAATCACAAACCATAAGCCTCAATTTAACCTATTGTAGAATTTTTCATTAATGATCCATTTCAAGATTCTAAAGACCCATGGGCCACTAAAGACTATGAGTTTAATCTAGATGATGATGATCTATAAGACATAAATCTCTCCCCATCTGATGAACCCATCAAAAAGTGATATGTGGACTATTAAAGATAAGATCAGATAATGTAATAATAGTGTGTGTGTTGTATAGTGATAAGATTCTTTATCTTTCAAATAAGAAATCTTATCTAATAGGATTTCTACAGGCCATCATGTCGGCTATAATTATGTTTTTTCCTTTTAGAAATAGTTTGTATTTCAACATGTAGAGGCAGAATCAGTTTACAAACATTGCCTTCTTTTGTGAAATTTAAATTACTCTATATATCATTTAGTCTACTATTTTGATTAAATTATTTAGAATTTTGATTCGATTTAGAAATTGTTGCTATCCATTATGAAGGAACACCAATGTTAAGACGGCAGGCTCGTTCCTGGCTTTTGTTGTAATACCCTCATACCCCCTAGAGGAATATGTGAGTGTCACATTACAGACTTACATCTAGACATGTGATATGTCATGTCTTATTCAGGATTAAATACATCTATACTATATTCTTATGTTCTTTTTGTGTTATTCAGGATTGTATCTTTGGTTATGCATGTAATTTATATTGCATGTATTTTGCAAATTTTCTCTTATTAGTATGCTTATATGTTATACTTATATTAATACATATATATTTACAATTACACATTTGCTTCACTGTACAATACTAGTAAAAGTTATACATTACAAAAATTTTTATACCAATACAATCTTTAGCTTCACTCATAGTGGCTTACAAATGTTGTCTTCAGGTCCTCGATCTTCAGCACCTGAATACCTACACAGGAATAAACACCCGTGCTAAGCTTACTAGCTTAGTTGGAAAAATTAATAGGATGTGGAGGACCTCTCACAGAAGTCGTCAAGCAACATGCATTCTTAAATATGAAACTATAAATATAACAAGCTATCACATTTACTAATAACATGCATAATACAAATATAATATGGCACACATATACAAATTTACACTTATTTTCTTCTTTCACAGAACATGAACTTTATTTCAACATTTTATTAACCTTGGTCATGCAAATGGAATACCTTTACTTATATAATTACCACTAGTATCTTAATTGTACATCTGCAATGTAGTTCTCATAATCATTCATAATGCGTACAGTAGATACCATGACCCGAGATAGCCTATATTAGGTTACCCGATAATGAGGAATCAATATATTTCTGATGGAGAGCATGAATTTTGAAGCTCCAACCTCGATCTCTATATTTTCATAAAATTTTTGTGGTTTTTTAAGGTGATTTTCTAAAAGATTTTGAAAAAAGCTCTAAAAACCTTGATTTTGGCCTTTGGCATTGATATAGTGACGTCTGTCATAGAGGGATGGTCATTTGTGCCTGTCTTCCTCTAGTCCAGGTCAAATCAGAGGTATTTTTATAAATTTTGAAGAATCGTGTGAGGGATGGCCATCTGTCAATGACGTATGCTTGTCTGTGGGGTTATTTCTAGATTTCTCAAATTTTTCGATTTTGAAATTTTTGGATTGGGATCAAATTTTGGGGATTTGATTTTCCTTTTCTGGAGAGTTAGACTTGGAATTGATTTCCAACTCTTCTCTAAGAAATAAAAGGCAAAAATTAGGATTTTTTGAGGGATCCTCACATTTGGAAAGAGAAAGAGGCAAACTTTTGAGATTGAGAGATAATTCTCTGTTCTTGGAAGTCAAGGCTCTGGACAATCATCCACATTAAAAACACACACACTTTTTGTTTAAACAGAGGAATTGAGGATCAAGGTTCGGATTGGTGCCTCTAGAGTTACAGAATCAAATATCCTGAGGGTAATATTTTAGGCTTTAAATTTCTTTCTCTCTTTAAACTATATCATAGTCATGTAGATATGCTTGTCATGTTATGACATTATAACCCATGATTTTATGTTATTTAATTTGTTTATTCACATTCTTAATGCCATGATGTTTTAAAGTTGCTTGTTTGTGAGTTAGAATGGTATGTTAGGTACTGTTTCATGCAGATTCTTCCATTGATTTTTGATAAAGTTATTTAATTTATTTCCTATATTTGCATGATTAATTTGTTTTAGAGTATTTAAGCTATGTTTTGTTATTATTTTCATAGCTTTGGCATGATTTAGGGCTTTAAATTTGGTTTTTTATCAATTAAGAATTATTTCTTTTGTTTGGATATTTTTTTTGTTTTTTGTGTTTGTTTTTCGAATGACAGATGAAAAAAAGACATCACAGATGATTGTCTATCAGCGCGACAGATGGGATGTCGCAATGTCTTCTTCTCGTCTCACCTCTCTCCTTTGATTGGGGCATCTATCTTTGTTTTGGGGGTATCCATGGCTTATTTTTCTTCTTTTTAACATATTTTTTAATGCTATTTTGTTAGTATAGGTCATTTTGTATATTTAGATGCATTTTAGTTCCTTTTTGCATTCTATACTATCTTATTATTTATTCCAGCATGTCTTTTGCGATTATTTTTAATTAATTAGCTTGTTTTATGTTTGATTTATTTTAACATGCTAATGAATTTACTTTCTTTGTATATTTCTGTGAGTTATTATTTTCATGCATTTATGGAGTCTTTTCAGGAGAATAGTTCTGCCTTAGAGGTCATCCTTTAATCAGTTCCTTCTTTATTCCCTTACTATTTTTTATTCCATTAATTTATATTTTACTTTATTTTGATTTGTTATGCCTTGTTTCTTATTTTATTATTGAATTTTGGTATTTTATTTATCTTTGGATGTATTTATTTTTGCGATGTAATAATTTAGTAAAAAAGGAAATTTTGGTACGATAACCAATAAAAAGTCATTCAATGTTTTATATTTAAATTAACTTGTGTTTTCATTAATAAAAATGGACCAATATCCAATTTCCATCCCAAAACCACACAATAAAAAAAGATTCTTATTTTCATCAAAATTGGGATCTTATCCCATGTTTTCTCAAAAATTGATAAAGGCTCTTCATATTCCTTTTGTAACTATGCATGTGGGAATCAATGTCCCAAACTTAATGAATATTCCGATTTATGTATGATATTTTGTTTCCTCTTTGGACAATTTGCCTTTGTAAAATAATTAAGTAGTGGATTTACTTTTATTTGCTTTATTTACAACTTTTATTATTTGATTGGCATGTTTATTTGAATTTAATCGCAATGCATCGTGTTAATTATAAAACAATGCTTAACCAAGCTGCCAAGTAAGAGTGATGTCCCGAACACTAATATCTGTTTGGGCATCAAAAGGTCGAGATTTATTTCTTAACATCCTGTTGTGTGGCAACTTTATGACACCTATCTCTTTGAGCCCACATTGAACGCCTTCATAGGTTGACCATTAATAATAATTAGGGCCTGACCCTTTTTATTTCAAAGGGGCTAGTTTATGAGTTATAGTGAGTCTTATCCGGTCTTGGACCCTAAAAGCGGGCCTTCGAGAACCCAATCAGATACCAAGCTGGCTCCAGTGTGCATCATAGTGGCAACTTCACTGGGGACTAAAGAGACCTTACTCTTAAAGCATCTTGGTTAAGTTTTTTATAATTAAGTTTTTTTTATTAATCATATCTCTTTTCAAAATTGCATCTTTGCATCCATGCTAGAGCTTAAGAATTAAGTTAGGCATCCTTTTTTAGCCCCGGTGCTATCCTTAAGCACACCCTACGTTTACTTAATGTGCGAAGATTTCAAGGAGACCTACCAGCCCAAGTCTAATACCAAATGGTATATAAAATGGTGACCCATCAATCGTTATGCTTGTGATGAGCTAGACCTATTAGCAAGGACCATGCTTGGGTAGCCCTAAAATTTCATCACCTAACTACAATCCATATAATGATAATAGCTACTTACCCTAGGTTATATAACCATAAAAATTCATGCTTGCTATGTGGGCCCATATGTATCAACCAAACTCAAAGAAATTAAAAGGATACCAATCAAAGGCTGCCATGCCCCGGTGGGCCCAACCTAATTTTTATGAGTTACTTGAAATACATAAAGGTTGAAACCCATATGCCTAAGCATTTAATTAAGAGAAGTTATGCTGCCATTTTTTCATCGTGCATCATACACATCCATTGGGTTCCTTATTGACCTATGAGTTAAGCCCACTGACGAAAGAGATTGCATGGTCTTTTGTGTGGGAGTAGTAAAGTTGCAAGGCTTTATCTTGCTTATATGTGGTTGTGATTGACGTCTAATGAAAACATTTATTGCATTCATTCATCACGTACATATCATCCTCATGCATCAATCATCATGCATCATCCTTAACTTTTGACTTTTATAGCCATCATAAATTCATTTAGGTGGTCTAAAGGGTCAGACGATTTCCTTGTTCGGATACACATACTTGAGCTGCCTAGGTTAAGATTTGAGTCGAGTTCAGAATTGGGGTCTGAGATCAGTTCTGAGTTTGCTTTAGTTTAGCTTTCAGAAAGCAGTTAAGAGACCACATCAGAAGAAATGGCCAACTATGAGATATCGCTAAATAAGACGAGCAAAATAGAAGATGACTTTGGGGTAAAGATGTCTCATCTGAAGGAAAGGTTAACTTTTGCTTTAGCACCTCCAGTTCTTCAAGATGAGATAGACGTAAGATTGGATAGGTTATTTCAGTAGTTTGAGGAAAGGATGATGACCTTGTTTGGTGGGTTGGTGGCTCTTTCAACACCCCTTTTTAGAGCTCAGCATAGAGCACCTGTTTGTAGACCATCAAAACCAACACATGTTAAGGATTCTAACTAGATAACTATTTTAGAGCTTTGAGTCCCATTAGTTGAGCCAAGGATAGAAAGAAGGCATGAGCTAGAAAATGATTAAATTGAAGAGGAGGAAGAGGAGGAAGAGCTCCCGTGGTAGTGAAGAGTAGAGGCCCTAGTGCTGAGGATGTAGCCTTTAAGAAGATATAGGAGAAGATTGAAGCTATATCCAGGTTGTTGTCGGTTGGTAGAGGAATAAACCTTGAGGATAGAGATTTAAATAGAGATGAGCCCCTCCCTCAAAGGTTCAAAATGCCAGACTTGCCCAAATTCGATGACATTTTCGATCCTTTAGCGCACATTAAGAACTATACCTTGATTATGAAGGGGACCACCTTAACTAAAAAAAGATGGTGGAGTTTTTTTTTGAGTTTGATAGGCCCGATAATAGACTAGTATCATAGGCCAGACAAGAAGACCAAAGAAGATTGGAACTTGTTAACTGAAGAGTTTCTCAAGCAGTATGATTGTAGTACAAGGATAGAGGTCACTGTAAAAGACCTCAAATTTCTCCAGTAAAGGTATGACTAGTCCTTTCATGAGTACCTCACTAGGTAGAGGAACTGAATGATGGAAATGAAAAAGAAGCTCGATATAGTTGACTAGATTAGGCTTTTCATTTGGAATGCAAGTCCCTACCTGAGGGATGGTCTGAAGATGAAAGGGTTGAAATAATGAGAGTCCCTAAAAGACATAGCTATAGAAGCTAAAGGCGGGTACCTAGCTAAGAGGGCCAGCAATAAGGGTGCGAGAAGGAACTTTGGCAATAACAAGGCAGTTGGGAATAGTAATAGAGCAAACCTAAGTGGTAAGACAGCTGAAGTGTTTGCTAGAAAGGTCAATCAAAGGTATTACTCCAACCTGGGTAAGTCATTATCTTGGGTGTTAGATCGGCTAATGAAAGAAGGGAAGTTGCAGCCATTTCCATCAAGGCCTGCTAAAATTTAGGGACCGCTCAATCATAAAGAGGATCAGTACTGTGCCTACCACTAGCACATGGGGCTTACTGATTATTGTCACACCCTGAGAAACAATATTTAAGATATGATATACAATAAAAATATTTAAGATCCTAAGAAAAGAGAGAAAAAGAAGAAAGGAGGGTACAATGTCATGCCACCTTCAGTATTTATGATTGGGTCTAACTTACTTGAATGGTATGTGATGAAGGAATTTTTTGGGAATCAGCACGTGGTCGTTAGTCATTTCACTCATAAAGAAACAAAGCCAAGTGAAGAAAATCAACCAATTTCAATGATAGATTATTGGGATTCCCCCATAGAAAGGAAGATGAAGATGCAGTGGTGCCTGTTGATATTTGGAGTTCAGCTAGTAAGAGTGAAAAAGAGGTGAGGGAAGAGACAAAGGTAAAGGTAGTCACCAGGAGTGAAAGGGTGGTGCTTGAAGTTGAAAAGAAGCTAGAACTTACTGTAGTGCCTATGGAGAAGGAGGTTGAGGAGAACCAGATCTTAAAGTAGCTAAAGGAGACCCAAGCCTAGATGTCTATTAGGACTTGCTGAGACAATCTCTATCAAATAGGTAGAAAGTAGTGGAGGCCTTCTGTTAGTCTACTATCACTACTACTATTTCACCATCCAAACTATTGGATTTAGTTAAGGGAGGAACTAAAGAGAATGTTGTGTATTCAAATGTTGATCTGCTTGCTGAAGGTAGAAATCATAATTCTCCTCTCTACATCAAAGCTCAGGTGAATGGTAATCACACGGCTTGTATGATGGTAGACGATGGGTCCTCTATCAATATGTTTCCTTTGGTTGTAATTCCTACTTTTGGAATGAATGAGGGCATGTTGAACAAGTCAGATTTAATACTTCTACTTATGACAACTAAAAAGGCAAGTTACTAGGACCTTCAAGAATGGTAGTGATGTATATGAGTAATAATTTTTGATATGAAATTCGAGGACGAAATTCTTTAAGGGAGAGAGAATTGTAAGGACCTAACTTTGTCCCTAGTAGAATTCAAGGAAATTAGCATGGTAAAAATGTCTAATTAAACAAAATTAGATAATTTATTACAAGCCAAGATTTAAGGATTAATTCTTTAAAGAGCTAAAGCATTAAAATTGTTATTTTACCATATGAATGATTTGAATGAAAATATAGTTATGAGGTCAATTGGGATATAAGAGTGGTTAATTGGTAATTTTATTATATGTTATATATGTGAATTATAAGGCATGATTTTATAAGTGTATAATTAAAAAGGGAAAAATAGTTTGAGGGCTGAATTAAATGATGATAGTAATTTTGGGGCCAATGTTAAAAGAAGGAATTAATTGGGGAGTGATTTCATAAGAGAAAGAAATGTGGGGATAGAATTTTGAAATAAGAAGTGAGTGGGGAAAGATTTTTGACATGCAAATTTGTTGAGGACATAAAGGAGACTTCTCATCCCACTTTATACTTTGGAGCATTGCATGTTAGAGAGAGAAAACTACTTTAAGGCTATAAATCGGGCGAGGGACAAATTTTGAAGGAATAACATAGATTTTTCCTTCATCTCTCTCTAAAAGAATAGCTCTTTCTTTATTTTCTCAAGGAATTTCTAATGCATGTGGTTGGATTTATGGTTTTTAAAGGTGACATGTAAAGGCAAAGGGTTAATTTCATCATCCACTTCATCTTATTTCTTATTATGGTGATATATTTCAAGAGAGAAATTATTGGACATTGATGCATGTATGCAATGTAAATTGTAGAAGAGGAAGTTAACAAGAAGAAGAGAAAAGGGAGTTAAATAAAGATTGAAGAGGAGTGGATTTTGGCCAAGGTATGGGACTTGGTGTATATGTGTTTTCATGTATATTTATATGTTGATTTTGAAGAAATTAAGACTTAGTTTTAGTATAGAGATGAGGAAATTTGATTATGTTCTTATGAAAGGGTTGTATGAATAAGAAAGGTTAAACCCTAGATAGAAATTTTAAAAGTAGAATGCAAAGATCAATTTGTAAGGGAAGTGTGTTAATAGTAATCTCTAATTAGATAAAATTTTCGTTTAACTTCAGTGTATAAAAAATGCTTGAAAAATCCCTTGGTATTAAAATTCGTATTTGAGTTCATCTGACCTAGTGAGATTGTTTTTCTAATATATGGAGTTACAAAAATGAAATTGGGTATTTCCCCTTGGTTTAGAAACTATACTTCCATATTTAAATTTTCTATGAGAAAAAAAAATCCTAAATCTATCTCTAAAGCTGTCAAAATTTAGGTTGAAAATCGGAATAAACTGCTGCCTTTTCATTGGAACAACCTTTTGTAATTTCCAAATATCTTGAGTTGTAGATATGATAATGAGATTATTTTTAATGTTATAGAAACTAGACTTATAGGAGTACAATTTTTGTGAAGGAATTGTTAGAGAGTATGCCCTAGAGCCCATGTAATAGGGATGTTTTTCATATGTATGAAATTTATATTCTTAATAAAAGGCATCATTCATTTATTAATGCTGTGTTTGAATACATGAGTTTGTAAATCTTAAATTAATAAATGAAGTCCTAGATATTATAAACACAGTGCAAAGGCAATCATGAAGGTGTTCATGATGTGAGATGTCTATCGCATGCAAATGTGTTAATATCTAAATATCCCTAGTCATAGAATTAACAAGATAGGACATTGTTAATTCGGACAGACTAGCACATGTTATGCTTCTTGAATGGTTCAAGCAATGGTTCTCATAGTTGTGATTATGGATGATAATCAAAGCTAACATGTGGATGCTTGTTAGAGGAACAAGTTCATTGGAGACCTGCAAAGAGAATCCTCATATGGATATTAAATCTATGTCAGTGAGGAATCTCTTCATAGCGGTTGTGCAAGTATCCTTAGACTTGAGATCACCAAAGTTATCTTAAGTAGCAAGTGGTATACTTTGACTCCATAACTGATTACTTCCAACTGGGAGTGAACATAGTTAGGAGATTGGGTATATCATGACCTACTTGAAGATAGTTGAGTGATTGACAAAGGATTCACCATCCCAGATTTAACAAGGGAAGTTATCTCACATGATTCTATAATTACCTTGTTCAGTGAATCTCTGGCCAGAGTAATATGCCGAGATGGATGGAGATCCATGAAGGGCATTTTAGGAACAATGGTTAAATTAATAGAACATACATAATTAGATTTATATGAGTTGACAGAAATCCATACTCAGAATCTGATTGAGATAAGAGTGGTGAAAGGAGTAATTGCACGGTAACTGTTTCTATGGAAGGGTACAGTCAAACCACATGACTTTCCTGACATTTGGGTAGTCATGATGCCTAGCTAGAGGCCAATCATGACTTGTATAATGATGTATCAAAATATCAATAGAGATTGATAAATTGATTTAAAGGAGTTTAAATCATGTGAGTTTTGAATAGAACTCACAATTACATATTATACTGCCAACATGGACAGGAACCCAATAGGTCACACACATATAGAGAAAAGGGTAAAATGGTAAAATGACAAGGATAATAATATTTGATATTATTATAAAGGTAGAGAGGAGAATATGATAATAATTAATTAAAGAGTTTAATTAATTATGATCAAATAAAATTGTCCGCGGAACTTTTGAGAAATGTTCTGTAAATTGGACCTAAATGAAATAATGTATTTCATGATTAATTATTATTGTCTTATAAGTGTTATAAGACTACTATAAGTGTTATAGGACTGATATAATAATTAATAGGACCATTGGAGAAATTATAGAGGGCCAAAGGAATGAAGAAGTTGGAGGAAGCCCTCCAGAAGAGGGCTACACGCCAACTTCATACAGAAGGGCTTAGAGGGCTTTTTCTTGGACCAAATTAATTTATATATGTTACATAAGTGTTATGGAACTCACATATTTAATTTGGTTGGATTTGGAATCCATTTGGGTATTTAAATCCAATTAGATGCACAAAGGGCCTAGTTTGTGGATTTTGTGCATGGTCTTTTATGAAAAGATTTAATTTGGATTTAATTAAGCCCAAATGATTATAATTAATTCCAGAAGCCCAATTAATAATTCTCCAGCAATTTTAAAGAGCCCAATCTCATTAAGGAGTTGGAATTTTAACCTAACTATAAAAGGCCAACTAATGAGAATTAGGGTTAAGTGATTAAAACAAAAGGAAAGTCCTTTCACTTATTCTCTCTCCCTTTTGCGCCACTTCCCAAGCTAGCTCTTGGGAATTTCGGCCAGCCCTAGTTGAACACCAAGTTGTTGGTTCAATTTACCCTTCTCTAGTGTGGATTACTCATTGGAGGTGTTCGATTTTGGACACTGTGGTTTGCGACAACCCGGTGCGAAGTAAAATCAACTGTTCAACAAAAATCAAAGGTGATTTTTCTTATTCTCATATAGTTATATTGTGTATTCATGGCAAGATCAGATCTAATGGTTAAAAAATTTTAAAATTCCGCTCATGTATGTGATGCATGTAACCGTTAAATTCCAACATGGTATCAGAGCCACGGTTTTGCCATGGATATACAATTCTATATTTTTCTGCGGAATAAGTTTTGTTTTGTTTTGAGTTATTTATTTCATGAACTTTAAAATATTAGATTTGATTGTTCATGAATGAGAAATATTGATTTCTGGTTATATGTGTGATCAAATAAATTTGGTGGAAACAAAAACGATTTTTTGAAGCATTTTGATTTGGTTTTGGCGTGAAACCCATTAGGGTTTGGCGTGAAACCCTATGTAATGTAGGGGCTGTTCTAATTTAATTTCTTATGGATCCATTTAAAAATCATTTAGATGATATTTTATGTGTTTAATATGTGATATTAAGCCGTAGGATCGAACGGAATTAAAATCGAACAAGTTTTGCATGAAAACTAGTTTTGTCGAAAAGTTCGATAAATTGGTGTTCTTCGTATGTTCTTGATGTGTTCTTGGTTAGAACGACTTTTGATCTTCTAAATCTGATATATATGATATATTAAAGTGTTTTTAATTAATTGGATTAATTAAAATGGGCCTTAAATTAATTTGATTAATTTTAATTCATTAAAACCACTTAATGGGCTTAATTATGTTTACGGACTTGATTTAAATTAGTGAATGACTTGGTGGGCCCAAGGAGCTGATTTAAATTAACTATTATAAACATTAATTAAGTTTATTAATGGGTTTTAAGGGCTGGAGTGGGCTTGGCTCATTCCAAAAGGCCCAAATGGTCCAAATGACACAAAACTAGTTTGTGTGTGAACACACTTAGGGTTTTTCTTCTGTGGGTTTCGGCCTACACTTGTTTTAAGCCCAAAATTGATTTTTTTTTAATTATTTAATATGATTAATTAATTAAATAATCAATTTATAATTAATTAATAATCAATTTGATTGATTATTAAGACAAGAACAAATTCATGCAAAAAGGTTTCCTAAAATGAAAGTTTCCAAAATGGAAAAAGTTTCCTAATTTGATCACATCATTAAAATAACTCAAAATATAGTTTCAAAGGTTGAAACAAAGTTAGTAATCCTTTTCTTTATGCATTAGAAAGGCATATAAGGGTGAATGATTGGCATGATGGTTAGTTATGGACAAAACCCAATGTGATTGAGCATAATGCATGTTTTGGCCCAATGAGGACTTTCATGTCCCGGCCACTTGTTTTTGGTTTGTATTTGATTTCAAATTGTAATATGTAATTAGATTACTTAGATTAGAATTAGAAATAGAGATGGAGACCATTTTCAAGGAGCAAGATGGGCCGGATGGAGATCCAACAAGCTTGAAGATAATGTAATTATTTTTCTTGTTTGAATCATGCATACTACCTAGGTGTGACCTTTTGATTTCCCTCATGGCTCGGGGAAATCAATGTAGTGAAGTCCATAACTATACCATATTTGTATGCTTATATTTATGTGATAGATATAGGATGCATACCAATGTATGCCAACCATGTATGATGAGACTTAATTAACTAAAACCCTCAAACAAATACTAAGGTATATAAGCCTTCCATTAATTTGAGGAGAACCAGAGTTCTTTATAGTGTGGGTTGTTGACCACAGTCAAGCTCACATTATATCGAATATGTTCAAATCTAATTAAATGGGTCATCTTAGCTAGCCCATTAGTTTGTTGACCACAGTCAAGGCTAATGGTTCTAGAGGCAAGATTAGGGAATGCATATATGATATGCATGCATCAAGAGTTGATAACCTAATGATCCAATAGTTGTGTAGAGACACAATTGGTATAGAGATACCTACCTTTCAAGGGTATGGAATTTGGCTTGTTGACCACAGTCAAGGTCAAATTACATATCAAGGATTGGATATTGGCCCACTAAGAAAACCATCGGGTTTTCTCGGATTAAATAGTGAGGGCTATTAATTCGCAATAAAATAGTGGGAGTAAATGTATTAATTAAAGACCTTATTAATGCATACATATATATGAACATACTCTCATATCTTTTCATTTTCACATCTAGGTCATCATCATGAGCACATCAAACATTAATATACGATCAATCTTGGATAACAAGCTGGTTGGCAACAACTATTCTGACTGGATCAGGCAAGTGAGAATTGTTCTCAGGGCTGAAAAGATCCATTATGTCTTGGATAAAGATCCACCACCACTTCCATCAGATGATGCCATTGATGAGATCAAAGGCATTTATCGAAAATACATGGAGGATAGTGAAGCAGCAGCATGTTTGATGCTGGGTGCTATGTCCTCGGAGCTTCAGAAGCAACATGAAATGATGGATGCTAGAACCATTGTTTTGCATCTAGAGGAGCTTTATTCTTCTCAGGCTAGAACTGAGCAATATGAGATTGCTCGAGCTCTATTTAGTTGCAAAATGGTGGAAGGCACTTCAGCTGCTGCTCATGCATTGAAGATGTATGGGTATATTGAGCATTTGAGTAGACTTGGCTATGTTATGGATAATGATCTATACATAGATTTAATCTTGTACTCGTTGGCTCCAAGTTATGCACCTTTTGTGCTTAACTTCAACATGAACAAGATCCAAGTATCCATTCCTGAGTTAATCAACATGCTCAAGACAGCTGATGGATCATTTAAGAAAGATCCAAAAAGTGTCATGGTTGTCACTTCTGCTAAAGGCAAGAAGCAGAAGAAGAAGATGATAACCAAGGCGCAGCCAAAGAATGGTGGGATCTCCAAGAAGAAGGTTGCCAAGAAAGAGAATCCCAAAGGAACTTGCTTCCATTGTGGAAAAGATGGTCATTGGAAGCGTAACTGCAAGGCCTATCTAGATTCTCTTAAGGAGAAGAAGCAAGCTGTTGCATCTACTT